>LPNX011053951.1:112348-140428 GCA_001517045.1 Pseudotsuga menziesii
TAGGTCTTCCACTGGGTTCTTCATCACTCCACTTCTGGGATGGATTTATAATGTATTTCGACCATCGTTTGACCCCTCTGATCTCACACATTAGGGGGCATCTGTTACAACTGATTTTACCACACATGGTGGATCACACTTTTATGGACTTCCCTGTCCCTTTGCAGACTCTTTAGACCCCATGGACCATTTTTGTACCTTTTATGTTTCCAAGATCATCCCTAAAAACATGCAATAATTTCCATATGCGACTTTTAATCCCTTTCTCACGTATATACACAGATTTGACACTTAAACCTGCGTACATCGAGATGTGTGCAAAAGGCCAAATAGTTTTGGAGTTTTCTTTGATGTGGATCTGAGTCACTTGTCTCTTGGCCTTCTATATGCCTTGAGATCGCTCGGATTTGACCTTCCATTACCCCATTGAAGAGATATATAAGGAACCCTTTGGATACATTGAAAGGGGAGGAATTGAAGAGCAAGAAAACTATAGTCCATTGTTGCCGGAGCTTATACTTGAGTCTGCACCTCTTTGTCCCTTGGAGCACTTTGTGTTCTTCCCAAGCTTTCCTTTTGCTTGTGAGCTTACTATCGAGAGATGGAGGATTGAAGTGGTGGAGGCCCAAGTGGGGGACTCAGTTTCTCTAATTCGCAGACGTGTTGACAGAGGTTGTCACTATTGTAATCTCTGTTTTATATCAATAGAAATATCTTTTCCTGTCCAATAATGTGTATTTAAATGAGTATTTGATCCATGGATGCTTGTAAATGCTTATATGTTATTGATTATATATGCTAGAGTAGGTCTAACACAATTATATATAGCATGCTTGTCTTATTTGCTGAATGTTGAGGAAGCAAATTGCTAATACAAGCAAGAGTGGAAAAGCTCAATGGGGATCTACATCAACCGTTCGGAATAAGGTACGAATTGAGATCCTTCAGTGTTAGATGTTTGGTTTCTCTTGCATATAGGGAAGGATTGATTTCTGGAGTTAATCTGTCTGTTGTGGTACCCCAAGCCATAGGAATTTCTCTCCGTAACATATAGGTTTCTTCAACCTAATACATAAGCATATTCTTTATTATCTGTACTGAATCTTTGGCTATCTCAGCAAAATACCTGTGTCTTCTCATAACTGGATCAACATCAACTGTTCATATAGTTCAGAGGATTTGCAATAAACAATTACTTCTTACTCTTTCAGTTACAACAGAGACATTATGTGGAATTGCACGCCTAAAAGTTGTAACCGTGATGGTTGAAAATACATATTAATCATCAATTTCATTGGATAGATAAATATATAGGTTTATTCAACCTGATACATAAACACATTCTTTATTGTCTGTAATGAATGTTTTCACCAAGTCAGCAAAATAGCTGTGTCTTCCAGTCAACTGAATCACCATCAATTGTTCAAATAGTCCAAACGATGTGCGGAATTGCGAACCTAAAATTTGTAACTCTCATGGTTGAAAATACATAATCTACAAGTTCACCGGATACATAAATATATACATTTTTTTGACTTGATATATTTTCATATTCTTTGAAAATACATGATCGACAAATTTGTCGGATACATAAAATTATAAGTTTTTTCAACTTCATCGACTCTCATATTCTTTATTGTATGTAATGAACATTTTCAATTGTCTATTTTAATTTTTTGCATTCTCGATTTTGGAACTTTTGTCCCCTAGACCACAGGTGTCCAATCTGTTACAACCAGTGCTATGCGTCAATGGACAATGATGGACTCAATGGATTGATTTTCAGTTGCAAATTGATTTGGACTCTATCGATTGTCCTAAACAATCGGTCCTGGAAATTTCCTTTTTTACAGGGTTTCGTTTTCCTTTACTATCATTACTCTCAATTCGACATAGCCCTTGCCAAGATTTTGCTAAAGTTTCAATCCAACCAGATACTCTTATTTCCTTAAATGAACTTTACAGAAATATAAACAAAAAAAAATTGACAGCATACCCATTTTCCGAAATCGGATATTGAAAACCGCAAATTCGAGTTATTGTTAAGGACATTTTGCATATCAGCGCATTTCAATTTTCTACATTTTGGATAGTGGAAACCCGAGACTCATGTTTTTGTTCATATGATTTGCTGGCTTCCCGGTTCCAATTTCCGATATTTTTCGAATATAGGAAATCAAAAAACATATATCCTTCTACGGTATTCATATTTGATATATATACATATTCGCATTTGTAGCTACATATTATTTTGGTATTTGATATTTTATATATATATGCGTTCAAATACAACTTTCAAGCACTCTGACATTGTCATTGATAATGTCTACAACTGCAATGAACAACGTCCTAGCTTACCATGTTTTGTTATTGTCGAATTCCTGTATTACAAAGAACCCTTACTGTCTGCTTTCAATCCTACTTATGTTCCAATATCTCCTATAACAAGGACATATCTCAACGTATAAATATTTTAGATCACCCTTTATTTCCTTGAATTAACTTTCGTATTTTTAATTTTCGAGACCCAAAAACACGCAATCCAATTTCCAAAATCCGATATCTGAAAATTGTAATTCGAGTTTTTCTTACAGTTATTTGTTGTATCCGTGATCTCCAATTTCTAAATTTTCGAATGTCAAAAAATCCAGATTCACGTTTATGTTAAAATAATTTATTGCCTTCCCGGTTCCGATCCATGATATTTTGGATATTGGAAATCAAAAACATGTCCTTTGGTATTCCTATTTGGTATATATATGTATTTGGATATGTGAATATATATTATTTTGATATTTGATGTATATATACATCTATTCAATAAATTCATAGTCAATTTATCCAATACAGAATACAAGTTTCAGGCATTTTGACAATGTTTTAGCGCCGAAGCGAAAAGGTGCTGTATTTGTTAATAATCCTAAAAATTATATAATCACATATCTGATTGTCACGTCAATTGTTATCATAACATCATCATAAAGCCGCCCCTTTTTGATATAAAGTCATCATCTTAGTCGCAAAAGTGACTGTCACTCTCACTTATTATCGAGCGAAAATAATCACCTTGGTCCATGTTGGTAGGGGTCTTGGGGTAAGTGAGTTACGCAGCACCGCGGAGGCTGCGCAAGCTCACACGACACTGCACAAGCCAAAGAGAGCATGATGGGCGGAAAACAAACCGCTTTTGAGTATTTTATGCATATTTTTGTATCGGTTGACCACATTTTGTGGATATAGATCATTGGTGGTTAAATCAGTTAGGAGTTAGTTAGAAGTGGACCTTGAAATGTAAAGGCGCATGCCTATATATAAATTAGAATTGCAATTGTAAACACATACATATATACATAGATGGAGATACATAAGAGATGTGTATGAGATGAGACTCAAGTGAGAGATTGAATCTTTTGTGACCTATATGCGACTCTGTGGATTGATCTTTCACTTGCTGTGGAGAAAACAACTGTTGTTTTGGATTTGTTGTGATGAAAGTAATATGATACGAAGGATATTGAGCTGAATCACTATTGTCCTTGTTCCCTTTCATATGTTGTGATGTCTTTTTCTTTCTTTATATACTATGATGGTTCTATGTTATGAATGAAGGATGTAATACTACTGTGATGAATAGATAAATTATGCAATCTATTAGATCTGTGATTATAATGATAGATATGTGATGAATGCTGTGATATCTGATAGATGGCTCTGCTAGATCTGATCGTTATGCTGAATCACTGATGCCACAATCCTCCTCCTTACTGTCAAAAACTTGGTTCCAATATCTCTCCCTTGAACATCTCAGGTGAGAGTTCATCCGCTCTGCGGGTGTTTCTAGGCAGGGTGAAACCTGTCTAGGCCGGTGCTCAGGGAGATCCCACTGGTTGGGCATCGACAGAGTGAGAAACCCTATCAACAAGGATTTGTTGGTGAGTTTTGGCCAACAAATGGTTCCGTTTCCAGAACCTTGCTGTGACTAAAGAGGAGGATATGTTGTGGCATCTGACGAAACCGAAGATCCAAGATTGGTTCAACCTAAGGCTGCAAGAGTTCGTTGAAGCTGAGAATCAGAATTTGAAGTTGAAAACAGATGCATGGTTGGAGAGATACATTCACGGCAGTCCTCATGAATGGTTTTCCAATGAGTTTCCCATCATACTTTACGAGTGGCTAGTGTGATTCACCTACAAGAAGCGCAACTTCTAGGGAGGAGAGCCGACATCCAGGACCCCTGAGCCCCAATAAATCCAAAAAACTAACAATAAGGCATCGCAAGCTATCGAAGTTTGGTTGGACAGTATTCTGGAAGGATACATCACCGAGTTCGCGGTTGACACCAACAACTCCTACAATGAAGTAGAACGAGAATTCTTCAACGGACCACGAGGTGGGTTCTTGCTGTCTCTACAATTGTCAATCAAGATGCTTGTTTGTGAAAAGGGTATACTAAATATGCACCTCGAGTAGTAAAACTATGGTGTGCAGAGGTTGTGAACACCGTGATAGAAGGGGGGTGACAAATGGAAAGATAAAGGGTAGATGGGTGTAAGTTTCGACGAGACTATGAGTGCAGCTGAGGAATAAAGTAGTTGTACAAGGGGAGGAGCAATGTTTCGAGCAGAGAAGAGGTAGAGGACCGGGGAAGTTCCTATTGCGATCGGAATGCAATACCGCGAAGGATAACCACACAGGACTAAGTGGCCCTACAACGACAAAGAGGTCGAGTAGACCTAGGCTACACCTAGAGTAGTAGCAAGATCAAACCCCGGTAGCAACGTGTCCACACCTCCGCGCACTACTCCACCATCGGGAAAATATACACAATATACATCGATGTGTCCAACGTGCCAAGTGACATCCATTAATAAAGCAACATTTGTAGGAAGGAGGTCTAGGATGGCAGTAGATGATATGAAGCTACCTATGTTCCATTGAAGCGACACTAATGACTGAGAACAGTATTGGTTCTTATGTGAGGCACTCTAGACTGCCAAACAAACTACCAACGAGGATGTAAAGAAAGGCTAGTTAGAAGCCACCCTTGGGGGTCGTGTGCTCGATTGGTACATGAGATTAATACAGGTCCCACAGAGGACTGCGGCGAAGAATTTGGATGAGGTTCGGAAGGGACTACTTGAAGAATTCAAGAAAACAAAATATGAAGCACAGTACATTTTAGAGCTGAAGGAAATCAAACAATTCCGTAATGAGATAGTTTGGGACTTTGATCAGAGGTTTAAGACGCTGATGGCATGCGTTAGCTTCGATATGAGTGACGTCCAACATAAATAATGGTTCAATGTGGCACTGGTACCTCATATCCGACACCCATTAATGCAGCAAAAGATCGCGACACAAAGCGTGGCTCTGGAAATTATGATGAAGCTAGAGGCTTCACCTATAGGAGAAACTGCTGTCGGCATGAACCATAATCCAGGTGGAGCTAGCGAAATTAACAATTCAACTGTAGGATATCAAGAAGGAAAAAGATGAACATGATGATTTGTGGTGCACTCAGTGTCATGTGTATGGACACACGAGAGATACTTGTCCTTCTTTTCGGAATTATCTATTCTCAGGAGCGCCGAACCTGTTGAATTGATGTAGTGTGCCTTGGTGTCGCATATGTCAAGTGTATGGGCACTGACATGAAGATTGTACCTACATGCAGAAAGTGGTTACGAATCCAGTAATCTTATATTGCACCTTCTATCGCTCAATTGGGCACGAGGATAAGGACTGTCGAGCTTATGATCTGCTTCAAGAGTGGAAATACGATGCGTATTTCGTGAAAGGTGAAGACCCTCGCATGATGCAACAACTGTAGCTGATACATCCACCACATCAAGTCCAGTAGATGTCACCACCATAGATGCAATTTATTCCATCGCAACCACAGACACAGGCTGCACCACAGCCACAGTTTGCGCCGAGACTGTAGTACACCCAGACCCCAATGGCTTCGCCTCAGGTACAGTATGTCCAAGCAGCAGCTGAATCCCCCATAACAACAAATGGCACAACCCCATTATCAACAGTAAGTAGCTCAACCACAATATTAGTAGCAAGGAGGATACCGCAGAGGATTCAGGTTCAGGGGAAGAGGAGGTTTTGGCCGTGGAGGAGGACGAGGTCATGCATCAATCCAGTGTTACAACTGTGGGACATTTGGACACTATCAGAGGGATTGTCCCCATTTTCAAGGTGTATAATGCACGGTGAATGATCATATTTTTGAAAATTTCCCTCAGTTAATTGCGAGATGGCGGGTCGACAATGTTCTGTTATTAAAGAATCAGAATCAGTTCTAGGCCCAGAATCAAATACAGAACCAGCAACAAATATAGAATCAAGGTCAGCCCCAATTTTCAGTACAAAATCAAAATGTCAATCAGCCTATGAATCCACCAACGAACCAGAATCCACCTTTGAATTAGCCTCCTTTGTAGAACCAGAATCAAGGGTTGACGGTTGCGACCATTCTAGCAAAACCATGGACAGAGGATGTTGGGATGGTTACTTGAGGAGGCGCGAGGACTGGAGAATATGGACTGCGACCACAAGTGCAATTGGCTAGAAAGAAGAAATCATAGTTTGATATCACAACACAGAGAGAGACCTTTTTTGAAGCTCGCAAGGCGCTTGGGAGAAGCCGTGGTAAGACACCTATTTTTGGCATGCCTTCTGATTTTAATTCTTCACTAGAAGCTGGACCATCATGGTATTATGGTACCTTAAAATAGTTCTTCGAGAGTTGTTTATCCTTGGAAAAATATCCTGATGCTCTCATTGAGATCGAGAAGTTATTACACCATCCAAATAGAGAGTTACGGGACTCCGCGGTAAATTCTTTACAAAAGAAAAAGACGAGCAAGGAAATGCGTATGAACATCCAGATTGGGGACTACGAAGTTGATTTAGTTATTTTGGACCTTGGGTCATATGTGAATATCCTAACGAAATAGACATGGTGGAATATAGGGGAGCTGAAACTTGGTTGGTCCCTAGTGCAATTGAGATTGGCTAATTAGGCCAAAGTTCAACCAATCAGTCGTGTGTCGAATCTGGTTGTAGATGTCGAGGGTATGAGAACTTGCGCTAATTTTTATGTAATTGAATTCATTGATGGAGGGGGCTCCTATACCACACTGCTAGGGATTGGATGGGCCAATGGCAACATGGTCGTGATAAATTTTAAGAAGTGGTTGATGATTTTTGAGAACCAGGATATCTGAGTCATCGCCCTAATGGATCCTAATGAAGGAAGGTGATATATTGAACCTGTAAAAGATGAATTTTTTAGAGTATGGGATAAAATTTAGAATATCTATGAGGATTACATCCATCCTACCATTGATGGAGAACTGGGTTGACAGAGCGCTAAATCTGCGTCCTCTAATTCTGATGATGCGCTGGAAAATTGGCAAAACTGGATGCATGAAGTATCACTCAGAAAATGTGGGCTGATCACGTAGTCACTGTGCCATGTCACGATTAAAATCATTGACTTTCCAATATACAAAGGACTACCGAAACTATCTGGGTTCCTTGAGGAGTTTGAAGCGAAGGTATTTGAGACTGAGTGCTTGTTGGCATTAGGAGAAGCATTGAAGGCCACTCCAACACACTGGTGGGTAGTTCATAAGGAGACCATTCATGAATGGGCACAATGTCAATAGTTGATGACCCTACGCTTCAGAGATCTGGAGGTATATCACACTGAGAGATATGATGGGCAGAACAAACCTTTTAGTCATCTGAGGGAACGCCAGAAGCGATGGGCATTGCGACCCAAGGATGAGTGGGTCCATGCTTTTATTCACACATTGGATGAAATTCCAAGGTCTTGGTACATATCAGCTGAGCTACACAGATAAATCACCACTTAGGAGGAGCTGACTATTTTTCTTTGCGCAGACCTTTGGGTTTGCAGATTCTGACGCAGAGGTTAACAATGCACTACAGATCATTCGGGACATAGTCTTGAAAGTGGTGCTAGTTGCATATCTTGTGGACCCACATGCGCATTTCCACATGCAATCGATGATGGAATGCTACAACCTCTCTGGTGAGCCAAAATATGATGATGAATTGCACAATATTAATATTGTAGAGACTGAAGGAAGTCAGGATGTCACTGCATCGAGTGTGCCGACAGATCCCATGACTCAACCGCTGAAGATTAGGAAATTTAACATTGGGATGGAGGAGATTCCGAAATTTTCCAATATTTGGGACTACTGGGACGAGGAGACTATGGCAAAGATCACAAATCTATTGCATGAGTTTCAAGACCCGTTCCCAACAAAATTCTCAGAAATGAAAGGGATATTGGGTGATCTAGCGGAAATGAAAATCCCGTTAAAACCAGATGCAAAACCAGTGTGACAGAGGCCATACCATTTGAATCTGTGATATAAAGAACGGGTTAGGGCTGCACTTGATCAGATGCTAGATGTAGGGATTGTTGAGCCTGTTGAAGAATCAGAATGGATAAGTCCTATGGTGGTTCAAGACAAGAGGACTGGGGAAATCTGAATCTGTGTCGATCTAAGGAAGTTGAATGATGCTTGCATGCATGATCCCTTTCTGACACCATTCACGGATGAGGTTCTTGAGGGAGTAGGTGGTCAAGAAATGCATTCTTTCACAGATGTATTTTCTGGGTATCACCAGATCAGAATTGCAAAGGAAGACCGCCACAAAACCACATTCATCACCTAATGGGGTTGCTTTCAGTACACCATAATGCCCTTTGGGATGAAGAATCCACCTGCGGTATTCTCTCGGGTCGTCGTCGCTGCATTTAATGATTTTATTCAGAAATTTATGCAAGTATATATGGATGACTGGATAGTCTACAAATTGATTAAGGATCACTTGGAAAACCTTTGCTTGATGCTGGAGAGGTGTCGACAACATCGGACCGCATTGAATTCAAAGAAGTGCATCTTCTGTGCACCATTCAGGATACTGTTGGGTCGTATTCTATGTAAGTAGGGGATTTTGGTTGATCCAGCAAAGATTACGCTTATTCTGAGCCTGCCACCACCTACAAATACAAAGATGATCCACGTGACACTAGGACACACTAGGTACTATCGCAAGTTTATCCGCGGTTATGTTGCGACTACTGCCCCCATGGAGCAACTGTTAAAGAAGGATGTTGCATTCATATGGATCCAAGGGTATCAAAATAGCTTTGACACATTGAAGGATAAGATGGTTTCAGCACCAATACTTGTGTTCCCCAATTGGACTAAGGAGTTTCATGTCCATGTCGATGCCTCATCCATTGCATTGGGAGTTGTACTCGTGCAACCAGGAGAAGGAGATCCGGATCACTCGATTGCCTTTACTAGTAGGAAGTTATCCTTTGCTGAGAAGAATTATACAAATATAGAAAGAGAGGGGTTGGCGATGGTATATGTGCTGCAGAAGTTCAAGAACTATCTCTTGGGCAGTTACTTCAAAATGTTCACTGACCATTTGACTTTGAAATATCTGGTTAATAAGCCTGTGTTGGGGGGAACGATCTGTTGTTGGATACTTCTCTTTCAGGAATTTGATTTTGAAATAATAGTGAAGCTAGATGCTTGAATGCTGGTCCTAATCACCTATCCCACATTGAAACAGGTGAAGATCCCACCAATATTGATAGTGAATTGCCAGATGCGCAGCTGTTTCGAGTTGATATCGTAGATGACCATTATGCACCGATACTTCAGTTTTTGGAAACCGGAGCTGCGCCAGAGGAGATGACGACCACTCAAAAGAAGTAGTTGGTAGTGAAGGCTTTGGATTTCCAATTGATCGTTGGTAACTTGTACAAGCTTGGACTTGACGAGATCCTGAGATGATGTGTTCTACCTCATGAAGGGAAAATTCTGGAAGAAGCACATGCAGGAGTTGCGGGTGGACATTAGGGAGGACAGGCTACCATGTGTAAGGTACAGCATGCCAGGCTATGGTGGCCTACTTTGCATAATGATGCTATAGACTATGCACGGAGCTGCGACGTTTGTCAACGCGTCGGGAAACCTTCGCGGCGAGATGAGATGCCGCTTGTACCGTAGGTAACTTTACAACCTTTTGATAAATGGGGTGTGGAATTTGTGGGTCCAATCAACCCACCAGGGAAGCGAACCGACGCGTGATACATCATCACAGCCACTGACTATCTGACAAGGTTGGCGGAGGCCACACCAGTCGCGGATTTCACCGCTACGATAGAAACAAAGTTCATATTTGAAAACATCGTGACATGGTTTGGATGCCCTAGGATATTGATGAGCGACCAGGGTAGTCACTTTATCAACCGCACAGTAAACGCATTGATAGAATAATTGTTCTTTGGGTAAGTGAGTTGCGCAGCACCGCGGTGTCACGTAACCGCGCAAGCCAAAGATAGCGCAATGGGCGGAAAACAAACCGCTTTTGATTATTTTATGCATCTTTTTGTATCGGTTGACCACATTTTGTGGATATAGGTCATTAGTGGTTAAATGAGTTAGGAGTTAGTTAGAAGTGGACCTTGAAATGTAAAGGAGAAAGCCTATATATAGATTAGAATTGCAATTGTAAACACATAAAGATAGACATAGAGGGAGATACAAAAGAGATGTGTATGAGATGAGACTGAAGTGAGAGATTGAATCATTTGTGACCTATATGCGACTCTGTGGATTGATATTTCTCTTGTTGTGGAGAAAACAACTGTTGTTTTGGATCTGTTGTGATGAAAGTAATATGATATGACGGATATTGAGCTAAATCACTGTTGTCCTTATTCCCTTTCATATGTTGTGATGAAAGCAATATGATATGACGAATATTGGGCTGAATCACTGTTGTCCTTGTTCCCTTTCATGTGTTGTGATGTCTTTTTCTATCTTATATACTGCGATGGTTATGTTTTATGAATGAAGAATTTAATACTGCTGCGATGAATAGATAAATGATGCAATCTGTTAGATATGTGATTATAATGATAGATCTGTGATGAATGCTGTGATATTTGATAGATGGATATGCTAGATCTGATAGTTATTCTGAATTGTTGATTCCCTGATCCTCCTCCTTGCTACCGAAAACTTGGTTCCGATAGCTCTCCCTCGAACATCTTACGTGAGACTTCATCCACTCTAAGGGTGTTGCAGAGCAAGGTGAAACCTGTCTGGGTCGGTGCTCAGGGAGATTGCGCTGGTTGGGCGTCAACAGAGTGAGAACCCTTGTCAATGAGGCTTTGTTGGTGGGTTTTGGCCAATAGTCTAGACTCATTAATGCAGTTAAATTAGGCATGCTTCCCATTGCATCTCAAGCTGCTTGAGATCAAATGGACACCATCCCTGCTGCAACTGCATTTTTTAGCCTGCAGTATCCTGACTATTAATCATGCTTATCATGGTATCAATATTTTCTTGTTTTGAGTACCCCTGCTTCCATACCATACTGTGTATAAACCCTATACCAATCTTTTGTTGCTTAATCATTAATTGATCGTCATTATCACGCCCTCCAAACACCAAATCTTTCAAATCTAAGATATTTTAGTACATTTAAGGGACCTTTCACATCGTCCAAGAGATAAGGCAATTATATACATATCACATTAATCCCAACTTCCAAGATATACATATATACTACACATAAAAAACCAGAAATCATAATAACATTTTGTAAGATTTAGTCAATAAATAAAGCCTCCTACCGATATTTCAGTACATCTAAGATATTTTAGTACAATTATATACATATCACATTTCGTAAGATTTAGTCAATAAATATAACCTCCTACCGATAAAAATACAATTTGGACCTCATTTATGGTTTTGTATCATACTGCGTATAAATCCTATACCAATCTTTTGTTGCTTAATCATTAGGTGATCGTCATTATGACGCCCTCGAAGCGCGAAATCTTTCAAATCGAAGATATTTCAGTACATTTAAGTGACCTTTCGCGTCGTACAAGAGATAAGGAAATTATATACATATCACTTTAATCCCAAGATATACATATATACTACACATAAAAAACCAGAAGTCATAATGACATTTCGTAAGATTTAGTCAATAAATAAATCCTCCTACCAATAAAATATAATTTGGACCTCATTTATGGTTTTTTATCTGCACAAAAGTTGCACTCATGAGCGTCATTATTTCCCCTCTTATGGTTGCCAAAGAAAAAATTCCCAACATGGTGATATCAAAGCCCAGAGTAGGAGGAGAAGGGAAGGTAAGTCCGGAGTCCTAATGTCGACGAAGGGGGTATAGTTTTTGGAGTGACATCGGATTGCTGAATGAGAATGTTACCAATTCGGATCCACAGAAACATATAAGTAGACCGGATTCAATTACAGATATGAGAAAAGATGCAGAAGCTATTTGTGCCTAAACAAATAATTTAAAGTTGCTACATTGTTACATGTTATCCTACTTTTTGAGCGCCTTTGTTGTCATTGCCATTGCATTCGATTTCTCTACTCGCTGCCACTTACATAAGGTGTCATTATTTGTTTACACTACTTCTCAATTGTCTTCCATCATGATGAGTACAAATATCATTATTTTTATACTATGTTCTTTCTCACAGATGGAGATTTCTCTACACCCAAATCCTCCAATTCTCCATCTTTCCTTGATGCCGCCTTTCAGAGAATGATGATGAGGAGAAGCTCAGGTTCAAGTGTTTTAGACTAAATTCTCTCGTAAATGTAAGAATGGAGAATATAATCTCCAACATTTTTCTACAGCATTCTTTAGACCTGCAATCTTTTCACATTTATGACAGGTACAAATTTAGCTACCAAAACGTATGGAAATGGGTGAAGATTGTAAAACAGATATATGTCCAACAAAGCACTGTAAACAATTACTCAGAAATGTGTTTATTCAAAATTGAAACGAGAGCACTGTAAACAATTACTCAGAAATATGTTTATCCAAAATTCAAACGAGAAATATATTTTGGAGTAATACATTTGCAACTACACCATTTTTTTCTTGAAAATCGTTTTAGTTTCATATTTGAAATCTACTTAAACATTTCATATTCCTAAAATAGTTATTTTATTTATTGTTAATTATAAATTCATTTAAATGGAAAATATATTTCATTATTTTATTTTCGTAATTATAAATTAATTTAAATTGAAAAAATATTATTACAATAAAAATCCGTGCACCTACAAATTATTATAAAAAATATAAAAAATTCCTATATGTTCATGAAAAATAAGCAAATTTAACCAGGTTAATAAATTACTATTATCTTTATTTATCTTAAAATGCATCAAACAATACTTATTTTTGTAATTATCAATTCCTGACAAAATCTCCATTTCCGTCTCACAATTAAACTTTGTATCAATTTTTTTTATTGGTTTCTGTAATTGTAGGTTACATTGTGTTTTTTTATTACATGATGAAGGCATTGAAGAAAAGAGACATGTATTTATAAAGATTAAAGCTACTCTTTCATAAATCTGTGTATGATGTCCAGCTAAACTCTTTTAAGAATATGAAAGCTAAAGAAACGTTTTTGTGTGAGCTTTTATTTAATGAAGAGAAAGAAATTGAGTATAGCTATCGTATTCATTTCTTTTAAAAAATGGAAATAAATAAATGAAAGAAATTGAGTATGGCTGTTGTAATTTTTATTCTTATTTATCAATAAAATAAATGAAGAAAAAATGAAGGAAATTTGATATAAATCAAATTAAGAAAAAATCATATGAAGTTTGATATTCTTTTCGAGAGGGTGAAATGGACTAGCTACAGAACTAATGTAGTCGACCATCCTACCAGCAGCATACATGTTGTCTCAACACAGAAAAAAAATGGAAATTAAGTATAAAATGTATGTGATGGAACTTGTAAATTTTTTTATTATCATTTTTCAATAAAATAAATTAAAATAATATGATATGAAATGATATTCTTTTCGAAAGGGTGCAATGGACCAGATGTAATCGCCAATCTTGCCAACAACATACATGTTGTCACAACATGGAAACAAACTAAAGTCAAGATGTTAAAAATCGGAAATAGAACTTCGACATTTCTTTAAATTTGAACATACAAAACTTCCGATATCCGAAAATTCAAACATATGATGTTACTTAATGGAAAACATAGGACATAGGAACAAAACAAACGTAATCTCGTATCTTTCCAACACCATACATGTTGTTTCAATATGGAAACAAACTAAATTCAAGAGATAGAAAATCAGAAATAGCAACTTCCACATTTCTTTTTTTCAAAATACAAAACTTCCAATATGCTAAATGTCGAAAATCGAAAATCAGAACATTTTGTGTTCTTTAATGGAAAATTGTTATTTGGCTGTGTTATATCTCGTACATTGGTAGATTCTAAACTTATTTATAAAGACTTATAAACACTGGTAAAAAATTATTTATTTATCTAATGATTTTCGATTCCGAAGTACATTGGAAAGTTGACAGCAGAAGCATAAGAGAAAAGCCAACGAAAAGTTAATATTTTCGATTCCGAAGTCCAGAATCTGGAAGGTAGGGAGCGGAAGCATAAGAGAAAATCCAAGAAAAATGAAGTGCAGAAATAAAAAAAGGTAAATTTCCAATTCGGAAATTTGAATATATGGTATTCCGAATTCCGAAAATCAAAATAACCCTTAACAAGGTTTTGCGAGTTTTGATTCAACAGTTTATTTGCGTTAGGTATAATATTTTCTCCAAGCCTTTTCTGCCTTAAGACTCTTAGTTTGGAATCTATTTGGCCATGGCTTTGTTTCATCGCTTCTTCAGTTGATAAAATCACTTTGCCCATGTCCCTTCATTCACATTAATGCTTCATCAATGCATTGTTGCTCCATTAATGGAAAAATTTTATCATTTTATTCATATATGGGGCTATATCTTCATTTTGTCTCATCTTATAATGATCTCCATTATCTTCTTGCAATACTTGATTTACTGCATTTGTTTTCCACATATAAACAACCGTTCAGGTAAGCACTATTTCGTACTGTTTGATTTTGCTTTGCTAATATTGATTTTACTGGATTTCATTTACACTTACAGTTTCCATCATATTCCTTGCTTCTTCTTAATTGTTTTGAATATTCATTGAGTATGCTTATTATATGGTAAAACACTGTTGCTCTATTTTAATTGAATGTCACTACTGCTCTATTTTAAATTCTTTCTTCATGACTTTCAGTTTCTTCACGCAAGTTTTGATACGTTTATAGTTCAAATAGACACAAACCAGAGTAATGAAATGTGTTAATGAATAACGAGTTTAAAATAACGATGCACTTTTTGAAGGAATAAATTATGCAAAAACAGTATAAACAGTGAAAATAAAGCCTCAAAATCGAGTTTTTCCAGTTTCTCATACCTAGATGTCCAAAATCGGAAATAGGAACATTGACATTTCTTTATTTGAAAATACAAAATTTCTGATTTCTGAAATCTCACAAATCGGATATACGGGAATCGAAAGTCGGAACATATACTATTCCTTAATATAAAACATAGGACCGAAACTTCGATAACCGAATGTCAAAAATCGCAAATAGGAACTTTAACATTTCTTTATTTGAAAATACAATCTTCTGATATCGGAAATTTCGCAAATCGGATATTGGGGAATCGAAAAAGGGAACATATGGTGTTCCTTAATAAAAAAAACATAGGAAATCACAATTCCTTATTTGAACACATTGCAATTAGGCAATCCGGAATGTCGGAAATCGAAAATTCTCGATTTGGACATTTGAAGATATCCTGTCCCTTGTTGAAAAACACAGTATTTTCGGAATCCTAAATGTTGCAAATTGAAAAATGGAGAATCGAAAATTGGAACATATGGTATTTTTTATTGGAAAACATAGGACATAGATTTCTCAATTCCTAAATATTGAACTGTAGATTCTTAACTTCTTGATTACTTTCTTGTCAATTTTAACAAGCAAGCAATTTCACATTTTGTCATTTCATCTCTTGTTTACTACCTTCCTTGTATTATGAAAATATTGATTATTGGCGATTTTTTTATTTCTTACCTTATCCAACATTGTTATTGTATATTAATCACTTTTGTCTAAAATCAGTAAGCAAATTTCCATTTTCATTTATCTTAAACCTTTATTTCCAGCAGTGTTGTCAGACATATAAAAAACTCCAAACTTCAAATGTAATGAATGGCAACATTACTATTTCTAAATGTCTAACAAAAATAATAGTAAAAATTCAAATATGACCACTATACCACAAATATACAGAAATAACTCAAAATTGATATAACAAATTTAACATTGAACATAATGTGAGTTATTTTATTCAATTGCAAAACATTACAATCTTTACCTTGTCCGTTCCCAAGGTCAGCAGAATCATGTGTAAAAGCACATCGAGAATGCTTTCTACATTTGCTATGTTTCTACACAATCACCTCTGTGATATATTTTAACATTCGTTGTGTAAATATTATAACGTAAAAAACTATTTAATGTTTAAAATAAACACAAACTTATTTGTTTATTTAAAAAGTATATAATTACTGTATTTAACGATTCTTTTGAATTTCCTCTTATTATTATTATTACGATAGAGAAGACAACTATTAGTTCACAATACATAATTACTGTATTTAATGATTTTTTTGGTAAATGTAGATCACTATTAATAAACTATACAAAAAAATACAGAATATCGAGAATTCTTGTCAAGTGGAAATAGTGGTCTAACAACCACCCTAAACGGTGAAAAAAAGAAGAAAAATTATAATTTTCTAAAAGTTAATTTTTTTTATTAAAATGAATTTAATTTCTTAACTTTAAATTTATTATTTATAAAAGATGGTTTCGAAGAAATTAATTTTTTTATCTTGCAGAAAGAATTATTACTTATGCTTGCCTACTTAACTGAATGGGTTGCCAAATTGAAAACTTCGATTCAAATCAAATTTTCCAAAGGAACGATCTGAATGTAGAAAATAGTGTAAAAAGCAAAAAAACCATAGAGAAAATGCACACTGCTGCATAGGTAAAGTTTAAACAAAATTACAGAGAAATTCAAAACAACTACAATAACCCATGCGACACATTGGGTGCTATGTACAAAATTACAAAATATATTGAAAATTAAAAACCAACATAAAATTAAAAGTAAACAAAAGGAACAGGAATACACAAGCTCAAGGGTTAGAACCACTGATAGTGGCAGCTAGATCCTGCGTTTCCTCAACTATAGGACAAGACCCAAATACTTCCTCATCTGAAGATGGTAGACTGGTCTTCATCGGCAGTACAACTGCTTTCCCCACAGAGGCATTCGCTTTTCCCACGGAAGCATCCACTTTTCTCACATAAGCATCTGCTTTCCCCACAGAAGCATCAGATTCATGAGCTCATTTGCAAAGCTGGCTAATCATAGGAGAAATCGTAGATGTACCAGGCATTGTAGGGTCAACATTCCTTGAACCAGATCGAGCCATAGAGAGAAATCCGCAAGCTCCGTCACCCAACGAGTCAACTCCATCTGCTAGTTTTTTCCATATGCCCATGACATTTCTCTATGTAATCACCATATCTAATTCCACCATATTGGTTGTAGCCTATGAAATTCTCAACTTAGTTTCATTCCATCTGGCTAGCATTTCCTCTATCAGGGTGCCCATCATGTTTTTTACAATCCAATAGTGGTTGGGGCTACCACCATCAATGTCATGAGCAAGGTTCTCATTTACGAGCCTCGTTTCCTAGTCATCTATTATCGATCGAACTTGAGGATAAATGTCATTGTTATAGCCATCTACCTTTATGACGTGCCCCCCTCGTTGCCCATGATCGCAACCACTCGTGACATGACGAAACGTTCCACGCTGCTTGGACATACTATTATCGTTGAAATGCAGAACAAACCAAAGAAAGACAGACATAACGGTTTTTGCAACAAAAATACCCCAACACCCGAGCACCTAGCCAAAAAAAGCTGAACGAAATGAGGGAGAAAGGTTCATGACAACGCTAAAACCAGCAGGAGAAACGTCAGCCATTAATGGAGATAAAATACCAAGTGAAATTGTAGTGTAACGAGATAACGAAATGACCACCATCTCAAATTGTGACGTAGCTCAATATCGATGGTGTCTTCCATTCAAGGTGATACATGTTGACAGAGCTTCTCGACATGGATTAAATAATGTCGTCTCTGATTAACTGTACTAGCTATCGCACACATACATATATTGTTATAAACTTGGCAGAGAAAGAAGTCACGCAGAAAATTCAATCATCACCGCGCTGTACCTAAATTCATGAATCGAACCTACTGTAGCAGTGGAGGCGCCACTCTTCATGATGGACATGACTACCGAATCAATTGTAATCCAACCATTAAAACTCAACTAATGACCAACTTGGCCAACCTAGACAACAAGACCCACTTCATTAATGCATAATGAGTGTAGAATAAATCTCAATGCGATAGCATTACATCATCCACATCCGGGGTTAAACTCCATATTTATTAATAGAAATATTGTTATTATTCAATCTATAAACTCGACATACCATAAATGCAAATAATTATAATAAATTATTATTCTTTAAAATCATGAATTTTTAGCTCATATCTTATATCATATATATATATATATTAACAAATTAAAAACACATTATATATAATGTTATAAAAAAATTCCCATATCGGAAACGGATAATTTCTTGCAGCCTAGTAACTTCAACCAAAAAACTGTTAGATTTTAGATTGAGTTTTTGAAATTTAAATATTTTCTTTGAGTTTAGTATATTTGAAAAAACGAGGGTTAAAATTTCTTTAAACATTGTCTGGCATCTTTTAAGTGGTGCAAAAATCAGTTTAAATATTAAATGATATATTCTATTTTATTATAAACATAGGATTTCCAGAATTCTAAATGTTGGAATAAGAAATCGGAACATAAGATGTTCCTTGTCTCATTTAATTATATGTCTTATTTGTAAATTTGGTTTCAATCTATATCACTTGATTTGATGAAGGAATACTCTTCTCGTGTGAAGAATTTACATAGATAAGAATAGATGAGTAGATAAGACCGTCAATTGTTTATAGTTGCATAGATTTTATTTTGTAAATCATTGTTGCCTAAGTTAGATAGAACTCCTCCTGAAGAAGAATTTCACTTTGTAATTACCTCGGCATTTTCTTTTAAGTTTTTGGTTCAGATTATAATGTAGTTTAATTTTAATATTCAAGACACTCTCCATTTCAAATTTTATTTAAACTCATAACAACTCCGTTTCATTTTAATTTTATTATGAAACTCTATAGTTGTTAATTTTGTTACAAGTTGACGTAATTTGACAAAGTTTTTCATAGTTTAAATGAATTTATAATTGTAATGAAAACAAAATAATGATTTTAGGAATTTGACATAGATCTATGTAAGATAGTCAAATCAACGTAATTTATTGTAATACTATTTTTTTCAATTTAAATTAATTTATAATTACGAAAATAAAATAATGATATATTTTTCATTTAAATAAATTTATAATTAAAAATAAATAAAATAACTATTTTAGGGATATGAAATCTTTATGTAAATTTCAAATATCAAATCTTGAAGTCGAAGCCGAACCCTTTGGTCTTGTAGAGGCTTTTCCGATTTTCGGGTATCGAAAACGGGAAATTCCAGTTTTTGTTAATGTTATTTGGGGTATCCGCGATTTTCCGAAAACGAGATAATTTGTTTCCTTCTTGATTTCAGCCATAATTCGGATTTTGGAAATGAAGAAATGAATGAATTCAGATATAAAAAATATTGTTCTTTAAAATCATTAAATTTAAATGACTTTTTAACTTTTCAGCGATAATTCGGATATCAGAAACGGGATAATTTGTTCCCTTCACAATTTCAGTGATAATTCAGATATCTTCCCCATTCTCATTCGTGATATTTCCCATATAAAAAACCATGACACTCCAATACATTAAGGAAATAAGAACGAATTTAAAATACATTAATTATTTCCTGATAGCTATAATTATTACCTTCTTAAAATAGA
The DNA here is from genome assembly GCA_001517045.1 of Pseudotsuga menziesii. NCBI lineage: Eukaryota > Viridiplantae > Streptophyta > Pinopsida > Pinales > Pinaceae > Pseudotsuga > Pseudotsuga menziesii. The sequence continues at coordinate 132,417 of LPNX011053951.1, forward strand.
TCCAAAAGTCAATTCTAATGTACCAAGGTAAGTCATAAAGCCTCAGTTGCCGAAAGACAAATGCTACTGTATAGTTAAAAATATTAATAAACCATGTAATATACATTAATAATACAATAATATATTATGCAATGTAATATATTTAATATTATATTAATATAAAATTACAAATATTACATTACGTAGTATATTAATATTTTATAGTTTATTAATATATTAATATACTATGTAATGTAATATATAATAATAATAATCTATAATGGAGTAGATGTGGGTCTATGTAGAGTTGCCAAGTCATATTATTTTTTGCTTCAATTTTGGGCAGAGTATTTAATTTTTGTGTGCTTTAATTTTGGGAGAAGTTTTTTTTCTTTTGTTTTTTGGGAGTTCTTAATTTTTTGTGTGGAGACGAGTGGAAGGTATTAAACCCTATCCTAGTTTTTGAATAAAAGAACTGTTGTAAAACTATTGATCATCATGGATTTGAAGGATTTGGTGTCAAAATGTTGGCCATAGATGCATTTTCGTCATATCGATAAAAGGATGTCCATTTCGGTACAGGTATTATAAGGTGTGTTGAATTATTTTGCCTAAAATATGATTGGTTTTTCTACATGCGGCTTGATCCGCAAAATGATGCAGTAGTTGTTTTCATTACTAGTTCTGGTTTTTGTTTTTTCTGCTTTAATTTCTATTCAGATTATTTTGTAATGCCAATGAATCCCTTTCTTCTCTTGCACCAACATCAACATCGACTTCCATCCATTGTTATGGATTGACTATGGTTGTTTTTATGTAGTCACTAGTTTCACAAGAATATTTCTATCGCAAGGGAGTTTGCTTCTGCATGTGGTGTCTATGAAGGCAACGGGACAACAACCAATGGCCACTTCTCTCTTCAATAGTAAACCGGCTCGATCGAGTGGATATACCATTATGTTAAGGAAAGATGGATTGTAATCAAATACAAAGCAGATTCATGGCATATGAGAAGTTGATTGTTAATTAAACTTTGATAGAATTTTAGAGTAATAATGGATAGGCTTTCCAATGTGACCATTGGAAAATATTTAACCCCTTAGGACTTCTTTTATGCTTAAGTTCAATATAGTTATTGAATATTGCTTATATGCAACTTTTATTAGACATTTAAATAATTATTATTGAATTCTTTTATTTATTTTTAAACTATATGAGGCCAGAAGAGATGGCTTGACGGCCTCAAATTCCTAACTAGGCATGATAAAATTGCTCAAAATATAGAACATCTTCAAACATGCCAAGGGGTGACATAGGAACCAGGAAACAATGTCTAAAACCTATTGATTGTAAAAAAAACTAGCCCCTCACATATTTGATTCCTCTACAATGGGTAGGCTATGGATGTATTCGAGGGAGTGTCCTTTCACACTTTGGTGCACAAGATGCCATCTAATTTAGTAGCTATTATATAGTCTCCCCCATAATTGAATGCAAGTTGATCCTTAGTAACCCCGTTTGAATATGTCCATTTTCCCTAAGCCTTTAGAATATATAATCAATGTGTTTCAAAAGATAAATAAATAAGAAAAAAACCCATTTCTAGCCTCCAAATTAAGATTAAATATTCTAAAAACACCAATGATCTATACAATTGCAAACCGACAATACAAATTTACTTGGCGAGATGAGATCTAAGAATGCAAAATTCTAGTTATAGCTTGGTGAATGAAAATATTATCTTCAATAAATACAACATAATATATAACCATAAACTAAACAAATAGGTTGTTACAATATGGCAAATAATAAGCTTCAACACAAATGATGTGTACCCACATGAAAAAAATCATTCATAAAAAATAAATTTTCTAATTAATTAGTTAATTTGACAAAATAAAATAGTAGAATATGTTCACTCTATTTTGAATTACCTTCTCTCTTTCTATGGTATTTCAATTTTTTTCATTTCGCTTTGTTGCACCTAGATTTGCATGGGTTTGATATTTCACTCATTTGTTAAGCTTCAAAATTTTCTTCCTTTTACCTTGAACCTAAATATACATGCCGAACTCATATTTCAATCCTATTTAGGAAGATGCTTGAAATAGATGCACTCAATGCAGATGTTGGGTCATACAAGCTCTCGTCTCTTGAGAGAAAACAAATAATGTCTACCATGCAAAATTTACCCAAGCAATTGCAATCCTCGATTTGTTGGCCTTTGTTGGTTGGATTCTTGTGATCCAACTAGCTATGGTTACAACTCAAGATACCAAGCTCTGTCTCATGGGAAAATTTCTTCAATGCCTTCAAGGAATCACCAATGGTTGCAACTGGCAGTGACCGTAGAAGCCAACATAAGGAGGGTTTTTTGAAGTAGAGGTTAGATATCTCATGTGACTACAAGATAATGGCCATACACTATGAATTTCAAATAAGAGGATCCTAAATTATAACAGTCTAGAGACAAGGACTTGAATTCTGGAGCTGCAAATATCAGAGTTTGGACTTGAAATCTTGAAACAAAAATTGTATTGCATCAGGATTTGGTATGCAAGTGATGAATGAGTAAGTCTTTCAAGTCCATGGGACACCAATGTGCATAGCCATAGACACATTCTAAAAACAAGGATAGAGATCATGGGGAGGATAAAAGGAAACCCCCCTCAATAGCGAGTCACATATATTAAGAAAACACTCAAGTTGCTAGTATCACGTCGTCATAGTGTTGTGTATTTGCATCATTGTATGGGATTTCTAGGAGTAGTACACTAAACATAATAAAATGGGTATTTATAATGAATATGTGCATATTATGCAACCAATATGTATTTCATATATTGAAGGATGGTGGGAAATTGATGTCTATCCTTGTAGAGAAATTAGTGTAAATGGAAATGAAGAGCATATAATAATCCTCCTATACTTATGGATGTGTTTCATCCACATGGACGGATGCATGACAATTGTTTTGAAGGAGAGGCATGGTTTATGGATGTGTGATTACACTTGTTTCATTTTTTCATCTATTATGTCAACTACTATGGCGATTGTTTCATTTTTACATATATTATGTCATCTACGTCAATGTAGAAGAGTAACAAAGTAAGGGATTTCTAGAACTTTGGATGGTATTTATTTTGATTGACATGAATGTATTAATAAAATAATAACATATTTTTAGTGTCTCGATGGATGCAAATAGTATATTTTTTTTACACTGAAATGGTTAATTTTTAATTTTTATTTTTTTGGAAAGATATCAATTGGGCCTTAGCCTAAACAACCAGAGTTAGATGGATTCTAAGCTCACTTATCCCATTTAAAATCTCACTTGGCCTTCTATAAATTAGAAGCAAACCAGTTACGAAATACATATAATCAAAGAATCTTCAGTGTTCTTTCTGTATACTCCTTGTGTCAATATGCATCCCTCATTAGCTTTTACATTAGCTTCCTGATTCAAACTACTAAGAATATGAAAAAATGAAGTAGAATATAAGGTATGCAATAACCCCCTCAACAGGTGGAGAGAATTATTGAGTGCTCAATTGTTAAAACAATCTTCAGAATTTAGGATATTTATTGAAATTTTTGAATCACCGAAGACTTGGAGGGCCGTGGTTTTGTGATTCTGTGCAATCTGGAATCCTTTGTACATCCCAAGAATTTCTACTTGATTATTTGTCTTCAGACCTAATCCCCAATTGAAACTTTCTTTAGTTAATCCATCATGAGAATAAATCACCCCACCTGCACCTGATATTGCTAGATTTCCTTTTGAGGCACCATCAAAGAAAACCATTACTTTTCCTTTTTTTCTCCACCATACTTGGAAATCTACTTCAGTCATTCGTATTTTCCAAGCAGGGTTATAAATTGGATGAGCTAACTTCTTCTTTATGTCCCGTATTTGCAGTGATCCCAACCAACTTCTTTCTTCTACTGTAAGTGGGATGTTTGACTCAAAGGAGTAATTTCCTAATGCTTCAATTAAAAGAGCCTTGGCTTTGGCTACAATAGACAAAGGAGAATGCTCAGAATTGTTGAATATCAAATCATTTCTTGCCAGCCACAGCTTCCAAGAAATAAATTTGAGAATGGAGAGCCATACCTGATTCCATAGACTGTGACTGTTCAGCATCCTTGTATATCTTGTTTTCCTAGTGGAGAAAAGAGTAATTACTGAAACAGTGAGCAGGAACAATTGTATTGAGTCCCTAAAGCACTAAAGCCCAAACTGATTGGACAAAAACCCAGTCCAGAAACAGATGATCCAAATTTTCACAAGCGTCACTACACATGATATGTGTGTGGGGACCTAAAATTCCACGTTTGACTAAATTTTCACCTCTCAAAATGATTTTTCTGCAAGATCACCCACGTGAAGAAATTTACCTTAGGTAGCCTGTGAGAAAACTAAACATGCTTCCAAATTGATTGGTTCAGTATATGGGGGTGAACCGACTGTAATGCAGTAAATCCAGACGCCAAGGTGTAGAAACCAGTCCTCCCCTAGCTCCATCGATCAACAACTTGAATATTAATTGGATCCATGCCCTTCAATGCGTCCAACCACAAGTGTTTTTAGTAAAGGAGATGAATTGGGAGTGATGGGAAAACCCATGTCGTCCAGTCCCCATTGATATCCCAAGAGGAGATATCATACAACCTTAACAAACCTTGCTGCATGGACTACTCACGAATAGGAGATAATTTAGATATGTTTTCAAGGGGTTGATTGCCAATTATTTTATCAGACCAAAGCAGAGTTTTATTTCCATTACCAGGAACACGACTTAGTTGAGCAAACTAAACATGCTTCCAAATTGATTGGTTCAGTATATGGGGGTGATCCAATTGTAATGCAGTAAATCCAGATGCCAAGGTGTAGAAACCAGTCCTCCCCAACTCCATCGATCAACAACTTGAATATTAATTGGATCCATACCCTTCAATGCGTCCAACCACAAGTGTTTTTGGTAAAGGAGATGAATTGGGAGCGATGGGAAAACCCACGCCGTCCAGTCCCCATTGATATCCCAAGAGGAGATATCAGACGGCCTTAACAAACCTTGCTGCATGGACCACTCACGAATAGGAGATAATTTAGATATGTTTTCAAGGGGTTGATTGCCAATTATTTTATCAGACCAAAGCAGAGTTTTATTTCCATTACCAGGAACACGACTTAGTTGCTTTAAAAAAACTCAAAAACTTGCCTACAAAGATTCCATAGCAGAGTAACTTTAGGAATATTGTCAAGCTTAAGGTTTCTCAGTGAAGAATCGTTAAGATATTTTTGCTGAAGAAGCTGACTTACAAGATGAGAGCTGTTGGAATATAGCTTCCAGAGAATCTTACCACCTAAAGCAAAATTGGCCATACCTAGATCTCGAATGTTAAGTCCACCTTCCAAAATTGGTCTTTCATGATGTCCCATTTTACTAAATGAAATTTTTTCGGGTTTCCTTTTCCACCTTGCCACAAAAAGTCTCTAAATAGTTTCGAAACCTACTCCATGATTGCCTTTGGAGCAAGGAGAAAACAATTCTGGTAAATAGGAAATGAAGAAAGTACTGATTTGATGAGTATTAACCCACCAACATTGTTCAACCAATTCCCTTCCCATACTACTATCTTAGCTTTGATCTTATTTATAACATCATTCCAGAGCGAAGATTTGTCGAACCCCAAAGTTAAAGGTAATCCAAGATAGTTGATTTTATCCCAAGTAGCAAGCCCAAAAAAGCCCAAAAATCAAGCAATTTGAAGGATGGTCTGTTCATTAAGGTTCCATCCATATACAACGCTTTTTCTTTTGTTGATAAGTGCTCCTGAGATACTGCAAAATCTCTGAAGAATCTCATGAAAGGACCTAACAATTCTCAAAGAAGCTCCTCCCATAAGTAGGGAATCATAAGCAAACAAAGCATGGTTGATTGGATAAATTCGTTTCGTCGATCAGATGCCTAGAACTACCCCCACATTTCTTTCAACAGTCAATTTCCTACTCAAAGAGTCTACCAGCATAATATACAAAAAAGGGGACAGCGGGAAACCTTGCCTTATCCCTTTAGTTGCTTGAAAATAAGAGGCAGGTCTCCCATTTACAAGCGGGGCTATCCATGGTTTATCAGTATAGGATTTGATTAAATTAACAAATGCTGGATTGAACCCAAAAGAAAGTAAAACTTTATAAAGATAAGAGAGTTTTACTCGGTCAAATGCATTTGACATGTCCAGTTTGATGAACATCCCTTTCTCCTTCCTCTGAAAACTAGAATGCATGGATTCTTGTACAAGTATTACATTGTCCAAAATATGTCTCCATTTAATGAAACTGCCTTGGCTAGGAAAAATAAGCTTATGTAACAGACGTTTTATTCTATTAGCAAGGAATTTTGAGAGGATTTTATAGGATGCATTACATAAAGAAATAGGCCGAAATCTATCAAAGGTAGCCGTATTAACTTCTTTGGGGATTAAGGTAAGAAAGGTGGAATTGGTGTGTCCTCCCACTTTGGCCTTTTACTGGAAGTATTTTAACATTCTCAATAAATCAGTCTTAATGATGTTCGAATATACTTTGTAGAAGTTAAAAGAAAATCCATCCGGGCCTGGAGCTTTGTCGAATTCCATATCCCACACAACATTGTTGATTTCCTCCTCATAAAAGGGCTTCATTAGATTTAGATTATCCTCCTCACTAACAAGAGAAGGAATATGAGAAATAAATTCATAAGTGAGCTCCTCATTTCCAATCCCAACCTCTATGAAAAGGTGCTGAAAGTAAATATCATCTGCTTCTTTAACTTGGACAATTCCTTTTGAAATAGTCCCATCTGCTGAACTGATCTCAAAAATATGATTTCGAGAGAGACAGGCTCTATATTGTCTATGGAAAAAAGTTGTATTACGATCTCCAAAAATTAGACACATAATTCATGACTTAAGCCTCCAATATTCTTCTTCATGTCTGAAGGATTTAAAGGAGACAAATTGGGTTGCTTTCTCTTCTCCAAAGCTTGTGGAGTTATTTCGCCGCTCTCCAATTCCAACTATGAATCTGATAGCTGTTGCACAACCACTTTTCTCAGTGCAGTGGGAGTATTGGATGGATATTTAACCCACTCTTTCAAGGCTAATTTGGTTTCTTTTAGTTTCTGCTCCCATACATAGCTAGGCGACCCAATGACTGAAGTAGCCCAAGACTTAGCTACAACTACAAAGAAACCATCCTGCTCAATCCATTGAGGGTTGAAGGGAAACGAAATCAAGCCCAAATTTTCTTCCACATCCAGCTGCAAAAGGATGGGCTTGTGATCCGAGGTAAGTTTAGCAACGATTTTAGTAGAAACTAATTTCTTATCCATCAAAAAAGAACTTCGTACTAAAACCCGATCTAGACGGGCTGAAATGTGAACAGCTCCAGTTCTATTATTGGTCCATGTGTATAGTCCCTTATTAGGTTTGAAATCAATGAGATCCCACTACTGTATCAAAAACTCAATGTAAGGAAACATTTGATCACAACTGATGTTGCCTCCTCTTTTTTCCTTTGAGTTGAAAACAAGATTTATATATCTAGCAATAATGATATTCGAAGGAGAGGTGGATTCCATAAAATTATAGAGCATATTCCAACACTCTTTCTTCTTAATCAGATGGATAGGAACGTAAAGGTTAAACAAGACGATGTGTAATGTCCCTTTTTCGAAATTTTATTAAAATGATCAATTTTGCACTTTTTTTTTCCTATTTCGACCTTTGACTAGTTTTGATGTCTAGATCTCCATATTGGCCCAAATGCTCCCAAATATTCTAAGAATGTGTATGAATGATATTAATACTTGAATATGATGTTCATGGATGATTTATGACCCTCCAATTACTTCTGCAAACCTGTTTAATATTCTGGCCAAAGTAGGAAACCACTTATACTATGAAACGAGAACTATATACTATGAACGAGAACTCTACCCATAAAAACGATGATTTTTGCAAAAAAAACACCAAAAACACCCCCC
>LPNX011053961.1:6708-58343 GCA_001517045.1 Pseudotsuga menziesii
TCTCTCCTCATAACATATTTTTCTTGTCATTGTAAGGACTACTCCATAATAAATATATTGTCTCTAGTGCATATGCTACAATAGTCATGGAATTTGAATCAACTCATNGGCTACTCCATAAGAAATATATTGTCTCTAGCATATGCTACAATAGTCATGGAATTTGAATCAACTCATTTAGAACTTGAAGACAATATTAGCCATGGCTACATACCCTAAGTGCATATGCCCAACCTTAACAACATTTCCACTTCTCTTTTGCAACAAGCATACAATCATGCCCAACTAGAATTACATATGCACCCTTAAAGACCAAAATTCATAGGTTATGCATGTCACATTGATTCTTACATCCATGTATACACTTTACATCTTATGTCTTTATTTTGTTCATCACTCCAAACATGGAATTTTACAAGTACAATATACACACATGTTATCACAAGCTTAGCTCATTTTCATAACTAGCTTAATGGAAATAAAATTCATGGGTTATGCATACCACACTAAGTTTTATATCCATATACCATTTACATCATGAATCTTTGGTTCATTCATCACTCCTTACATGGATTTTCATATGCATAAGACACACATATATTATCATAATCCTATCACATTCTTAAAACCAACTCCATGCAAATAAAATTTTGCAACACCAAATCCCTCTAAATAACCTTTTGCGGCACCATGTCCATGCAAAAATCCTTCCACAATTCTCACACCAAGTGAATAAACTTTTGCAACACAAAATCTACGTAGACAACCTTATTCCATACCAATATCTTGCAAAAAACCTTTTTGCAACCCCATCCCATCAATGCATACAACATTTCACAACACTAATACCATAAAAAAAATTATACAATAGATCCATTTGCTCGTTCTCTTGTAGCTTCCTTACTAATAGAACTTCCTTTCTACTTCTCATTCTCAAGTCTGAGTATTGGTTCTCTCTACAACATCACACTAGACTCTAATACTTGCACATATTTCTCTCTTTTTTTCTTTATATTTTTAACTTCTCATTCTCAAGTCTCAGTATTGGCTCTCTCTACAACATCACACTAGACTCTAATACTTGCACATATTTCTCTCTTTTCCAATGAGGGCCAAAGCTGGAAATCCATGGATGGTCCATATTTCTCATGCCCAAACACACTAGCAGGAGTTGATAGAATTCGAAATTGCCGCTCCGTGAGGTTTTTTGCGCACCGGGCCCAAGTCCACCACGTGTCCCTGAACGGTATCTGGAGGTGACCTGCAACTCGCCATAGATTGATGCTCGAGCCTTCGATTGACGAACCGTCGATTCCGTTGGATTTGTGACGTGGGATTTTAGCTAGGGGGGGGGATCTCCCTCCTTTCCATTTCCCGGTGACCTCCGTCTATGGTGGTTTCTGAAGCTAGCGTTTTGCTCAATAGGGGACAATGCAGTCACGCCAACGAGGGCCAAAGCTAGAAAGCCACTGATGGTGGGGATGCGGTTGGCATTGCCATATTTCCCATGCCCAAACACACTAGCAAGAGTTGACAGAATTCAAAATTGCCGCTCCGTGAGGGTTTTTGCGCACCGGGCCAAATTCCACCAGGTGTCCATGAACGGTATCTGGAGGTGACCTGCAACTCGCCATAGATCGATGCTCGGGCCTCCGATCGATGAACCGTCGATTCCGTTGGATTCGTGACATGGGATTTTAGCTAGGGGGGGCCTCTCCCTCCTGTCCATTTCCCGGTGACCTCCATCTACGATGGTTTCTGAAGCTAGGGTTTCGCTCAGTAGGGACAATGCAGTCACGCCAATGAGAGCCAAAGCTAGACAATGCATTTCATGCCAATGAAGGCCAAACTTGGAAAATGTTCGAAAATGTTCGGTCTTGTAATTTCCGGATGGAATTTAGGGTCCTCATTTGGTTATGAAAGGCATGATTTTCTATCCTCATTTATTTATTTATTATGGGATCTTCACAATGTATTCATATTATTATGCATTCTTGTGTAATAGTTATGATCTTTCATACCATGTCTTAGCTACATTTAAGAAATATTTTCATTTAAATAATGACACAATTTTTATTGATTAAAATATATCCAAAAAATTTAAAGGAAAATATAATTCTTATCCGCGGAAATGTGTTGGTGAATCTATGGTATTTGGATTGCACTTTCATTATTGCTCATGAGTACAATTCATCCCTATGCATAATTATGCCTGCAAAAACCAAGATATAAGTGTTATTGATTGTGCATGAACTGAGATGAGATGCAGCACTTTGAGAAATTATACAATATACTAGAAAACCAATAATTAACTTATCATCTTATACGTTTTCATCCATCTTAACCCTATAATTCTCTTTCATGGATTGGTTTATTTTGAAGTAAACGTATAGGTAGTTTAAACTTAAAAGACAAATTTATTATTGAAATTATTTGAAGATTAGAAAATTCTTATGTTGATGGTAGCAAAGTTATTTAATGCTACTTTTTTCGTTTGTAGACGAGCATGTTTGAACCATTAACCACTTTCATTTTCATCCCTGATGTATGCATTTTCTGCTTTTTCTGTTTAAAAATATTCTCTCTATTATTTTGATCTCTATAATAATGAATAATGTATTAATATAAGTGGACCTATAAACTCAATTTGTAATTAATTTTTTTAACAATGTAACTAGTTTTCTTAGTTTAGTTTCACATTTTTACATATGTCATAAAGCATTCCTACATGTCTTATGGATGACCAAAATATTTATAATCAATCATCTGTGCAAATTTTTGCACATTTTGCTCATGGATTCCCAAATTTTTGAAATTCAAAAGCAAATGATCATAATAAGTTGAAAATTTCATAAATATTGTGAGAGAATCTGTGCGCACGCTAGGAGAGGTGCAGTGCAAAATATTTACGGGATAGCCATGCACATTATTGGCATGTCCTTGTTGATATATAATTGACATGTCCTTATTGATATATATGGCAGCCAAGCTATTGTTATATATGGCAGAGAGGAGAGGAGAGGAGAGATTTAACATGAGACACTGGCTGTTCTTCATTGGCATTGGCATTGGCCCGCAAGGCCATCGAAGAAACTCCTGGTAACGATTTTCGCTACGTTTCCACCTCCGCCGCTGGAAGATCCTCCGCCTGAGTTGTAACAGGAGACATTGGACCCGGGATCCACATTCAAATGGCTACAGAAGTTTTTGTAGTATTGAATTCTGCTATCTCTCTTGCTCACTGCATCAGCATTTTCAGTGTTGCATTCCCCGCTGTTGATGGCTTTGATTGTGGCACCGAAGCCCTGCCCGGATGTTATGGCTGAGTGGCATTCGCTGTTCTTCATCCAGAACCACACGCCGTCATGAAAGAGATGGTGGCGTCTTGCGCCACAATCTCAGGGTAGTTCAGCCCGTCGAACCCAATGTCCTGCCCCGCCGCTCCATAATTGTAATTCCTGTGTTCATTAACAATCAACAGTCAGTCTAATTGGCCATTTTATTTTTCACCATTACAAATTACAGTTGCATGATGAAATGCGTACCAGCTTAACTGGAGAGACCCGCGCCCATGGTAGCTTCTCCACCTCGTACACGGCCAGGAGGTGTAGGTCGGATCACAATAGATCTGTGGAGGATTTATCTCATTGATGGAGCACAGCCCTAGTGGCATAATGACGTACAAATTGATTAATTGATGTATTACTTACTATTCACGTTAACATTTGAAATCAAACTATACATTTAGACTCCGAGGTAATCATGACGATTTATATTATACCTCCAGTTTCGTGCATTACATTCGCGAAGAAGGCAGCGAGCTCTCTCTTCTGGACGTCGTCGGATCCGGTAGTGCCAAATCCAGAATAGGCATTGGCAGCTGCGATGAAAGCGTCGTAAGTGTAGAATCCTTTGCCCTCGCAGGAGCTGGCAGCCCCGCCCGCAAGACCATCGAAGAAACTCTGGGAAATGATCTTCCCTACGTTTCCACCACGGGTACTTGGAGAGCTGTAACAGGGGCCGCTCTGGCAGCCATTGTCACAATAAGCTGAGGTTGTTCCGCAGTATCCCCACTTACTGCAACACAGTCCGCTTTCGCAGCCACAGTTTTGAGCATTAACAACGTTAATACTTAGTACTAGTACTACCACTACCACCACTATGCTCATGCTGATCACCACATTAGCAATCACTGATCTACCCCTACTGAACCCCATGGCTAATAATTGCTCACCACTCCCACACTCTTAATATTTGATTTGTTAATACCTACAAGTAAATCAAGAGGATGGTTGCCCTGATTATACAGAAACCCCAACACGTTGGTCTCCTAATCCTCCAAGCCCGGTCCCCATCCAGACTAGACTAGACTAGACTCCACTTTGATTTTAATAAACAGATTGCGACGGGTCAAGACGCGCTTTGCTCTGGGTCGTTGAATGTAGTCAGTGTTTCCATTTAGCGGCCTCCCACTTCGCGCTGCTTCACACAGTCAATAGACTTTGGAAACGGTGTTGATAAAATAGATGGCGCTCTCAAATTTCCAGATAATGTTCAAATTTCGAGATAAAATAGATGGCGCTCTCAAATTTCGAGAATGAGTATTGTATGAAAATCGCAATTTTTTACAAAGATACACCCGCTGCTTCACACAGTCAATAGACTTTGGAAACGGTGTTGATAAAATAGATGGCGCTCTCAATTTTCGAGATAATGTTCATGGACTTTGATTATCAAGCATCATCAACTTTAAGACCTTTGTTTTCCATTTTAACAGATGTGCCAGACCCAAACCATTTAGGCTTTTAGTAGTATACATGAATTATAATTATAATTACACAATCAATAGATAATTGTGCAAGATGTCAGATATAAAATTATGTGGATAGAATGAGTATTGTATGAAAATCACAATTTTTTACAAAAATACAAGTAGTATATTGATGAAAAGTTTTTAAATGATGAAAAGTTTTTAACTTGCACATAAGGAAACCTAAATTTAAACACATTAAAAAATTCATAAAAAAATAAAAAATTCATAAAACTAACATCTATAGATGGTAGATTGTCAAAGTTATGTAGGCGTAATGCATTAGATGTAATGCATTAGATATAAATGGTAAAACTTATTTGTTTTAAATGATCTACATATTGTAATAATAATTGAAATGAGTAGGTTACTGGGTATAAATGAGAATATTGGTTTCAACTTGTTGTCAATTATACTAATTAAGTAGTTTTATAGGCTTTATAATATTTCCTTGTATTGTAGAAGCAATGACATGGAGTATGCAATTTTTTTATGAAAAATCAACTAGCCAAAGTTAATATCAAAAGATTAAATGAAAAGTTGTTTAAAAAATATAATTACAAAAGGTAAGTAAATATTTCTATGCATAATCATGAGTTCCAAATTGAGATGCTTCTTGTTAGGAGGGATGTAAGCAAATATTTCTATGCATAATCATGGGCTCCAACTTCAGATGTTTCTTGTTAGGAGGGATGTAAGCAAATATTTCTATTCATAATCACGGGCTCCAACTCAAGATGCATCTTGTTAAGAGGGATAATAAGGCGAACTTAAGCTAACTATCAACAAATAATTCAAAATCAAGATTCTCTCTCAAGATATATCATAGCATCTTCTCACTTATAATCTCATTTTTGGCATATTTAAGTAAAGCATTGATTATCATGCATTTCATGCTTTTAAATCCTTTCTTATTGAATCTTAGGTAGACCTATGCAACCATAGAATGTTGAAGAATTACTTGTTAGTACCTTCACAAGAAGAGTATTTAGACAAGGAAGAGTACCTGCTAAATCAACAAATAACAAATGTGAGCATTCTAATGGTCTCAAACTCAATATTGATCCAAGGATTTGTATTCCGAGGATCACTTATGTCATAAGTATTTAATAAGATTCATCCCCACACAAATGCAAACAACAATAGGGAATCCAAATAATGGTGCTCATGAATGGCTTCTCTAAAGCACATTCATAAAATAGATTATATGCATTGATTAACAAACAAATGTCAAAACACATTAAGATTCATGTCTCCTTGAGAGTAAACTACACATAATCATCAACATACATAAAATAAATTTTAGAGAACACATGTACTTCAACAAGCACAACTCGTTCAATAAATCTATTACGATCTGGTTGCTAGTCAAATGATATATCATACGAATAATGGTTTTGAAAGTAAAATGCTTAATGTATTTAAATCACACAATAACAAAAAAATGCATGCTTTAAAGGAAATGAAACCCTGATTCCGAGCACAAAAACATTATTTACACACAAAACCAAATATAAAGAACGACAATTGCTTTTATAAGTGTCATTCAAGTTCCTTAGAAAGGAATTGAAGCAGAATGAAAATCATACATTCCATTCTTAGTTTAAACATGACTCAAATAATGGAAGTGAAAAACAACTATGGAGTCAAAAGATCCAGTGTATGTAGACCATCCTTTACTCTCACCGACTCAATAATTGAATGCACCATTGACAATGTGACCCTTCACCCATAACTACTATTAAGTGTTAAAAAATTATTCTTTTCTAATATTAATATATCTCTACAATGATAAATTGCTCGGAAAATTGCAATCCTTATTGACATTTAGGAAAAGGTGTCCCCTATTTGTGTATAATTTGAAGGAGAATTGTCCTTACATGTGAATAAAGATAGACTTGCCTGCATGCATGCCATGTGTTACCAGTTGAAATGGAAGTCTAAGCCACCGGTAAGCATGTTATGATGAAGCCACCACTGTCACCTTAGTCACTTTTCCAAACTTCTTTGGAAGCCTAATCCTTCTAGGGGAGAGCCCTATTATAACTCTGTAGAGACACTAAAACACCAAAAATACCTCTTTCGAGGATGTTAACGATCAATTCATTAAATGGAGTCACCTTGAGAATGAAGAAGAGATACTAAATAATTCCAAATAGGCATTAATCTATGGATAAATTGGTGTTTTTTAATGATATATGTTTGCTTGCATAAAATACTTTTTCCCCAAATACAAAATAGTATCCAAGTGTATCTATTAAAACATCGACACTTCAATATTTATAGTGTTAGTTTGCAACTATATGGTTTCAATTCTATCATGTATTAAACTCATTATTCAATAGCAAATAGCAGGTGTGTTTAGGTTCCCAAATCATAGTATGATATAAGTGTTATGTTATATGACTTGGAAGAAGTAACTATGCGAAATAGATCAACAACCACAACACTCCAATTAAGAGGACATTTTATGCTTTTTCTTGTATGGAATTGTAAGTATGTTTGTGAACTGCCATCCAATTGAAATATTTGACATATAAAACACTATTCACTTCACAATAATTGCAAGATAATTATGCCACTGAGTATCTACCTATACAACACTTTGTCCACCAATATCATCATAAGAAATTTTATATGTTTTTAAAAAGGTATTGTGAACAAAGTACAAGAAACAATGTATACAGTCCTCAAAATATAAGCCACAAAAATAAGCTAGTAAGTCATGTAAACAATATTATAATTGCTTCATATTAACCCACTACTAAGTATTAATTTCACCCTTCAATTCACCAAGTGATATGTCTAATTTATGGCTAACTTTTGGATTGTGGTTGCAGGTCTGTTATAGTAGCAACATAATTCAAGGTTGGAAGATCACCCAAAGGGAAGCCTCTTAAGGGTTCAGTTCTGGCCTTAAGAGGCTAATAGGGACGAAAACATGGTAAAGGAAGGGAAAGCTTGGACTAAAGTTGTAGTGCTATGCCTTTAGGGGAGAGATTAGGGACTGGTTTTTTACAATTTGGAATCTTTTAGATAGTGAGCAGTGAAGGGGGGTGCAACTGAAAATAGGAGGGATGAGGGGAAGAAAAGGAATCCCTAAGGTTTCTAAGTGAGGGAAAGGAACTTTGGAGACCTAGCGAGGTTAGGGAAGAAGTATAGAGAGGATACTGAGGGTTAGGTTAAGGTTTGCAAGGGGAGTAGAAGATGTAGCAACATGTTTAGGGTTGCCCTAAAGGGCATGCCCAAGGTCTCTTAGGGAAAGGTTTGGAGGGAGGAAGGAAGAACGATAGGTTTAGGGTAAAATTACGATTGTTTTAGGACCTTTTAGGGAAAATTTTGAGCTTTTTGGAATTTTTGTATTTTTAGGGCTCCCTATAATTCCTCCTTAGGGTTTTTAACGATGTGGGGGCTAGGAGGATTTTTTAGGGAAGGAGGCCGAAATTTTAGGGAGATTTTTTATTTTTAGTGTTTTCAACATAAATTTGCATACCTAAATTTAACCTAAAACTAAGCCTAAACTAGCCCTAGAACTAGTTTTTTTTAGAATAGAAAAGGTGTGAAAACCAAGGGAAACCCTACCCTAGAAAAAGCGCTACCCAACCTAGGCCTTATAAGGAGGATGGCTAACCTAGTGAGGAAGGGTTCCTAGGTCAAGAAAATAACCTAGAAACACTAAGGAGAAACCCAAGGCCCCCCTCACAAGGAGACATGCCTCAACTTGTTAAGGTGACAAGAAAGAAGGTTACGTCCTATCCTAGGGAAAATTGTAGCTCTAGGGCTACCACTAAGACTTGAACATGCACATCCACCCACATCCAAACAAAAAGCTAAAAATATTAACATCTTAGTGCTCATGTTCATCCAACAAATCAAAGCATCACCAAAAGCAGATATTCACTAAAGAATTACCAAAAAATAGCTTGCATTAACCAAAAGAAATCCTCAGGAGGAACAAATCCATTCAAAGAAATCATAATAGGGGTAAAACGAGTGCATAGTGTATTATCCAATAAGTTATATATTTAAAATGAAAGTGAGGAGATCTATTTATATGATCTCACACTCACTTTTTAAATATCCATGCCTACATGCCTTAAAATAAGTCAATTTGAAATTATAAAATGTCAACATAAAATTAAAATAAAATAATAATAAAATATAGCCTAAGGTAGGCTTAAGGTAGGATACTTGGAGTATTTGTATCCCCAGCTGCCAAAACATGCTCAAATGAGTGAATCACTCTGAATGGAAGGCTAGAGTGAGATGGAATGAGGAATATATACCCCATCTAACCTCTAGAATTCCCTTGAAAAGAATGAAAAAGGCCTGGCATGGAGGATTTCTTCCTCTAAAGAGATTAGGTCAGGGAGAGCAAGAACCCACTGAATAAAGGGTCTGGAAGGTGTCCTAAGTGGTTTTGAATGGAGACGAATGTCTCACAGCTAAAGAAAAGGCCAATAGAGCACATAAATAGGATATGGAGCCATGTGACCCACTGGTAAACCCTTAGGTTCCCCAGACACCAACCCTGAGTTTAAAAACCCTAATAAAGGGAAGTCAACAGTGCCATTAATCCATATTACCCCTAAAGGATGACCAAAGGGCCCAACCATGACCACCATTTCTCGATAACGCCCCTCTTGGTCAAAAAAATTGGCCCTCTCTCCCTGGGGTACACCTGAAGGTGCGCTAGGTATAGGTGCAACGTAACACTAGCTCCAACTTCAAGACGAGTGCTCTTCTCGGGAGTGCTCAAGAACCTGTGAATACAATGGTACCTATAGACCTACACATAAATCAAATGTCCAAAGGGATTAAAATAATCTAGGGGCATACAATTATGTCATGCCTTGTTCGCAAAGTGAGGGAAACAAACTAAGAACAAGCAAAACTAATTAGACAATGAAAAGGCATCAAATGCATTGCACAAAAATATGCCTAATGCAACTAACCCTACCTAATCTAAAAATGGTAGTAAAAATAGGTTAGGTGAAATCATACCACCAATGTAACCATCTGAGCAAGTAGTTCATACATGATATCTTACCTTTGTCCTTTAATGTAATCCATGACAACACCTCATCGATGATATGTCGATTTCATACCATCGTGTTCGTCTAGATGAGTGCAGGAAACCAGACCTTCTTAAGAACCTGGAAGACTTGAAATTGGTGCCATAGAGAAGCATCGCTCTAACAATATTTGTTAATCCATGCTTCTAGAGGACTTATGTATGGGGCACCTTCATCATACATGTCTTATAAGAGAAAATGCTTCCTGAAATTCTCCCATAAATCTTGAACTTGGGAGGCTATTCATAGAGTTGGATCTTGTAAATATTCATATGTGAGCCGAAATCTGTCTCTGTAATTACTAAAGCATTTCTTTGGAAATACAAGTATATTGCTTATCTTTTCACCAATTATGTTAGTCACCCCAATAATCCTTGAACTTTTGAAATTGTCAAAAATATAATTCATACCTTTATGCTTCAATTGAAAATTTAAACAATAAATATTATGAAACTGAGGGATGAAAATCATGCTTGTCCACCTACCTTCCTTGGTCTTATTGAAATGCATCATTAGGGAATTATCGGTAGCATATAGAGTGGACTTAACAAAAGTTCTTCAATGATTCTTAAGGAGCACAACTAAGGATGATAACCTAGGCTCATCACATGTTGAATATATGCAAACGAATCCTCTATGCAACATGTTTCCCTGCTGCAGGATGAGTATAATCGATACTATAACACCCCATTTTTGACCTCATTGCATTAATGTATATGATGTAAATATTATATAGAATCATGACAATGAGATCAAGGCCAAGGCCCTTCCATTGATTAATGTTTGGTATATAAGCGATCACGGTTGATGCCTATGGTTTTTGTGCCGAGTTAAGCACATTCTAAACATCATGTAAATATGTAAAATTAATAAAAACCCACAACCAACTATGTCAACGCAACGAATAATGATATGGGGGCATGATTTTCCTAAGGATAAGGGGGTGGGAATGTTAACCTTGATCCGGTTTGGGGAAAATCCATGTGTCATGGGGAGAACCCATAAGAACTGTCAACTACCCTCTTTCTTGTCTCCTCTTCCCAACCATTTATTTTGGCAAAAGGTGGTTGAGGTAGTTATTGCTTGGAAGGGGAAGAGTATGGGCAATTTTGAATTAGGCAGAGCACTCAATATTGGAATGTCATTTTTTTCTTGCATGGACAAGAAAACACTAGAACTGTATGCCAGTGTTGACCCACGAGTTCATGTCTTGGATTTACTCTCATGATTTGGAGAGCTGCGGGATGTTCTGGCTTGAAATCCATCTCCATTCTCCATTCACAAAAAAATCTCTTCAATAGCTGAGCTCTTCTTGTGTGTATCCTTCGCGTTTTGCGAGTGTTTAGTAACAGTGTGGTAGTAGTGGATCTCTACCTGTGTATCCTTCATGTTCTGCGAGTGTCTTTTCCTTGGAAAGATTGTAATTTATGCGTTGTAGTTTTGTTTGAGACTATAGAGTCTATGAGACCCTGTTACTCGTGTTCCAGAGTAAACCTATGCTGTAGAGTCTCCTCGTGGTTGTTGTGTTGTGCACCCTAGTTCAAGTCTAAGCTATGTACAAGACTTAGGAATGGGAGAGACGTAGAATGTGCTTGATAAACCTAGTGTGGAGCCTCACAATAAGATAAGAGTGGTTGGTAAACCTGTGATGCACATCCCGAAGAGCACTAGAAGGGAAGGTGTAGCCTGAGGGACTATGGAGCATAGAAGAGGACACTTCCTTGTGTTGGGTGTGTATGCAGTAGGGAAGCTAGGCCAGATAGATATTATGAAGGTGTTCTTAGCTCTGTAGATGAGATCACTAGCTTAGCAGTTCTTCCTGCCCATTTCCATAGAAGCCTGATAAACCCAACTAGAAGGATGGCTTGGATGGTAGCCTGATAAACCCATCTATTGGGTTGGATGTGTCTTGTTTTCCTTGACCTGTTGTGTAACCTTTATCTAGATAGTATGATAAACCCAACTGTGAATGCTGGCTTAGCTAGTTATCCTGATAAACCTAGCAGTGAGATGGCTTGATTGTGAATAGTCTGATAAACCCATCTGTTGGCTTGACTAGTCCTTGAAGGTGAAAGTTGGCTTTATTGTGTACAATCTGTGAACCCAAATATGAGATGGCTTGTCTAAGTGTCTTGTGAAACCCATCTATTGGGATGTTTCCCTTACAACCTAATAAACCCAACTGTGTTGGCTTGGCTGAGTGTTATTGAACCTTGGCTATGTATGAGTCTGCTAGTGTTCCCTTATTCCTTGAGGAAATCATGCCCAACTCGGGGGTGGCAGTGTTGCTGAGAGACTAAGGAGCACACTGGCCTATGGTTGGGAGGAATTTTGCAACGACATAGCTAGTTGCAGGACAAGTTCTGTTCAAGATAAGTGTTCTTGTCTATGTTACTCTCTGCAATTGTATTCTTGTTTTGCAAATTGCTTGATGGAATGTGATGAACATATTGCTGTGATTGAATTGATGCATTGTGCCTTTGAATAACTGCAAGTATAGGAATCCATGTATGTGTTGGGTTATAGGGCAGACCTGGGATTTATACCATTAACTTCGCACCAACAAAAGACCCACAGTGTTGGCCCTTTCGGCAACAACCTGTGAGTAGGTTGCAGTCTCACCTAAAACAGCTATGGGGTGCCGCAGAATCAGGTTTCTGCAAGGAGAAGAGGGATATTAATGTACCTTTTTGTTTCTAACACTTATAATCATACAATGCAGATCTTTACTAGTTACTTATTTAGCTTCGTGGTTAGATAAACAAACAGCGCCTTGCTTAACCCTTTACTGGGAATTCCAGCGAAGTTAGTATTTAGCAGTGATCTTACTTATCAGTTATATATTTATCAATGCATAAAAGAACATAACAACAACACAACAAAAACCACAACACACAATATAACGTGGTTCACCCCCAGTTTAGGGGTTACATCCACAGAACTGTGTTTTATTCAACTCTTTACAAAAACCACAGTTTTGATCTGCGCACTCAGCTGCAGATCCCTTCAAGTCCTCAAAGCCGCGCACATAGCTGCAAGCCTCTGCGCACATAGCTACAGATTTCCTTAATCACCCAAAAACCTCTACGCACACAGCTGCAGAGGTCGTCCACGCACACAGCTGGGACTTAACCTTCTTACAAACAAGCCTTAGCTTCGCATCAATTCATCTTACATCAAAAGCCTAAACTGACTTCTTTACAAGAGTGCTTATTTATAGTGCACTTATTACAAAACCATGGGCTTAAACCATGGGCACCCCGAACCCTAAACCCTGGACTTAAACCATGGGTTTATTGCAAAAAGAAGGTTTTTACTCAACCCCGACACCCCTAAGACTGTTTTGAGTCGTAACTCCGCTTACAACTTCCACAAAAACCGTGGAGTTACCGAAATCAAGGGCCGTTTAGGTCGGAGCCCCAACAGGCCCCTAAGACTCAATAGTGGCCCGTCCTGAGACACTCTGCTACTCTTATGGTAGACGAACTTTGTCAGCGAATATAGTGAACTGCTTGTTGAGACCACACATGATATTGTCGGCTGCTTGCTCCTTTTCGACCAAATCCTGCAATACTGCGGCTGATGCTTCGATGGCCTTTTTCTGCGCAAATGCATCATATTCCTTTAGAAATTTGAGTTGGGTGTCCACAGCAGTACTCAACTCGAAAGCTTCGCTAATAAGTGGCTGCATAGAATTTTCCACTTCTGTTGCTTTTGCTCTGCATGACTCAATTTCCTGCTGGAGTTCATTGCTTCGCTTTACCTTGAGCATTTTCTCCATAGGCGATAGAGTATTAATTTCTACTTCTACTGTATCCAACTCTGTCTATCGCTGCCTGATGGTTTCTTGCAGCTGTCTGAATTATGGATGTTCTTGTAGGGTGGTCCAGGCCTCAACACTGTCTTCTAGCAGCTTTGGTGCCCTGCTCACAGTATCTGAGATTTTTGCTGCGGAGGCCTGAATGTCTGCTCGGCATTGCTCCCTGACCTCTGGTGGGATCTCCGGGGTGATGCGGAGTTGAAGCTCCAAAATCTGAGCCTCATGTTCTGCTTTGAGCTTCTCTATTTCACTGCGAGACTGCTGTGCATAGTCTTTCAGCCTGACTAATCTTTGTTCTGGTTCTTCCATCAGCTGTACGTCGAAGTGAGGAAGAATTCGACATGCCTCATCCAAAACTCGTACCAGTGTAATCCTCTTATGTTCTGCGTCCCTCTTTCTCTGATCCACTGCCTCCAGCTGCATTGCGAAGCCCTGCTACTGACTTATGGCATTTTCCAACTACATTTGCGAATAGTGGTCTCGTGCCTGGATTTCCTTCATAATCGCTAACTAACAGAGATGTAGCTCCGTCATGGACATCTTAGTGTAATCGATTCCAACCTTCATACTCATCTCCGAACGAGACGCTGCATCCGTTAATATGAGGGCTGCACTCGACACTTGGCCTTTGTTATCTCTGGTCGGCCATTGCCTTAGGTCTGGTTGCGTGCTTACTGGGGCACTGCTTGTTGAAGCGCCAGTTAGTGATTTTTCTGCTAAGTCCTTCAACTCCAAAATGTGCTTTGCTACACCGGTGATGGCATGCAGATGTGTAGCTGCAAATTCTAACCATTTCTTGGTGAGAACTTCTGTGGACTTCGATAGAGCTTGATCAAGCTTCTCACTTGTTAGGATGGGCTCCTCGTCAATATTCTTATCCTTCGACGCCTTCTTTTTCTTTCGAGACTGGGGTTTGTTCACTTCCTTTGGCTCTGGCGTCTTGCGCTTATCCTACCGATTAGGGTTTGAAACAGTTTTAACTGAATCTTCTTCTTCTTCTTCATTGCCATCATCTCCACCCTGGTCACTTTCACTCTGCTGTGACTTAGTTTGTTCTTCACTATCTTCAGGGGGGTCTTATTGCTGCGTATGGCTAGGGCCTGCGCCCACATTGGTAACTGAGGGAACTGGAATGGTGGGTTTTGTCCCTGCATCCTTCAACCATTCAGCTGGCCACTGTTGAACTACCGCAAGGATGTCTGCTTTGGATACTACATACGGTAACTTAAACCATTGATGCTTTTGATCCGCGCGGGCCTGGATGAAAATATGATGCATGTCGGCGCTGAAATGGGCTGCGTCGTCATATTGAGAGAATAAATCATTACTGAGCCGAGGGGTTTTTGTGATCTCATACGAGATACTCATCATATAAAAGGAAAATACATAGTTTATCATCTGCTGTAGGGTTTTATCCTGGGAAACCCACAGAGAGGCGTATCGTACTGCGTCGGGCATGTCTGGAGGTATAGCAGCAAACTGTGCCTCGGTAGGTTCTTG
This sequence comes from Pseudotsuga menziesii, assembly GCA_001517045.1. Classification (NCBI taxonomy): domain Eukaryota; kingdom Viridiplantae; phylum Streptophyta; class Pinopsida; order Pinales; family Pinaceae; genus Pseudotsuga; species Pseudotsuga menziesii. Next base: position 21,914 of record LPNX011053961.1, read on the forward strand.
CCATCCTACCAGGGCGATAAGGACTATCAAACATGAATAGTGAAAGGGACTACCTTTCTCTTGCGCATCGCAAGTGTCTTCAAGGAATTCCTTAGCGATATACGCTGCCCAGTTGTAACTGTAGTCTTTGGCATAGTTCGCAGCAATTCTGATAACCGGGGCATGCACTTCATATGGTCTGCACTTTTGCATGATCTTGCATGCTAAAAGCTCAACTGCGAAGCGAATATTATGGTGTTGAATCACAGAAGTGTGATACCCTTGTTTTCCCTTCGTCAGGCCGAAGCGTTCCTTCATGCTTTGTGCGAGTTTCGTATCCTCATGCTTTGAATGAAATTCAGTCCCCGGATCAGGCCCCACTATTGGTAGGGCTGCGATCCTATGAATGAGCTCACCATTAATAGGAATTTTCTTGTCTCCTATCCATAGGTGGCCGTCATGTACTAATGCCAGTAGCTGCTTGACCACTATGGTCACTTATGTGCTACGACCAAAATGGGGAACATCGAGCATATTTAGCAGACCAGCTTGATCCAAGCCAGCAGCCCACTATTTTACTTCGAGCAATGTCGTGCCAGTATTTGGATATTTGACGAAATGCAAGTATTGTCCTGGTGCGAACTGTGGAAACTTCCCACAATCATTCATGTCGTGGTTGGCATACTTAAGTCGGTCTAGTTTCCCTGTCATGGTCCCGACCAACTGCACACCCGGTGGCAACGAAGGGGTGCGTACTGTGAACTTCTTTTTCTGTCGAGGTGGCTGAACTCTTGGTCGAACTGGTGGAAGATATGGTGGACTCTTCGGTGCAATGTTCTCCTCTTCTGCAGGTGGGACCTCTGCTGAACCAGACGAAGGCATCTCGGGGTCCTCTGGTGTTTTCCCTGATTGCTTATGTCGGTCTTCGTTGTGCTTAGAATGCACTTCAGGCTTAAACTTCTTTCAGGAAGATCATGTTTGCATTGGATGAGTTAGAGCTGGGGGAGTTTCTTCATGGGGTGCAGATGCAAGTGGTTGGTTGAAAAGGTTTGGCAAACCCGTCTGCTCAAACTCTCTCAACAGTTCCTGGAACTCGCGATCAGCTGACATGGATGCAATTGTAAAACTCAAGAAACTGAAAAATGCGAACATCGCGGGTGTGGGTGTCTTCTTATAGAATCTATCCATGAAATCTGTCATAACTGTGCATTGATGGCACCAAATCTGACAGAGATCTTGTCCAAACGGTGGTAGATTTTCCAAGATTGCATTAATACAGGCAGTTAATATAGAGAACATACCGGCGGCGCCAAATTTGATTTCTTCTAACGGTCGTTTTTTAAGTTCCAACAGACCTTTCCTTCTTTGACACAAGCAGTAGCTGTGGCTGCTCCCTAATAAGGACATTCGACACCTCTGGACACCATCTGCGACATGGAATCGAGCTTCTACCCATGAAAAAATGTCATCCATAGCTTCAATGATTCCTCTTATTTCAAGGAACTTCATCAGACATAAGTCCCAATACTCATGGAGAAGTTGGGTCGCTTTGCTTACCGTTTCTTCATCCCAATAATCTCCACTGGTAGCATACTTAGGCTGGTCTTCTGATCCAATGTTGACTGTCCACGTCTTCAAGGGATGAGTTACTTCAGGCACTTCGACTGCTGGTCCATGTACGTCACAGTGTCCTTCTGACTCAGGAATATCAATATTGCGCGGGTCATCATCCTCGTCAATTGCGAGGTTATAATATTCGACTGTATGAGCTTCTTGTGCTTTCCAATCAGGCCGGTATTCTACTACTTCTTGATCACCAAATACCTTAGTATGGATCAACTTGATAGCTGCATATAAAGCTGGACAAACTTCATTAGTAGAAAAGGTAAGCACAAAACTATCAGCAAGACAATCCCAACTTACAGTATCCTGGCGAAGCTCAGCCTCCGCGTACCAGTTCTTTGCTATCAGTTCCAGAGTATGCACAAACCTATGTACCCATTCTTCCTAAGGTACATGCTGCCACACTTCGTAGCACTATGCCAAATGTTCCTGAGGGCTAGTCTTTCCATCAAACCTGCTTTGCACCTCCTGAGGCTGATCGATAAATCTCAGGAGAAGGAACTTCTAACAAGCTTCCCAACTAGGAATGTTCTTCTTATGGCCATTCCACCATCTGGCTGCTGTGGCTCTGAATACTAAATCCAGAGTCTCCATTTTCTGTGAATCTGGTATCTGGTCTGAGAATTGTTCAATAAACTATTCTGGGTCTGATAAGTCATCAAAAATAGGTAGGACTCTTACCTGTGCACCAAGCCATCTGATAGATTTGGTAATTCTGGAAAATCTATGTCCATGCAGCTCATAAAGTCTGTTCTGCCAGTTTTCTAACCCATCATCTGAATCCGTCATGCAGGAGCTGTCACACTGCCAATCCATGATACCTTTGGTAGTAGGATCAACATAATATTCTTACTTAGCCATGATGTTGTAGATGTGATCCAAAACATCCTGGTATTCATCTCTTACTGGCTCTGTGTATCTCTCTCCTTGAGAAGGATCCAATGGGACTATGACTCTCAGTCCTTTCCCTTTGAAAGTCATCTGTCTCTTCTTCAGGTTGATTACTGCATCATTTTATATTTCCCATTCAATGCCTAGTAGTGCTGGATAGGGGTTGCTGTCATCAATTATTTCAATTACCTCAAAGTCTGCGATATATTGTAGGGTCCAACAATAGGGGTGTCAAATCATCACAACTTGCGATATATTGTAGGGTCCAACAGTAATACTTGAACCAATTTTTTAGAGCACAAACCAAGGAGGATTAGGATTGTACCCTTGACCGTATTACCCAATTACCTGATAATACATTTGTAAGAATATCCTCGAGTGTTGTTCTCAGTGTATTGGAATAATAGGATGATCAAAACGTTAGCTCGGCTGGTCTTAGGATTCTATGAGGTTCTCGACATATAAGCAAGGTACATGGGATCTCAAATCCATAGTATTGTTGTCTAATGCACAATAATTTGAGAGAGGCCTTCTGATATACTCTAGGTACAGAGAAGAACAACACCGTCCCCAAGTTGTAGAACTAACAAGTAATGACAACTCCTACATTTAATGACACCAAAAAACGTCTCTAGCATATCAAACAATCTTGCTAAATATTTTAGATTAATATGTTCTTAATTTTATCTTATGATGCTTAAATGGACAGAATGAAGTTTGGACTTGAATCATAAACAATGTTAAAATAAAGTGTGATCCTTTTGTTTCGATGAAATTCCACCTATTCTTAGTACATGGATTTGATCTATTCCTAGTCTAGAACCTTATATGACCTTATTTCACATGATGCCCACCCCAATATTGATCCTTCAAGAACTACCATTGAACCTCCTACCGATGGAATTGTGGGTTCCATGCAAATGCAGTCAATATCTAAATCAACGAAATAACAGATCCATTCAACCTCTGCATCTAACCAAATTGCTACCAACAATAATATTGTTTCCACTCCTACTATATCCTTTGAGGTGAATGTAGTTCAATATTCTCAATCACCTAGAGGTAAGAATAAAACCAAGGGAAAATCCAAAAATCCTTCAAACAAACAAGAAAATTCCAATACACAAAGCACGTACACTGAATCGAAACCCAAGAGAAAGGAAAATATTCCTTTCCTCATATGTGGGAATGACCACTTTATGAAAGAATGTCCTCATCACAAGGAAGTCAATAAATTCCTAAAAGGTACATCCACACTAGCAGTGTTAACTAACCCTTTCCCTTCCCGACAACAATTAATTGACCATGATTCCTCACAAGGGAATACTTACTCAACCAAAGAGGTGAAGCTGATGTGCAATGAACCAATTAACATATCAAATAGATCACATAGTTATGGTGTGACTCCAGAAAAGAAGAGTGTTGAGCCCAAAAAACGGCCTCTTTTAACCACGCTTAATTACCTCTTCTTCCCCTATCCTATCCCATTCAGCATACCAATCAGACATGTTATCCCCACTCTACTCTTAAAAATACCAAGGTATGACTGGTCATTGCTTTATTTTATTAATACTTATGATTGTGATAATTAAAGCTGTGTATCTCTCAAATGTGCTAACATATTATGGTTTATAAAGGTAGTTTGAGATAAATGGACTGCAAGAAGATTGGGATGAACAAGTCTCGAAAAGGATGGATATTCACCGCTCAAGCTAATCCTCAGCCATCCTATCATTACCCAAGGCATGCGGTTCTAATGCGATAGCTTGGACAGAGCTGTGACAAGGCAGCTGTAATAGAATGCGCCATATTTGGAGATCCATAGTACATCGTTGCTCGGGTGTAGTCATAATCAGAAAATATCGCTACTCCTAGGACGATTGACAGTTTTCCTGTGCTTTCTATTTTCTTATCATGCCACATTTGTAACAGCTATCATCATTTAGGGCGTCTGAAGATCAGAGATCTTCATGGCTGCCCCATAATAGGATCAGATGTTACGATCCACATGGTATAAATATGAAGAATTGTCTCGACCCAGGGGGTTGTTGAACATATAATTCATTCATTGTATTAGCTGTGAGGAGGAATTGTGTAATTACTCTGTCTTTTAATACAAGGAGTTACTTCTGATTTAAGAGTTTTACGCCTGTTTAGCCAACATCTCTGTGTGAAGGCTGGGCCCGCCTTCCACAAAGATTGCTGAGTTAAATTAGGAATTTTTAATTCATTCGTCGTGTGATGTTATGTTGATTCCATTCCTTTCATAAGCAGCTGTAGTAAGTATTGATTTATAGAGTGTTGTGATTGCATTCCTTTGAGATCGATAGTGGTATAGTGTGACAGTCGACTGAGTAGGTAATTACCTTTTATGTAATTCGTGTGGTAACATTAACAGCTCTATTCATCCTGAGATCTTTGGTTGTCGTTCCCTGAATCTATGCAACTTGTTTTTATTGTTATGATTACCGAATTTCATTCTTGCACTTCAGTTTCTTAGAGTAGCCGACTCAATCTTTGCATTTGAATTCTGAGATTAATATTCAATTTACGCTTGTGGTTTTCTACAGTAATCAGATTGAATAGGTGAATTAATCATTCAGGGATGTGAATAGGATTTCCTTTCATCTACAATTGTAATTTGGATATTATGTTTACCTTTCCATTCTTATATCAAAGCATAGCAGAAGGTAATTGTGATTGTAGCATTTAGAAGATAAATGGGATTACACAGATTCTTGGGATGAGGATGGTTGAACAGAGGATAGTATTGTTCAATTGCAGTGACTTTGTGTTTAAGCATATACTGTGCATTTTATCCTTGAAATACAAGACTTTCCCGGGTTGACAATAAATATTGTACACTCTGTACGTTGGTAGTAATCTACTTGCATATTGGGTGCTCGACATTTTGGCACCGATGCCGAGGAAGGATAAAAATTAAACACCATCATTAGTTGCATTTTGTAATTGTTTCTAGTCAGTCTTTTCTACTTTCTTTGCTGTAATGATTTGGGTTGCATGAATACGAGAAGGGTAAAGTGTGATCATCTTTCAACTCCCACAACCCCACAAAATACTAACAGTGCAGGTGGCTTGGGTCGTGGTAGAGGTCCACTTTTGGGAAGAAGGAAATTCATTGACGATCTTGTTGATAGAACTAATTCATCCACTAGGGCTCACCATCAAGAAACTCCTATCAGAAGAAACCTTGCCGATCCTGGGGCACCAGCGTCAGGGTCCACAGTGGATAACACACGAGCAGCCGTGACTTCCTCAAATATCCCTGTAGAAGAGGACAAAGTTGGTACAACTGAACCTGCTGGTAGAGGCCCGATCTACCACATTTATGGGAAGGTTGTAACTGAAGAAGAGTGGACACAATTCCACCAAAATATTACTGATCAGTGGAGGAACGAAGAAAAGAACGAGGAAAAGAACGCAGGAATGAACGAAGAGGAGAAAATAGAAGAGGAGATGAGTAACAGACATGAATTTGATGAGGAAGAGGCAATGGGGGAAAACTATCATCATGAAAATCACTCCCTTCCTGAAGGAACGGTGGCTACACTTCAATTCCCAATTCAGTAGCCAGAGGGGACAGCCCCTATGAAAAATATCTTACCATCGGTGTTGCCTCGCTTCCATGGAAGAGCGGTAGAAGATCCAGACGAATTCTTTTTCGAATTTGATATCATTTGTCGTAGTTACGATTACGTCACCGATGCACAAAAGCTAAAACTCTTCCCTGCCACTCTGAAGGACAATGCATTACGCTGGTTCATGAGCCTAGGAGGAGGAACTGTTGCTAATTGGGATAAAATGAAACAGGTATTCCTGGAGAAATATCAGGAATATTGCAACACCAAGGACAAAAGAGAAGAATTGTTCAAAATTGTGCAGAAGGAGGACGAGAGTCTGGAAGATTTTGTAGAAAGGATTTTATACAATGTGCAAAGAGTTGGGCAGAAAAACATGGGGCTAGATGTGCTCAAGATAATCCTGCTTCGTTGGATTAGGGATGATTGTTTATATATGTTAAACCTGCTAGGAAAGGGAGACATCTCCAAGGAATCTTTTGGAAATATTGTGGAATTATGTAAGAGGTACTCCAGGGGATATTCCAAGAACAACAGGCGGGACAAACAGGATAAGATAGAACGCGATGTCTTCAACAGAACTCATAAGTCATCTAATGGAGGAGCCACCCATGCAGAGATAGGCAATCTCCTTGAAAATTTTAAAACAGAAATGATGAGCTCTATCTCCTTGGAGATCGATGTCCTGAAGGAGAAACAAAAACAGGCAGTGGAGGACCTCACACTAGGTGTGTTCTGCCCTCGATGTAGAAAGAACCATCCTCTGAGAGAGTGCCCGCTTGATAAAGTAGAGGTGTGTCAGCGGTGCGAGCTGAACCATGACACGAAATAATGTCCCTCACTTCCCCAAGTGAAGGATGTCCTGCAGGCATCAACTGCAGAGGTGGAATCAACCTATTTCATTGCACAGAAGAAACCTTGGCAGCCTCGAAACCAAGGTATGCCCCCAGACTCGTTTCCATTTTTGAATAATATGAGTAATTGGAATAATATGCAAAATGTGAATACACAGTTCCCTTCAAATTATGCTTAGTGGAATCCTTCCCAACCTTGAATACAAAATTATAACTCATGGAATCCCTGGACACAGCCACCACACCAACCTACTTCGTGGTCTCCTGGATGGAGGAATTTTCATCCAGGGAACCAGTTTCCTCAACCACCTCCACCGCAACAGTCGCCATACTCTGCTCAATATCCTCCATACCCTCAATATCCTCAATACCCTCATCAGCAATCGTAGCTGCATTTGCAGAACAATTCTGTCCCTAATGCACCAATACGACCTTAGCTGCCTGCCCAACCTAATCCTCACCCAAATAATAAAACAGCCCATCAATTGGAGACTGTCAACATGCCGGCGTACTCTCTTTCCCCTGTACCTTGCAGTGATATTTGTTTACGATCAGGGAAAATAGTAGAACCTGTAATTACAGAAGATGCTCCACCTTATGTGCATGAAGAAGGGGTGAGTCCACAACATCCGTCCGATACAATTCCTATTATTGAAGATGCTGAGCATCCCATAGATGGGACGACAGAAACACCAAATGGTAAATCTAGCAATGCGTAGCCTACCCAGCTGATTAGGCAACCACCGTACCCCAAGAGATTAATTCTACCAAGCGTAGGGTGGAAACCTCAGTTTAACCTCCTAGGAGAGTTAACAAATATTTATGTTAAAATCCCCCGCCTTCAAGCTCTTCAAGATGTACCTATTTATGCTAGAACTGTTCGGGACCTGTGCACCAAGAAACTAGGAAGGAAGCCCAGAGATCCTCCCACTGTTCACGTCATAGGGAAATTACTACATTAATAAGAGGAAAAACCCCAGTGACTAAGTATGATGACCCTGGAAATCCCACTGTAACTGTGTAGATAGGGCATACACAGATACCCAACATACTAGTAGATTTAGGAGTAGCGATTAATGTCATAATAATTGAGACTGTAAGAAAACTTGGGCTCACTAATCTTAGGCTGAGCCCCACTGTTTTAGAACTGGTGGACTGATCTACCATTAAACCTGAAGGAATTCTGGACGATCTCGTCATCTCAGTTGATTCATGGGAATATCGTGTTGACTTCTTGGTGTTACAACCAAAGTCGCAGCTAGGAGGACACCCATTAATCCTGGGAAGGCCTTGGTTGGCCATAGCTGATGCTTGCATCAGCTGTCGATCTGGGTCTATGACCATATCTGATGGCACTGAGACTAAGAACCTCACCCTTTATCCTCCAGCTCAGCCAAGTCTAGAAGCTTAAACCTCTTTTGGATAGAGCCAGAGGAAGAGGAGGATGTTCAGCCACTATTAACTATAGGGAAGGCCTTAACTTTTAAGAATGAAACAGAAGACAATGCTATTAATAATTTCATCAGTGAACCCACTTCATCCGATAAAGAATTTTATCAAATCCTGAACATTACTCTGGGCAAGGAAGAACAAGAAAATCTCACAGAAGAAACCCTAGTTGGTGACACACACATAATACCAGTATTGAAAAACTCGAAAAGTATTCCTATTGAGGTAGAGTCTGGAAAAACCTTGAATATTAATCCTAATATCTCCTTAGATGAACAGAAGTTCCTGATCAGTATCTTGAAGGAACACAAGGGAGCGTTCTCCTAGGAGTATATAGACATGAGGGGTATTCCCTCTAATCTGTGCACCCATCATATTTATATTAAAAGTGACTCCCAGCCTGTGTGTCCGAAGCCTCAACGACAAATGAACCCCAATCTTAGGGACATAGTGAAGGAAGAGATTCAGAAACTCTTGGAAGCGAAATTTATATATCCTATTTCAGATAGCGAGTGGGTTTCCCCACTCGTAATTGTACCCAAGAAAAATGATAAATGGAGAGTCTGTGTCGACTATAGGGAGCTGAACAAAGCTACACAAAAGGACCACTTCCCTTTTCCCTTTATTGATCAAGTACTCGACACCCTATCAGGGAAGAAGTTCTTCTCCTTTCTAGATGGGTTTAGCGGGTACAATCAGATTCAGATTGCTCCTGAGGACCAGGATAAAACTACCTTCACTTGTTCGTGGGGAATGTTTTCCTACAGAGTGCTCCCCTTTGGGTTATGTAATGCACCAGCAACATTTTAAAGAGCTGTAATTGTCATATTGTTTGAGTTAGTTAATGATAGTATGGAAATCTTTATAGACGATTTTACTCCTTACGGCAAGGATTTTGAGGAAGCATTGGAAAATTTAAAGAAAGTTTTAACTCGATGTGAACAGACCCAGCTCTCTTTAAGCACTAAAAAGTGCCATATGATGATGAGTGAAGGGGTAGTATTGGGGCACTTCATCTCTATCAATGGCATTCAGGTGGACCCCTCAAAAATCAAGGTGATAAAAAATATACCTACTCCTACAACTCAAAAAGAGGTGCGAATTTTCCTGGGGCATGCTAGATACTATTGAAGATTTATAGAAAATTTTTCCAAACTTGCTTCTCCTTTGTTTTCTCTGTTAATGAAGGATGCGCAGTTTGTTTGGAGTGAAGCATGCCAGACATCGTTTGTTAAGCTTAAGGAGAAGCTGTCCACAGCTCCTATCTTAAGAGGACCTAATTGGACCCTACCCTTTCATATTTCTTCAGATGCTTCTGATATTGCCATTGGAGTAGTTTTAGGACAGTAGGATGGTCAAGTACCCTATGCAATCTATTATATTAGTAAAAACTTAGCCCCTGCTGAACTTAATTATACTGTCACTGAAAAAGAATTATTAGCTATCGTTTACTCCATTAATAAATTTTGACATTACATTACTGGGTATCCTACGTTTGTGCACACTGACCACTATGCCATTAAATATTTAATGAACAAACCAGTCACTAATGCGAGAGTGACCAGGTGGCTCTTATTATTACAGGAATTTGATATTACCATCATAGATAAACCTGGGAAAGAAAATGTTGTCGCTGAATTTTTATCTCGTTTCACTAACAGTGATGATAATTTTTCTATTGAGGACTCTTTTCCATATGAACATTTATTCACACTTTCAGCTCATTCCCCTTGGTATGCAGACGTCGCTAATTATCTGGTTGCAGTAAATCTCCTGCCACATATGTCTAAAATAGAAAAGAGGAAAATCATCTAGCAAAGTGCCAGGTATTGTTGGATAAAAGGTCATCTCTTCTACAGAGGTCTTGATCTTGAGATTAGAAGGTGTGTAAGGGAAAATGAAATATTTCATATACTGAAAGCCTTTCATGATGAACCTTGTGGGGGACACTTTGCAGACAGAAGGATAGGGTAGAAAGCGCTGAGGATGGGCTACTATTGGCCAAATATTTTCAGGGATGCTCAAAGGTATGTTCAGTCCTATGATAGCTGCCAAAGGATGGTCCAGCCCAACATATCAGATCAAATGCCTCTACAACCTCAAACAGTAGTTGAATCATTTGATAGATGGGCTCTGGATTTCGTTGTCCCTATCAGCCCTCATTCCAAATAGAAATCCTACATTCTCGTATGTACTGATTATATGACCAAGTGGGTAGAAGCTGTAGCTTTGGCTAAGGCTAACGACCAGGCTATGATTGATTTTCTATACAGTGAAATCTTTACCCATTTTGGGGTACCTAAGGAAGTAGTTACTGATGGGGGACCGCAGTTTATGTCACATCAATTTGAATCCCTGCTACGGAAGTATCATGTTCAGCATAGGGTAGCTTCACCTTACCATACCCAAGCCAATGGCTAGGTGGAAAGCACTAATAATGTTATTGAAGCTATCCTTACCAAGACAGTTAAGAGCCATCGAAAAGATTGGGCTGACGGGCTCCTGGAAGCACTGTGGGCATATCGCACCACTTGGCGTAACACCACAGGTTTCTCTCCTTATGATTTAGTGTATGGAAAAAGTGCCATCTTTCCAATTGAATTTGAAATCAAGACCCTAAAGACAGCCACCGAAGTGAAGCTGGATGTAATTGAAGCCCAGAAAAGAATATTAAATCAGCTAAACGAATTGGACGAGAATCGGTTAGCTGCAGTAGACCAGACTGTGTTAATCCAGCAACAGAGATCCAATTGGCATGACCGATTTATTAAAAAGAAGGTCTTCTGTGAGGGAGACTGGGCATTACTATACGATTCCAGATTCAAAAGAGATTTCAAAGGAAAATTATGCACAAGGTGGCTAGGCCCATACCTGGTAGACATGGTATTTGATAATGGCACTGTCCGCCTAGTGACCATTGATGAAAACCGCGTACCATTATTTGCTAATGGTCACAGGCTGCGACTGTACCGTAAGCCAATTTCAAAAGATGCATTTATCTCGCAAATTGCCTCTAACCTAGATTATCAGCTAGCACCAGGGCAGGAACTTCTCTCTGCCTCTGTCAACCCTTGATCATTGTAAATCGTGCTTGAATTACTGTACATAAATAATTGCTGTTTTTTTTCCTATTTCATTGTATTGTTTTTTTCCTTTTGCATTTGATCTTCTTTGTTTCCTGTTGTTTTTCCAAGAATTGCAGGGAAGCGCCCAGGGGTATGATCAGATTGGGTCTGTCGAATGGGAATCGTTTCTTGTGTCTTCCCATGCCATATTTTCTTTTCCTTAAATAAATTTTTTCGACGGCTGCAACATCTTTCCCGGTGGTCGTAATCCTTTTTCCCGATGGCTGCGACATCTTTCCCGGCGGCCGTAATCCTTTTTTCTGATGGCTGCAACACCTTTCCTGGCAGCCATGATCCTTTTTTTGATGGCTGCGACATCTTTCCCGGTGGCCATGACCCTTTTTCCCGACAGTTGCAACATCTTTCCCAGTGGCCGTAATCCTTTTTTCGGACGGCTGCAACACCTTTCCAAGCGGCCGTAATCCTTTTTCCTGACGGTTGCGACATATTTCCCGGTGGCCATAATCATTTTTCTGATGGCTGCGACATCTTTTCCGTCAGCTGTGAACCTTTTCCCCAATGGCTGCGACTTCTTTCCCGGCGGCCATGACTTTTTTTTCGACGGCTGCGACATCTTTCCCGGCAGCCGTGATTCTTTCTCCGAAGGCCGCGACATATTTTCTGGCGACTGCAAATCCGCTATATTTGGCTGATGTTTCCAGCATTAAGGGCCGCATCTCTATTTTAAAACATGCGGTGGTAACTCCTGTGTTATTGGAAAATTAATTTCTACACCATTAAATCCTCTAGATATGGATCCAATTCCTCCTCCTCGTGCCGACAATCTGGTCCATAAGGTGACATTTTTTTCCATAATTCTGACCATTTTGACGCGATGGTTTGTGCTTCACTGGCGGAAAGAATTATTGTAGTATCCTGGTTATAATGATTATAATTAATGACTGCGCACGAGTTCGGCTTCTGCAACGTCAACAACCACACATTCCATTATTTTCTGAAGGATATCCAGTGCCCAGTCTCAAAGGTATGGCTTCGATTAATCACGTGATTAAGTATTGATATGATTTAACAATATCAGTCATACCTCTATTTTTATGCCCATTATTGCCTAATTAACTCTTTCCCCCATGCGATGTAAAGACTAATAACCGCCAACTTCTCCAATTCGGAATGAAGTTTCAAATAATCTGGTGTGCTGAGACTTTCCAAATTTGCCTAACATCTCCTCTCAGCGGTCCATGCATCTTCTGTGCCGTAACCTCCATTGTCGGAGTCTGTAATCTGTGAAACAACAAATTCAGTCTGAAGCTAGAACCATGGGGATTCCAGCTCGTTATGAACCTTCAAATACACAGGCGCTCAGGAGAAATGCTGCAGTATTTTCCATCTTTCAGGCCGCCGGTTGGATAGAATTTTTTGAACGTCTGGACAAATTCAATCGTGAAGCAGCCTTACAATTTTCTCTGAACCTCACAGAAACTTACGCAAAGTTTTGGGGGTTGCGCATCGAAGTTTCTGAGGCCATTATATCTGAGGTCACTGCCATCCCTCAGGTGGGAAGGGATTGGTTTGGATGTCGAGTCCCCACTACTACAACATTACAAGACTTTTTAATAGAGGGGGAGCAGGTTCAAAAGTCAAGAAGAGGGATAGCACTACAGTCATTGCTGCAGCCATGGCACCAGGTTGCTGTCTTCCTCAAGAAATACATCACTTGTGAAGGTAGGTACCAAACTGTTTATAATTCTGAACTGCCTTTACTATCTCATCTCCGCCATAGGATTCTGTTGAACATTCCATATTATCTGCTTCATGATTTGCATCATATGGAGGGGTTTGTTCAAGCTGCTAAGCATCCACTCACCTCATTGACACACCATGGACTCATCAAATTAATTATCTTGACGACCCTTGCTCAATATAATATAAAATGGGAGCAATTTACAGCTCGAGCTCAGGAACCCGCTCCTTTGCCCGGTGTCCCAATAGAACAGGGACAGGCCCATCCACAGCTGGGGGGTCATGAACCACAATAGGAGGACCGGAGCCCCTCTAATGGAGTTGGGGGGGAGATGAAACTGGATCAGAAGAAGATCAACCAAGGGCACAAACAGAGCAATTGAGGGAGGATGTAGATAAAAATCCAGTGGAAGACCCAAATAACAAGATAGCTCTGACAACAGAAGGTGAAATCAAAGCAGCACTAAATGCTGCGACAATTGAACCCAAAGGTGATAGAGCCATATCAATGGAAGGAAATATTGAGCTGGTAACCATTGAATCCTCACCTGAGTGGGGAGGAACTTTGATTGAGGAAGAACAGCTTGAGGAACAGGAAAATGCTAGAACCGAGGACATTCCTTCTACCTCAGCTATGAATCCTGATATTCCAGCACCACAAAAGAAAAGGAAGAGATCAATTGATGAAATTAAGATAACCCCACCAATAAGAAGGAAAAGAAACAGGTCAGTTGCAGCAACAGAAGCAGCAAGAAAGAGATGGGCAACCTTAGAGGCACAGATTGAGTTCCCTACTCTTGAACCTAGGCCAATTGATTCCCCACAAGGGCCAGTCGAGGAAGAGCCCCAAATTGAAGGACTTATGTTTGAGAATACACTATTAAAAGAGGAATTCCAAATACTTAGAAGGGAATTGGAAACTTGGAAATAAACTTGCAGGAAATAGGGTGAAAGGAAAATGCACACATTGGTGGAGGTTGCGGACCAATTGGAGGGATCAAGTTCTACTGAGCCTGGCAAGGAAGAAGAGAGAGCGGTCTGTCCCACCTATGGGGAAATATTTAAGGAAGTAGGCCACAAGATTGTAATTCGTGCCTATACAACACAACAGTCTGCACCTACAATAGAGGGAGCTGCAGAAAAAGAAGATGCTGTCACACAAGAACCAGCATCTTTGAATATTCTTGCTGAAGTTGCCACCAACTCTGGGACAGAGGAACCAAGGGATGAAATCATGCCTGATGGTGGGGATGAATATTGTACTTTGACCTCGGAGTGCTCCCATGACATAGAAATTATAGAAGTGGAGCCACAAAGGCAAGACAATGATGAGGTTGAACAAGGTGCTATCACACAAGAACTAGCATCCCTAAGTGTGCTTGTCCAAATGGATGGCCAGATGGGAGAAGAAATTGGGATTGAGGACACTCTGGAGCTTAATAAAGAACTCTACACTACAACCCTAGAATGTTCCCATGATACAGAAATCATAGAAGGAGAACTCTAACAACAGGGAGATGAAGAAGTAAGCCAGGATGTTGCAACACAAGAACCAACATCCTTGGAGGTTGCAGCAAGGACTCTTGAAATGCAACTATAAGAAGATAACCTTGAATTGGATATCATCCCTGATATGCATTGGAGTGAATATGAACAAGTACAAACACAATCCTCAGGCGATAATGAAATCCTTGAGGAGTGGCTGTACATTGAAGAAGACATCCAATATCAGCAGGAGAAGGACAAAGAAGAACAAGGCTTTGCTCCACAAGAACTAACAGTCTCACAGCCTCTTGCCGAGACATCAGCTTACAATCATATGGAACATTGGATTAAAGATTTGGGGGAAGTTGTGCCATAAGAACCAACACCCTCACAATCAACTGCTGAATTTGTCACGAGGGAACCTCAGAAAGAAGATATTGTCACACAAGAACCAGTGTCTCTAGGAGAGATGGATGTGGTTGTTGAAGAAAGTCTAGAGAAATTTGGTGACACACAAGAACCAGCAACTCTCATAATAACTTTAGATGTGCAGGGTGCCCAAAAAGAAAACACTGTCACACAAGAACCAGTGTCTCTAGGAGTGATGGATGTGGTTTTTGAAGAAAGTACAGAGAAAGTTGCTGTCACACAACAACCAACAAATCTCAAAATAGCTTCAGATGTGCAGGGTGCCCAAAGGGGCACATCAAGTGACAGGGTGAGGGCTGATCCCCTTAGAAATTTCATCGACCTGGACTCGGACAAAGAGGAACATCATAAAGAGAAAATACTAAACCTTACAGTAGAAGTCTCAATTCTAAGAATGGAGGTGATCAAATGGAAAATCCAGGTGGAGGAATACAAGAGAGGGATTATTTATCTTAGTGAGCATAGAAAAATTATCAGGGGATTGGAAGAGAATTGGGCAGAAGAAAGTATGGCCCAGAGAATTCGGGAAGAAGAGCTACAGAGCAATTTCAGAGAGCTGAAAAAGTTCCAATTCATGCAGAAGGAAAAAGAGCAGATGTATGCTCTCTCTCAAGAACTCCTGGGCACCAGGATGCCTTCTTCCTCTTACCCCGTATTCCTATTTGAACAATTTGTTTGGTTTAAATTGAAAGCTGTGAAAGAAGGGAGGTCATTTGAAATAATGACCTCAGCAAAGTTTTTGGAAACATTTTTTGGAAGTAGTTTTGAAGTTCAAAATTTGCTGTGTGAACTATACTTGCATGAGATGGCTTGCCCTCTGGACCGCCATTCAAATCCTATCCCTTTTTCAGGGGATGTTCAGCTGATGGATTTTGCTTCTTTTGTGAGCAATCATGCTCAGTGGGAAAGGTCTTTTCAAACCTTTTCTCACAATGAAGCTCACTCTAACCTGTGGGTTCGCAGTGAGCCTCAGAATCTTGGTATTCTTCTTGCTCAGTATAAGAGTTTGCTTTCATGTCCTATCCAAACTCAACACATAATGGGACTTCAGGAGGAAGTGATCTCTAATTGCACCAACTATATTTCCATACACCAGCAAGTAGCATTGGAAGGGAGTAAGCGTAGATGGCAGGTTTCCTCTCCTATACTTAGAAGTCGAGACCCCTATTGTTTCAGGAATTTTGAGCAGGCACTTCCCAGGGTCAAGGGCTATGTTGGATGTATCAAGGAATGTGGGGATAATTGGTTGGGTTTAAAGTTTAAATTGCCCCTCATATGGTGGCCAGCAAAACCGTATAGAGTGGACTTCTCACTAACTAAGGTAGAGGAGCAGTGATGCTGGAGGTATTGGATTGCTCATAGAGGGTTCTTAGAGAAATAAGGGGTGCCTGAGTTCCCCTGCAACGTTTCCTCTCTTCACGAATAGAGCTCAGTACAAGATTCAGATTCTGAATGATGCAGGTTGTTGCATGAGGACATACAATAGGATAGTTGGGGGGAGATGTTGAGCCCAGAAATGGCCTCTTTTAACCACCCTTAATTACCTCTTCTTCCCCTATCCTATCCCATTCAGCATACCAATCAGACATGTTATCCCCACTCTACTCTTCAAACTACCAAGGTATGACTGGTCATTGCTTTATTTTATTAATACTTATGATTGTGATAATTAAAGTTGTGTATCTCTCAAATGTGCTAACATATTATGGTTTATAAAGGTAGTTTGAGATAAGTGGACTGCAGGAAGATTGGGCTGAACAATTCTCGAAAAGGATGGATATTCACTGCTCAAGCTGATCCTCAGCCATCCTATCATTACCCAAGGCATGCGGTTCTAATGCGATAGCTCGGACAGAGCTGTGAAAAGGCAGCTATAACATAATGCGCCATATTTGGAGATCCATAGTACATTGCTGCTCGGGTGTAGTCATAATCAGAAAATATCGCTACTCCTAGGATGATTGACAGTTTTCCTGTTCTTTCTATTTTCTTATCATGCCATGTTTGTAACAGCTATCATCATTTAGGGCGCCTGAAGATCAGAGATCTTCATGGCTGCCCCATAATAGGATCAGATGTTACTATCCACATGGTATAAATATGAAGAATTGTCTCGACCCAGGGGGTTGCTGAACATATAATTCATTCATTGTATTAGCTATGAGGAGGAATTGTGTAATTTCTCTGTCTTTTAATACAAGGAGTTACTTCCGATTTAAGAGTTTTACGCCTTTTCAGCCAGCATCTCTGTGTGAAGGCTGGGCCCACCTTCCATAGAGATTGCTGAGTTAAATTAGGAATTTTTAATTCATTTGTCGTGTGATGTTATTTTGATTCCATTCCTTTCATAATCAGCTGTAGTAAGTATTTATTTACAGTGTGTTGTGATTGCATTCCTTGGAGATCGGTAGTGGTATAGTGTGACAATCGACTGAGTAGGTAATTACCTTTTATGCAATTCGTGTGGTAACTATAACAACTCTATTCATCCTGATATATTTAGTTGGCATTCCCTGAATCTCTGCAACTTGTTTTTATTGTTATGATTACCAAATTTCATTCTTGTACTTCAGTTTCTTAGAGTAGCCGACTCAATCTTTGCATTTGAATTCCTAGATTAATATTCAATTTACCCTTGTGGTTTTCTAGAGTAATAAGATTGAATAGGTGAATTAATCATTCAGGGATGTGAATAGGATTTCCTTTCATCTGCAATTGTAATTTGGATATTATGTTTATCTTTCCATTCTTAGATCAAAGCATAGCAGAAGGTAATTGTGATTGTAGCATTTAGAAGATAAATGGGATTACACAGATTCTTGGGATGAGCATGGTTGAACAGAGGATAGTATTGTTCAATTGCAGTGACTTTGTGTTTAAGCATATACTGTGCATTTTATCCTTGAAATACAAGACTTTCCCGGGTTGACAATAAATATTGTACACTCTGTACATTAGTAGTAATCTACTTGCATATTGGGTGCTCGACAAAGAGTGAAGTGGGTTCTAGTGATACAATATTCCCCTCCACTCCTACATTTAATGGCCCTCTTCAAATAGAGAACCGGATTTATGAATCAGTGTTCATCCTCTAAAGTGAACCATTAAAAAGTTGGCTTTTAATCCTAGTGATCGTGCCACTCAATATTATAATATTCTTGAAGATTTATCCTAGGAACGATGCACTATGTCTATTCTTGAAGTGCTCTAAACCTATCCCATGCAGCATAAAAATATATTGTCAACTCTTAGTGCTATAGATCCAAAGACATACAACAACATTATTTTTAACCTGGAGCGTTTTAAATAGAGACTTTCTCACCAACTCGCTTTTCAAATTGCTACTAGAGTATGTGGGAAAATGATCCATCGTATTGTATTAAATGAAGGTGACTCCATATCAGTCATGGTTGTTTCCTATTGGAAGGCTATTGGTTATATTGAATTCAATCATTCACCAACCAACCTAAAATCTTTTGATAGTCAAGGTTTCTAACCTTATGGACTTCTGTCATCTTTACCCATAGAATTGGGGGAAAAGTTGTCTCATTTCATGTGGAAGTAGTTGATGCACTTTTATATTACAATATTTAATTGGTAGAAATTGGTTTTATGCCATGACTACAGTTACATCGTTCGTTTTCTAGTTTGTACAATTTCCTTACTAAAGAAATATTATTACCATCGACCAACTCAATTTTTGCACCCTTGATATTAATACCAACTCTGTCAATAATTTTCCTCTTTTAGGACATTCCCTACCTCAATATGAGAATTGAGGAGTAGGTATCCATAAGGACTCCTCACTCATGGGAGTTTTTCCATTAACTGCTATTGATCCTCCACATCAAGTTGCTATGATAAACATGATTTCTACCATTAGCGATAGTCCATTTAAGGGTAAACCAGTTGTAGACACAACATCCCTTAGCCCACCCGAAGTTGTCTATCATGAAATCCAATACACTTCTGATGATTGAAACACTAATGAACACCGTTTGGTGGCATGAAACCCTTACTCTCTGCCATATTGGTTAGAATCTCCTCCACCATTTTTTGATTATCTCTTGCATACTTTTTTGTCTGATGAGCCTTATCATGGAGGTGATGTGATTCGATAAGTCACCTTGGGGGAGATCGTCATCATCAATCCTCTTTCCTCCCAAATTACCAATTGGTATAATATGATTTTTCATCTTTTGTTTCATTCAATATACTCATGAGTCCTCAATCTCATGTTCTTACGGATAACACTTTCTATGAAGGTGTTATGCAACCAAGTCCTATAAATAGCATAAAAAGAACATAAATAGGCAAGAAGACAATAATCCATGCCTTAATAATGAAGAGAAAAGATAAATAACAATCCATTTCATGGGAGGAACCTCCTTACACAATGTACGGAGTACACAAGACAAGACTAGGTACCTATGAGGGCGGGGTGGCGTTATTGCCACGTTATTGCCCAAAAAGGTTTGCAATAGGGAATTATATGGGGGGATGGAATTTCCCCCATAGGTGTCTATGAGGGGGGTTTAGAACCGCCCCTGCAAGACACTTTTTTTTTGTTGGGGGGGTGAGAACTTCCCCCAAAATTGTTTTTTAACATCAACTTTGATATCATATAGAACTACCATTAAAATTCCAAATTTTTAGCGTTGGTGCTATTAGGGGAGATTTTGTTAAGATCACCCCCAAATGTTTGTAAGATGGAGTTTTATGGGGTGTTTGAAACTATCCCTATAGTTACCTATGAGGGGGGTTTGTAACCAACCCGAATGGTTTGTAATAATGAATTTTAGGGGGGGTTGGAGCTGTCGCCATAGGTGTCTACGAGGAGGGTTTATAACCACCCCTAAAAGTCAATTTTTTTATTTGGGGTGGGGGGGGGGGGGGGGGGGGGTCAAAACTACCCCCAATAGTCATGTTTAGGGGTGGCTTTTATCTCTTCAAAAACCATCCCTAAAATTTCAAATTTTAGTGTCGATGCTATTGAGAGCGGTTTTCTAAAGACCACCTCTAAAGCCAAAATTGCCCCCAAAAGTGACTTTTGGAGGCGGAAGAAAACCACCCTAAAATTCAAATTTGTTGTAGTGGATGGGTTTTCTACCTATAATCAAAGTGAGATACTCCCTTTTGATCAATAAAAAATGGATTTTATTTTCCCTTGGGGGACCTTTGCTTATCGAACGTTATTCTTTGGCCTTAAAAATGTTCGAGCCACCTTTCAGTGGGCCATGTCCTATGCTTTTAAATTTTAATGACATTAAGAACATAGTGGAACCCTATGTCAATGATTTCCCTGCTCATTTGCATCATCAAAAAGACCATTTTGAACATACTAGGGCCATTTTCTTTAGATATCACCACTATAATATTTGCTTAAATCTGCACATGAGTGTTTTTTGTGTTGAAACTAGATGAATTCTAGGATTCATTGTTTCCAAGGATGGAATCATAAATGATCCACTATAGGTAGATACTATTTTGGCCTTACCTCCTCCCACATCTATTACCTAGTTTCAAAGTTTGCATGGGAAAGCAAACTTCATGCGTCATTTTGTCTGTATTTATGTGAAAATAACACAAGGTTTTATGAAAATGTTGAAAAAGGACCTCCCTTTTGTTTGGGATGAAATCAAACATGATTTAATGCATGCACCTTTGTTATATCCTCCTGAATATACATGATATTATCTCCTTTATATTGTTGCATCTACTTCCACCGTTGGCATGGTGTTAATATAATAAGATTGAAACGCCCAAGAACATGTTATTTATTACCTTAGTAATCGTGTTATTGACTCCAAAACTAATTATACACATGTGGAGAATTTGGATGTGAATGTTGTAATAGTTTCCCAAAGGTTCCATTGCTATGTCTTGCTCTGCAAAACTACTGTTATAGAATATCCCAATGCCATGTATTATATTTTGATTAATAAAGTACTAGGGGGGAAGTATTATCGTTGGATCATTATCCTATAAGAATTTGACCTATAATTCACTAAATCCAAATCAAAGAAATCTTTGGTTTTCATAGAGATGATGTCTCACCTTCCTCATATTAGTTAGAAATCTAATCCCATTAACTCTCTTCCTTATGCATCTATGTTTCTGATTTGTACATCGATCCACGGTATGTAGATATTATCTTATATCGCCAAACCCAATGCTTCCATCATGGATTGTATCATGATGATCATTGTCATAATTTCCACCATGAGAAATAATACCTCATAGTTAATGATATTATGTATCACCATGGATTTGATTCCATTTTATGATGATGTTTAACCCATGAAAAGGATGAATGTGTGTTAAAAACTTGTCACTCAGGAGCATGTGGTGGTCATCCCTCTGGGATGGATACAACCTAAAAAAGGTTTTGCAATGGGTACTTATATCCCTCAATTTTCAATATTATTTTGAATCCATCAAGAAATTCCCTCCTTGTCAATTTTTTCATCCAAAAAAGAAAACACATCCCGCTCCACTCCACCCAATCATCAATGTCAGCCCCTTTACAAAATGGGGGATTTATTTTATGCATTGTAATCCTACCTCAATTGTCGGGAATGGTGATATTATTGTCACCATATAATACTTTACCAAATGGGTAAGGATATTCCTACGCATGTAGAATATGGAAAAAATGTTGCACTATTTTTCATCAACCACATTATCGCTAGTTTTGGGGTTCCTCAAGCCATAATTATTGATCATGGTTCCCACTTTAGGAATAATATGATGACTGAAATAAGCACCAAACTAGAGTTTCTCCATGAAAACTCATCTCCATTCTATCGTCATGCTAATGAGCAAGTAGAGATGATCAATAAAGTCTTGAAAACCATGCTTCAGTGCATGGTGGGGGAGCATAAATCCAATTGGCACTTCAAAAAAATTTCAACATTATGGGATTACAAAACTTTAGTAAAAACAACAATCATTTTTACACCTTTTCAATTAGTTTATGGACTGGAAGAAATTTTACCTATCGAGTGTGAGATCCCATCTTTGAAACTAGCTATCAAACTTCTTACCAATACTTCCATAGAGGAAGAATGATTTTCTAACTTAACCAAACTCGATGGGACTCGTCAAGATGCATACCTAGCTAATGAAGGACCTAAAAAACATGTGAAAGCTTAGTATGATATGTCCATTTAATCTCATATTTTTAATGAAGGTGATTGGTGTTATCACCATTTTTGGACTAAGGAATTGGTAAGGGATTGGGCCAGTAAAAGGATGAATAAGGTGTGTAAATTTTCATATCACAGGACTTTAAAGAATGTTGATGAGAGCCTGCAGATGTTTAAAGGGACATTTCAAAAGTTGAAATGCTAAATACTTAAGAAATTCTATTTTTCAACCATGAAAATGCATGTAAATGAAGAAATCCTCCCTTAGTTGAATGATAACAGGAAATATACAGCTCGGATGCGCAACGCAGAAGATGAAAGGACAAATATCATTTCCACCAAAAAAAAGTCGGGAGCAGAAAGGCGGAAAAAACCAATTTTGGGGTGTAAAAAATGATAAAACCTGACTTCCTCTTTTCGCAATCCAAGATCTATGGCTCAGAACATTTCCATCGAAGATAAATGGTCTAGCAGAAGGAAGAAGCAAAAAAGGAAAGAAGTATGGTTGTCAAACTTAGAATTCTGACTTTTGCTTCCCAGAGTCCCAGATCCGACGAATCAAAGAAATTCCATCACAGATCAACATTGCAGAAAGGAAAGGCAGAGAGAAAAATGGCGAAAAGCAGAAAACATAAGAATTAGAACATGAAAGGTTGAAGTTCCGCATTCTGTGATCCGCCAGAACGATAGTCTAGAACGCTTCTGCAAAAGATCAACAATATGGAAGAGAGTAGAGGGGCGAAGATCAAAAAGTGGGAAACTTAAGAATTTGGTGGTGAAAATGTGAAGTTACGCATTCTGCGATCCACAAGATCAACGGTCTGAAATTATCCCACAACAAAAGGACAAAATCTAAAGGGAAGAAAGCGGAAAAGACATAAGTTTGGTCGTAAAAAGCAGAGATCCTACTTTCTGTATTCCGCAGCCCACAACTTGATCTCAGATCGACAGCTGAGGATGAATCTGACGGAGATCAATGGTCTGGAAAAAGGAAACATGCGCATGGGATAAATAGACGCCCTGATATGCGGAACTTGGTAGACCCTGCAGCTAACGACCAGATCAACGAATGATGAAGATCTACGGTGTAGGTTGATTTGACTGATTCAACATATAAGGACAATTTTTTTTTTTAAATCAACGAAATTTGGTACGAGGCGTAGTTTTTAGTGGCTCAGATCAAGGTTTGATCTATATCTATGATCTAGAATGATTTTCCTAGGTGAATTTGCACACTTAAAGTCAAGGAGCACCTACACGATGAGAAACGTGATTAAATGATGTGTCCTCTTCCCATTGGATATCACACTCAAAGCTTGGGAGTACAAAAGTCACCTTATGGAGCATGATGGAGCACCTTTCAAAAGTCAGGATCTAAGCCTATGAAGATATACGGTCCAAAAGAAATTTCGTAGGTAAAGATGCAGGGAAGGATAAAATTCATTGTAGGTAAGGTGGAAATCCTTTGATCGGTCATTTTTAGCAACCGAGCCTGAGCCCCTTTTTTCAAAATTCTCAAACTAACCCCCCATGTGCGTTCCAGCATGATTTTCGTTTGGTTTCATGATCATGGTGAATCTTCCAGATCAACATTTTGTTACGATTTCCATTTCCATATTGCAACTATTTTTTTCTCTGTTTCGAGGTTGGTCTCGAGAGCCTATGAAGCTATAAATACACCCTCAATAGAGAAATATAGGGTTGGAACCTGTGAGAATTTTGTGTTATGCATTTTGTGATCTATTTCTAATAAAATTGTAGATTCGAATGCTTGTTTTGTTGTTGCAGAGATTCATGCGTATTTTGTAGTTACAATATGTTATTTATTTTCTCCTGTGCATGTTTTATCTTGTTAAACTCGCCATTGTATGTTATTCATATCATAAATGAGCATGTAATAGTTCAGAATTCATATTGTTATGCTTTGGCTATTGTTTCAATTGTTCACCCATCTTTCTTTCCAAAGTTGATGCAAAATTCATCTTTTAGGTGCTCTGTGTTGATGTATTTTTCTTGTTCTTCCTTTATCACCAAACAAATTGCTATTTAACTGTAACTGAGTGTGACCTTTCCTTTGTAGAATTTCACCTGCAAAAATTTCTTCATCTCATAAGGATATTTGTGACTTCATAGCCCAATATATGCTTGCCATGTTTCAACCACCTACTTAATTTGAATTGCATTTTGTTTGTATATCTGACCCTGTTAAAATGAGTGAGAGATCCCTCTCTAGGAAGGAGGAATCCATCTTCCTTTCTTAAAGTGGTTCTGTGGTTACTTTGGGATATACCTACCATAACCTTGGGTACATTCCGAGTGCTAAAAAATTGGCACTGTTGTCGGGGAGCGAAAGTGCAAATCGGCCATGGGATACGACAAAGATTCCAAGAAGAAAGGGTTTCTGTGGGGAAAAAAGAGACTTCTGCATTGAAAATAGGTTGTATATTTTCCCTGGTGACTCCACATTGATTTTGAGAAATATTTCAAAAGGAATCCTAACTCCCAAGAGGTCACATACACGAGGTAACCCTAACACTGAAATATTACTGAGTGTGGAAAATCCAGAAAGATTGCTTAGAAGTAAGGGAAAATGACAAGTATATATTTCTCATTTTGGTGCTTCATCTTCCCAAGAATTTCATAGCATTCAGGATTTTGGGAAGGAAATTTTTTTTGGAAGCTCCTTGTTAAAATAAAAATCTAAATATGATTTGAGGGAAATAGAAATTAATACTACTAGGATAGAATCATATTTTCTTGATTCTCTTTAGCACAATATTCAAAAATATATGAAAAATGAACGAAGAAAACCTGCTGTTCAAATATTTCAGCCTTATATCCCACCAATTGTTCAAACCCCTCCATCCTTTCAAGCTCCTCCTTATGTTCCAAATCCACCTCGACAAATAGCTGTTAGGTTTGCTCGATTGGCCTTACCCGTTGTACTGCGTGACCTTCCTCTAAATTATGCCCAGAGAATTACCTTGTATGATGGAGATGGAAATTTCACAGCAAGACAACAATTTGATATAAGATTTGAAGATTTTTTTAACTTGGAAGAGGTTGATGATGATGATGTGAAGATGAGGTTATTTACACAAAGTTTTCCAGGAGAGGGAAAGAAATGGTTTAGAGATTTACCTGCTAGGTCCATTACCACATATGAAGCTTTCAAAACATCATTATTAGAAAGATGGGATGATAATAAAAGTCCTTTGCATATGCTTTCTCAATATAATAATCTTAAGAAAGGAGGTTTTGAATCTGTCTATGACTTTTCTAGTCGATTTATGAGGGCGTATAACTCTATTCCTGCTGATATTAAACCTCTGGTAGGCACTGCAAAAATCCATTATGTTGATTCCTTTGATGGTGACTTGGCATTATTATTGAGAGAGATAAAATCAACAAGTTTTCCTGCTATGTTTCAATATGCTCTGGAAGTGCAAGAAAATATGATAACAGGTGGAAAAATAAAGCAGAAAGTAGAAACAAGGAAAGCTAGAGAAGAAAATGTGCCTTCTGCTTTTGTCGTTGTTTCTTGTAATGATGTGAATTTTTAAATGATGATGAAAAAAATGGAGAAGTTGATGGATAGGATGACTGTGGATAGTAGACCATTGAACATAGAACATAATGAACCTCATATCAAAAACCCAAACTTTAGAAGGCCTAACCCCCCCGCCCCCTCTCCACAAATTAGACAGCGAGATATGAGGAATCGTAGAAATCCATATATCCATAAGATAAGGACACCTTTTACTGTGAACTATGTAGCAGATGAATATGAGGTTGAATTTATCGAGGATCATATTCACCATTTTGCTGACTTTGATTTTGAAATATACCTCACAAAGGAAGAACATAGTATGTTTTCCCAGGAGGATTCCAATAATGATTTTGAGGAAGAGTCAGAGCAGTACCAAAGAGGATATTTGCATGCCATAGATGATGTCCAGAAAAATATCAAATTGAGAAATATAGATGTTTCTATAAATAAAGGAAGGTTCAATCAAAATCAATTTTCTAGTAGTCAACAAAATATAGAAAACAGAAGTGAAAAACAAAAAGAACCCATTGTATATAAAGAATCATAAAATAAAATAGAGAAAACAAAGGAAGTTAAACAACCAACACTGGTAGATGTAGAGAAAGTTGTTTCCACTTTTAACTTGCAGACAGAGCTCTCAAAATTGAAAGTTTCCATTCCTTTCAATGAATTGTTAAGAAGCAGGGAATACAGAGACAAAATAATAGACATGGTTAGGAGTCAGGGAGAGTTTCAACTAGATATATTTGAGGTGGTTGATGATGCTCCTAATATTGGATTTGGGTCAAAAATTGAAAGTGTATATGATGATGAAGCTCCTCCTTTTTACCTAAGTTTGAATGTACATGATATGATTGTGCACAATGCTATGATAGATTCTGGTGCATCTCATAATTTAATGCCCAAGGGAGTGGTATAAATTTTGTTACTGGAAGTTACTAGGCCATATAAATATTTGTATTCCTTTGATTCTAGGAAGGTGAAGTGTCTTGGGTTGATTAAGGATATGGTGGTAACTTTGAAAAAAATTCCATCTAAGACTGTGGTAATGGATGTTGTTGTAGCAGAAATTCCTCCTAAATTTGGTGTATTGTTGTCGAGGTCTTGGACTTCTAAATTGAAAGGAAGTTTGCAGATGGATATGTCTTATGCTACCATTCCTATGGTTGGTGGGAATAAAAGGTTATATAGTGAGAAAATATCACATTATGTAGTTAGTAGACAAGACAAAACAGATAATCATGTTGTCTATGCTATTGATACTGACTTGGGATATTTCATTTTCTTGAATGATGGTTTTCCTTGTGATCATTAAATTCCTGTACCAATTGAAAATAAGGAGGAGGAAGAGTGTGAAAAGAGACAAGAGGCTTTGGAAAAGAAACAGAAAGAGGAGGTTCTTTGGACCATGTATTTTTATGGATTTGTGGCTAAAGTTGATGATGATGCTGGTGTATACATTATCTCCCCTATCAAGGATTTTAAGGGTCTGTCATATAAGAAAATTTTTTAATGCACCAACAATTTCGTAGGGTATGAAGCTTGATTACTAGGATTGAATGCTTTGAAAGATATAGGAGAAAAGACGGTACAGGTCATGGGAGATTCAAAGCTTGTAATAAACAAAGTGAATGATAGTTATTAAACTAAACATCCCAGAATGAGGGCTTATAGAAATGAGGTGTGGGATATGTTTGTTAACTATTTTACAGAGCATAAAATCAGAGTGATTCCTAGATATGACAACACATTAGATGACTCTTTGGTTGTTGTTGTTGGTAAATTTAAAATCCCACTGTTGTCCAAAGAAAGTATAAAGTTTATATTGTGAACAGACCCCCCATACCATATAATTCCAAATACTGGAAAGTATTTGAAGATGATATGCAGATAAAAAGATTTTTAGAGCTGTCTGGTTAATTTTTAAATACTCATATAGATGGTGAAAATGATAATTGTGAAAACTTCCAAGATGTTGAAGGAAGTGAAGAATAAATTATTGAAAACAAAAAGTTCAAAAACTCATTAGGGGGGAAGGATATAGTTCACTTGAAGAGTAATCATATCCCTAGAGGCATAATCCCCCTGGAGAAGCTTTTTGATCAAAATGATGTTGCTGAGATCTTAATGAATATCACTAATATGCTAAAGAAGTACCATGAGCTAAAGT
The DNA here is from genome assembly GCA_001517045.1 of Pseudotsuga menziesii. Lineage (NCBI taxonomy): Eukaryota > Viridiplantae > Streptophyta > Pinopsida > Pinales > Pinaceae > Pseudotsuga > Pseudotsuga menziesii. The sequence continues at coordinate 49,917 of LPNX011053961.1, forward strand.
GGAAAATATATGCAAGGAGAGCCTTCAGGGATATTAAACATGCTATCAAAGAAGCCCCAGTCCTGGTAAGTCCATATTTTAGCAAATATTTCCTAGTCTTTTCTTATGCTTCTCATCACACTATTGCTGGATTTTTGTTACAGAAAAACAATCAGAATGTTGAACAATCTATAGCCTTCTTTAGTAAAGTGTTAAGAGATGGATAGTTGAAATACGACATTATGGAAGAACATGCATATTCTATAATTAAATCTTTGAAATATTTCATATTTAATGTTCTTTATTCAGGCATCATTGCTTATGTTCCTAGTAATGTGGTGAATAGCATCCTCACACAACCAGATCCATAGGGAAAAAGAGAAAAATGGATTGTTGTGTTATTATAGTATGACATTGAAATTAAGCCCGCCAAGCTGATTAAAGGGAAAGGACTTGCAAACATGATGACAAATTCCAACTGTGAATCCTTGGAGCTAAATTTCCTTACCAGTCATTCAAATCAACTTGATACATGGGTGCAGGTAATGCTTGATTTCTATGTATCTCCATGGTATTCTGACATTGTGTATGTGTTGCAAAATTTACAGGCTCCTGCAGGGTTGAGCAAAACAAGAGCAAGTTCAGTGAAGTTGAGATCTACCGAGTTTTGTATTCTGAATCAATACCTTTATTGGAAAGATCCTGGTAGCACTTTACTCAATTGCCTCTTGGAGAATGAAGCTAAGAATACTATGTATGAATTTCACAAGGGAGACTGTGGTGGGAACCATTCATGGAAGGTGACATCAAACAATATTTTTAGAGCTGGATTTTACTTGCCTTCAATGTTTTCATATGTTTACAAGGAGACTACAACATGTCACCAATGCCTGATCTTTGATGGTAAGAGAAAAGTGGTTCCACTCCCTCTCAATCCAATATCAGTAGAAGCACCTTTTTAGAAGTGGGGGCTGTATTTTATTGGGGATATAAATCCTAATTCTTTAGGAAATCATAGATGGATCTTAACAACAACTGAATACTTAACTAAGTGGATCGAAGCTATACCTATAAGAAGAGCTACAGATGCAGTGATTATGGGTTTTCTGGAAGAGAATATTTTGGCTAGATTTGGTTGTCCCAAAAGGATTGTGACAGATAATGCACCATCTTTTAAATATAATAAAATGATAAGTTTTTGTCACAAGTATCATATTAGTCTCAATCATTCTACTGCATACTACCCACAGGGTAATGGACTGGATAAATATTCAAACAAAATCCTAGTGAGAATCATTAAGAAGCTATTGGAGGATAACAAAAGAGCCTAGCATACAAAGCTAAAATATGCTCTATGGGATGACAGAATCAACACAAAAAAGGGCAATAGGAATGTCACCATTCCAATTAGTATACGGAGCTGAGGTGATTTTTCCAACATCTTTGGGAGTGCCAGACATGATTTTATTGCAGGAACAACAGGATGAACCAAATCATGTGCAAAGAAGAATGAATCAGATCATAGAATTGAATGAGTTGAGGGACTAATCCTATGGTAAAGTGCAAGTACATCATGAAAAGATGAAGAACACTTTTGATAGGAAGGTAAAGGAAGAACAATTCCATATTAATGACTTGGTTTTGAAGTGGGGTGATCCTAGGGAAGATAAACATGGGAAGTTTGATCACATGTGGGTAGGTCCTTATATCATTGAAACATATAGATGTGAGAATGCATTTATTCTATAGCATCAAGATGGGTCTCAGCTGAAAGGAGGTCCAATCAATGAAAGATTTCTCAAACATTACTTGTCCTCAAGGAGGAGGTAATTTTTGTATCATAGTTGTATATATTTCTTTGTGCTTCAAATAGTACAAAGGGTGAGCCAAAGGATTTGAAGCCCAAAGAGAAGGCCCTAAGGTCTAAAGGGGTAGCCATGTTTCTATTTTTATTTACTTTTACTTATAGAAAATACAAAAATAAGAAGTTTGAGGTCTACAAAGTTGGGAACATCCCAATGGATTTGACACCTAGTCTACGAGGTTCTTTGCTACCTCCCAGGGAGGATAGCATCCCAAGTTGGAGCCAGTTGTTATCACCATTTTTGGACTAAGGAATTGGTAAGGGATTGGTCTCATAAAAGGATGAATAAGGTGTGTAAATTGTCATATCACAGGACTTTAAAGAATGTTTATGAGGGTCTATAGATGTTTGAAGGGACATTTTTAGACTCAAAATGCCAAATACTTCAGAAATTTTGTTTTCGGCCTTAAGCATGTAAATGAAGAAATACGCTATTAGTTGAATGATAATAGGAAATAGACGGTTGGGATGCACATTGCATAAGATCAAAGGACAAAAATAATTTTCTCCAAGGAAAAATCGGGAGCAAAAAGGATGGAAAAAGAAAGTTTGGTGTATAAAAAATGATAAAACCCGACTTCCACTTTCTGCAGTCCAAGATCTACGGCTCATAACGTTTTCACCAAAGATCAACAATCCAGCAGAAGGAAGAAGTAGAAAAGGTAAGAGTTATGTATTTGAAAGTTATAATCCCAACTTCCACTTTCTACACTCACATATCTGACGGCTCAGAGAACTTCCTCCACATATCAACGGTGCAGAAAGGAAAGGAGAAGAGTGGAAAGTTGGAAAGTAGAAAACATAAGAATTGGATCATGAAAGGTTGAAGTTCCACATTTAGCGATCCTCTAGATCAATGGTCCAGAGCACTTTTTCCAAATATCAACGGTTCAGAAGAGAGCAGAGGGGTGGATATTGAAAAGCTAGAAACTTAATAATTGGTCATGAAAAGGTGAAGTTCCGCGTTCTGCGATCCACAAGATCAACGGTCCGAAAAATGTCAGCATAGGATCAATGGCCTGAAATAATCCTACAACAAAAGGACATAATATGAAGGGAAGAAAATGGAAAAGACATAATTTCGGTGGTAAAAAGAAGAGATCTGGATTTCTGTTTTCTACAGCTCACAACTTGATCTCAGATCGACGACTGCGGATGAATCCAATGGAGATCGACAATGCAGAAAAAGGGAACATGTGCATGGGATAAATTGATGCCCCGATGCGAAATTTGGTAGACCCAGCAGCTTTCGATGGCCTAGATCAACGAATGACGAATATCTACGCCAAAGGTTGATTTCGATGATTCAACATACGTGGACAAACAAACTTTTGAAATCAGCAAAATTCGGTACGAGGCATAGGTTTCAACAGCTCATATTAAGGTTTGATCTAGATCCATGACCCAGAATGATTTCATTGGGTGAATTTGCACACTCAAAGTCGAGGAGTGCCTGCGTGATGAGAAATGTGCTTAAATGATGTGTCCCTTCCCATTGGATATATCGCTCTGAGCTTGGGAGTACAAAATTAACTTTATGGAGCGCAATGGCGCACATTTCAATGGTCAGGATCTCAGCCTATGAAGATCTATGGTCCAAAAGAAATTTCGTAGGTAAATATACAAGGAAGGATAAAAATTGTTGTAGGTCAGGTGAAAATCCTCTGATTGGTCATTTTCAGCAAGGGAGCCTGAGTCCCTGCTATCAAAATTCTCAAACTGATCCCCCATGCGCGTTCCAGTGTGATTATCTGTTTGGTTTCATGATCATGGAAAATCTGCCAGATCATAATTTTGTTAAGATTTCCATTTCCATACTACAACTTTTTTTGGCTTTGTTTCAAGGTTGGTCTCAGGATCCTATGAAGAAATAAATAAACCCTCAATAGAGGAAGACAAGGTTGGAACCCATGAGAATTTTGTGTTATGAGTTTTGTGATCTATTTCTACTAAAATTGCAGAGTCGAATGATGGTTTTGTTGTTGTCGAGATTCTTGTGTATTTTGTAGTTACATTTTGTTATTTCTTTTCCCATGTGCATGTTTTCTCCTGTTATACTCGCCATTGTGTGTTCTTCATATATGAAACAAGTGTGTAATAGTTTAGAATTCGTATTGTTGTGTTGTAGCAATAGTTTCAGGTATTACTATTCACCAATTTTTCTTTCCAAAGTTGATGCAGAAATCATCTTTCAGGTGCTTTGTGTTGATGGAATGTTCTTGTTCTTTCTTTATCACTAGACAAATTGCTATTTGATTGCAATCGAGTGCTACCTTTCCTTTGTATATTTTCAATTGTAAACAGCTCTGCATTTTATAAGGATATTTGTGACTCCATACCCCAATATATGCTTGCCCTATTTCAACCACCAACTCAATCTTAATTGTGTTTTGCTTATATATCTAGCCCTGTTAAAATCAGTGAGGGATCCCTCTCTAGGAAGGAAGAAGCTAGCTTCCTTTATTAAAGTGGTTATGTTTTTACCTTGGGATTTACCTACCACAACCTTGGGTACATTATGAGTTCTAACAATTGGTTTTGACACATGATAAAAAACATCACAAGTTAGGGGGTGGTAAGCTCGAGTCCATGTGACATGGCCCTTATATCATTAAACGAGTTATTGACAAAGGGGCCTATGAGCTAGTAGTTTACGATGGGATACCTTTGGATGAACCTTAAAATGGGCTCTTCCTTAAAAGTACTAAGCTTAGGAACATCCTACATGTGTACTTTGTACATTTTGTATATAGTGTGTGCCTTGGTGTGGTGTGGACTTTTTTCATTTTTTGTGTTAGGGTATTTTTCGAGCTATGATTGCTTATACGATGTTGTTCTAGAATGTGCAGAAGGAATTTTATTTTTTATTTGTGGATGTTACCAGTTGAGATACTTGAAACCTCACTCTAGAAGCATGGGAACTTTAATCCTCTACCAATGCATTAGTGAGATCAAGTGGAGTTTTCCTAGGTCCTACAACTAATAATATCGTTGAATATCATGTAGTGTTTGGATTATTTACCAATCCTTCCTCCAATGGCATAGGCCATGTTACTGTCTATCTAGATTCACAGCTTGTGGTTTCCTAGTTAAATCACATTTATGCCATTCGTGATATTGTACTACTTAGTCCTTTTTGGAGAGTACATATTCTTGAGAGAGAAAGGAGTGCAAGATGCCATTTGAAATGTTCAACTACTTTGGACTTAAAAGGAGATCAATATGCCATTCGAAAGACTGGTCTCTTAAGAATTTGAGGTGCAGTAGAAAAAGGGAAAGTGTGGGATATTTTATGATATTAAATCCAATGAAGATACCCGGTCATGAAAGAGGAGTAGGAAATAATGTTGGAGGAAGCAATTTAAATTTCAGTTATTTGAGATTGCAACAACATAAGACACACCTATAAACCAAGGTAACGTGCATGGAGAAGAATCACCCTACTTTGCAGGGTGGCATGAGTATGATAGGATTCTATATGACCCATTGAAGAATCCATCGGGGGTAATCCACATGATTCTTGCAGAAAATCAGGTAAAGTCCTAAAGCATGTGTGCTTAAATTTGAATATTTAGCTTATGTGTTAACAACTAAGTATTGTGCAACTCTTTCTTTTTCCTAGATGAAGTTGAAATCTAATTGGCGTTAATGTTTGTATTTTCCTTGGCTCCAACTCTCAATTGATATGTTGGAAAAATGACTAAAGGAGCATCCATGAGTTTCAATTAGGATGCTAACACTTTAGTGTTTTGAGAATTGATGTTGTATCAGGATTATCATGGCTTGGTGGCTTTCAAGAAGGTAATATTAAAATATTGCAAGCCAAATACGATTTCATTTTTGGGTTCAAAAGTATATGTGGGAATTGTTTTTTGGATTTTGTTATGTCTCCGATAGGGGACAATACCGTTTTCCCATGAAGCTATTAGTTTGCTCCCTACTGTCAAATATCTTCACAACTGTAAAATTTAACATAGTACTTGCATATTTTTTATTAAATTTTAATTAAATTAAATTTTTTATTTGATATTTTATTGGTGCAATAATATTGACATATCTCTTTGGATTTGGTTCCCAAGAAGGGGTGACATAGATACATCAACAATATCTACAATGTTTATTACAAACTTGACGTAGGTGACATTTTTTAATGGTTAATTTCATCAATCAAGGGGAAGCAGAGCGTGGTGCAAATCACCTATACTGCAGTCCATGCACTACATGAAAGAAACATGGCTCCTATGTTGGGAGAGCTTGTGAGTTACGACAATAGCCTTGTTGATCTTGCATATGAAAATCCATGTTTGTATGTTGATTGTCGTGGAGTTACAACCATCAGGCTTGCTAACTTATCACCATGGAAAAAATCTGAGGAAGACCTCGAGATGGAGCTAATCCCAACCCTGTAATATGAATTTATGATAAATTAAAATAAATGGTATTGGATGGTATTGGATACTACAATGAGGATTGTTGGAATTGGTTAATAAACACACATAAAATCCACACATTTTTTCGTGTTTAGGGTACACTTAGAATCTATTCCCACAATTCATATGGTAAACTTTTATGTCAATGCAGAAGCCTAAGAAGCAAGACAATCCATAGGAGTAGGGGTGGCTTCATTTCCCATAATGCAACATATCACTTGCGATATCTTTGCAGAAGGTGTTGAAGTAGCAGGAATATATTCCATTGGGATTCCTCACAATATCTAAGCATATGTTGGTGTTCCTTGCACAACCAACAAAACACCCACCATTGTAGATTTCCTTGAGTAACTGTGCATGAGATTTGAGTTGCGCACAATCCCCTCCATTAATGCTTGAAACAATGAAGTAGTAATCTATGATGAATGAGAATAGAACATGACTCCAAATGAATGGAAATGGTGTAATTGTAATGATCAAATTGGCCATCGTTCCCCACCCTACCATCTTTCATCCCAATACTCAGCTAGTGTGATTCCTGAAATGAATGAAAACTTTATTTGAGTTGTGGGGCATGCATGGACTTATATAGGGACATTTTGTACTTTTATTCTAAGTCACAAGCCTCTCACAAGGAGTTTATGATCCATGAGCTTCAAAATATTTTCATTGCTAACAAAAGTTGATCACCAACAGATCTAAAGAATCATGTTGAAAGACCTAGCAATGGAGATATAGCTATGTTTTTAGGAAAATGGCAATCATTAGATATAAATAAATGTGGTGCTGGAGGTTGTCGTGGAGGTAAAGCCACATTTTGAAAATGATCATTGAGTATGTCATTCTTAATACAATATAATTAATATTAATTCTCAGCTAGTGTGATTATTATGTATTATAGTCATGTGAAGCGATGTCCATAAATATATATATTGTTTCTTGATTTCAAATTCTTTTTGTTAGTTAGATTTCTCAATTTTTATAATTTTTTTTGCAAGTGTGCATTGCCATTATGTTTGTTTTTTCTATTTCTCAGTTTCAATAGTTGATGGGAACAACTCTGAATCAACTAAAAACAACATCAACACTGATGGTAATCACAACAACAACTCTAATTCGATTTCTCAATTTCAAATATTGTTACGTTGTTAGGTTTCTCATTTTTGAATTCTATTATTTTGGAAGATTGTTTAATTTCAAATTATTTCTATAAGTGAGTTAGATTTTTGAATTTCAATGACTGATGACAACAATTTCAAATCAACTTAACACAACAATAACACCACCACTGGTGGTAATTGCAAAATAATGAGGACAATGTTAAGCAGGAATGATAAGGTGTCAACAAAAGCCGAGGAGATGATCTAACAATGTGTGATAGAGTCTATCAATTTTATCACAGGGAAGGTGCATGAGGAGTGCATCATAGATGCCATAAGACTATTGGGTCATATTATTTGTTGTGGGGCAATAGAATTTGTTGGGTACAGGGAATGCATAACTCATCTACATTGGTGTTTAAGAAATACAAGGAATGAGAGCTTAGAGAACAAGCTGCGCCTTCAAGGATCATGTAGGAATTACTCAACCTCATTTCAATTGCCACACTTTCTCTCTGTTTGAGTTTCTCAATAGGCAGAATGCACCAAGAGGCTTTGGTTCTCAAAATTTTAGTACAATGGGAAAAAATGTGATAAGGGATGTATGACTTTTGTGTGAACAACTCTCTTTGTTCAATATGCTTCTTCTGATATTTTTATACCATCTATTTCCATCCACTTTCATTTGAATATTTTTTTCTTAATGGAGTACAACCATGCATTTTTAAAGGAAAAGGATGTATGACTTTTGTGTGAACGATACTCTTTGTCCAAGATGCTACTTGGGCTATTTTTTTTGTATACCATTAATTTCCGTCCATGCATACTTACTAAACTTTGAATGGTATAAAAATGGTCCCTAAGACTCTTATTCGTTTGAATATTTCTATTTTAATGGAGTACAACCATGAATTTGAAAACCAAGTCTATGTTAGGTTCAAGTCCATGCATTTAAGTGGTCAAGCAAGTCTCAACAAACCTAATTTTTATCCACATTGACATACTAGGTTAAATTGACAAAATTTCTTAACTTCTCGGTATAAATTGTGAGATA
>LPNX011053961.1:58902-157492 GCA_001517045.1 Pseudotsuga menziesii
TACTTTTTTTAAGAAAAAATATTGTAATTTATGTTAAAATAAATTGCATTTTTTTATAGTAAAATAGACTTCTATAATGGTTCCAAATGCTATTAAAGAGACTCTAGCAATCAAAAACATGTAGCACTATAAATGAGGTTTACCCATACCATATGTGCAATACAACACCTTCCTATTGTAATGTGCAAAACAACACCATGATAACATCACCAAAAAGGAAACTCATCTTAATTATGATCATATAATTAGTCAGCAAAAGTTAAATTTGTCCCATTGAATTGGGACTCACTATACTAGATTGTTATGGGATTGGGATCATCCTCCATGACGGTATTGTTATGGAATTCCCATTTATTTTGATCATATTCACCTAATATGATACCATCAATTTATAGGTGATTATAAACACAATTCATCTCTTTAAAAACATGTTGAAATGTTATTTCCAAGAATCGGGATTCAATTTGAATAAATTCTTCATAGATAGGATTTAAATGGATATTCTTGTGTTGGCTCACCCTATACCGCTCTATAAAAAAACACAAATTAAATGATCTATCAAAATTCACTTTGTATAAAATTATTATCCTCTTAGGATTACTCAATCTTGGAATTGAGTCCATATATGCAATACTTTTGTGTGCATAAATAAAAGGAAGAATATGATAGTCCTCAAATATTGTCATGTTTCTAGCCAACCACATGCTCCAAATAAAAAATATTGACAATGCATGATAATATGATCGATGGGAATCCTCAAACCAAGATTTCAATTTATCTAGTATATTAGAACCATTCCAATTATATATAAAACCTTTGACCTATAGCGACACATCCCATTATATATGAATATAAGAACAATGGATAAACATATGTGCGATCATTTCATTTTCAACTTTGTAGAGAGGAAATCTTCTTGGACGTTCATAGATATTTTTATAGACGAAGTACCACACAGGAATTCTGTCAGATAGGGAAATCCAAACAAAAATTTCAATCTCCAAAGGGAATTTTATGCTCCAAATGACAAAATTCTACCGTAATGGCATGGGATAGTCCATTGCCTCTATAAGAACTTTATACTCCATCTTAGGATTATAAAGATCACAATTTTAATTCTTGCTCCATATTGTTTTATTATCTCTATTATTCAAGCGAATGTGGTTTATCTACAAAGAATGAATATAATCGTCCCAAAGCTCCTTATCCACATGCTGAAAACCCAACATATCTACTTGAATCCAAGATTGACTTATGAATGTAGTATCCAACTGATCATTTATCTGAAACAATAAAAAATAGCCTTGTTCCTGCAACCGATCCACCATATGATATAGAAGGATGTGGATGTATTTTCTTCATATCCATGGATCAATACCAAGCCAAAATTTCCTCCTGCCACCAATATGCCACTACATCCAATATTCCACAAGATCGAGACCTTCTAACGTAGCTTTCCACATAGTGTTAAATGTAAAGCATCACGAGTCATTATCCAAGCCAATCTTGTCTAGCCAGGATTGGGATTCATGTATTGAGGTAGGGAGCCTAAGTTGGACTCAGGAACTTGGAGTTGATTCTTGAGTATAACTAAATAATGACTAATCCTTTATTTGTAAAAGGTTATTCCTCATGTGTTTTGGTGAATGATTTGATAAATCAAATTGATGATGCTGTAAAGTCTTGTTGGACAAGGATCATGACGTGTGTGTCAAGTCGGATTCTCATGTGGACCTCTAGTTATAGTAGGTACTCATGCGATGGACCTCAAGTTATAGAAGTATATGCTTTGCATGTTGAAGCATAATATTTAGTAATGTATTACTAACCATGGTCATTAATTTCTATTAAATCTCCTTTAGAGATTGGCCACCTCTAAAGTGAATTACTTTAGCATATGAACATTTGGTCTAAAAGTAATATAATATAGTCATGTCATCAAAGAAATATTCTTAGTACAATATGATATGATAGATAAAATAAAGTTAACACATATTGACCATGCAGTAAAGATAACAGATAATGCATAGAGAACAAGAGAATTTGAAAGTGCTCACGAAGACACTTCAGTTGATTAAAGTGAACTCTAATTGTTAAATCTTTAGTTAATTCTTCAGTTAAATAACAATGTATGCATAAGTTAAAGATTCAGTTAAATATCAATATATGATTTAGTTAAATAATTAGTTAAAGTATTAGTGTATGCATCAGTAAATTAAAAGACAACTCAATGTGAACTCACTGATCACTTTAGTAAAATGAATGAGCATGATTTTAGTTAAGAATAGTTAACTAAAGTGTTTTGCATGACGACTCTTTATTTAAACTAAAAGATGACACTTAAGTTTTGATAGTTGAGTTACACCTATTGCTTGATGACACTTAGGTTATCTTGTTAACTTAGTGATCCTACATCGAGTTAAGAGGCAAGTTCACTCTAAAGACAATTTAGCATGATTTAATGTAAAATAAGAAATTCATACCGCATTGATTAATGTAGGATTGAAGAAACCGAGGTGCACACTATTAGAATAATCAACCCATAGTTAGCTACCTTAGACATTGTTTAATCCAATTTTTGTCTTATTTTCCGAGTTTCCATATTCCACCTTATGCAGGTTGTCCTCCACACATCCAAAGTGGTCAAACTTGCTAAATTTGAGTCATGGAGCGCTTGGGAAACCACTTGGAATCAAATCTGCTTTATTCCTGGCCTTCCTAGCGCATGTCTGCTTTTTCTGCTTTATTTCCTGCTTTTTCTGAGTTGTAAGTCAATTGGGAAAGTTTGACTCGATGAAGTTAACTTTTGTTTTGTCCTCATCATCCTCCACTCTTTTCTCCTAAGAAAAGCATGTATGAGTTGTCCTTCCATCATCTATTAGCTTGCCTAATTGATTTTTCCAATTCGTGAGCTCCTAGACAGATTTGGAAACTGCTTTATGCACCTATGGGGGATTTGCTTAGATTTAGTAAGCCTGCTTTTGACCAAATTCAAATGGTATCCTTATGCATTCGAATATCTCATGTAATTATTTATTGTGGTAGCCTATTACTTCATAGGGTTGGCTTTGTACACTTATTCAATACAGATTAGTGTTCTGCTCCATATTCAGTCTCCTTTGTGAGTAATTTGCATGTGTAATTGGCAATTTTTGTGAGTGTAATTGTTCTAACACCTGGGCTCAATTTCCACATGGTATTAGAGCCTTTGTAGATCGATTTATATCCTTCCAATTTGTTATTGCAGGTTCAACATCATTGACTGGGAGCATTCTGCTGACTGAAGGGACAATTTCTGAGCTATGGATCAATCTCAGAAGATCATCTTGACTCCATTGAAATTCTTTGAATGGAAAGCAGAGATGGAGATGCTGTTGAGAGTGAAAGGAATCTATAGAGTGACTATGGCAATAGAAGCAGAGCCCAATGTAGTTGCAGAGAATATTAAATGGCACAAAAGGAGGGATGAGGCCTATGGTCTCCTGTGTCTGAGCATATCCAGAGACCTCCTTTTCCATCTTGATGGATTAAAATCACCAAATGAAGTATGGGAGAATCTTGTTGAGCTTTTTGGTAAGACAGATGAGATGAGGGGACATCAAATTGAAAATTAATTGATCTCCCTGAGTCCCAATAGCTTTGAATCCCTGCAACTCTATTTTTCCAAGTTCAAAGCCCTTGTTTTGCAGCTAAAACAATGTGGGATCGAAAAGAAGGATGAGAAACTGGTTTTGGCCATACTCTCAAAGCTTGGACCTAACTATTCAGTGTTTTTTTCTACCTTCCATGCCACAAAGTTGACAGCTCGAGCCTGGAAAATTCCTAGCCTTGTAGATTTCATGGAATCTCTCACACAAGAACAAGATAAATTGGTGATGATGGGAACCATAAAACCTTCCAAAGGCCAAGCTCTGGTTGCTGGAAATTCAAGGGTGGATTCAAAAGGTAAGAAGAAATCTAAGAAGCCACCAAATCAAAAGAGAGACAAGAACAAGTCTCTAGAGGAGCCTCAAGGTTCCAAGAAGAACCCCCAGAAGAAGAAGAACAAAGGAGAAATGAGCAAGTGCGCATACTGCAGTAAAGGAAATCATTATGAAAGCTCCTACATGAAGAAGCAAATAGACATGCTGACTCAACTCCCGGAGAAGAATGGCATCTCCCTTCCAGACAGCTCAAAGAAGAGGGAAGGAGGATCAAATTCAGAAGACAAAGAGAGAGTTCAAGCATTGGTTGCTGGCACATCAAGCTCACCTAGTTTCATCATTGATTCTGGAGCTTCAAGACATATGGTTTCGACCAAGGAGGCATTCACCTCGCTTGACATGTTGAAAGGTCCACCAATAGTACTAGGAGATGACTCTCTCACTGAAAGTTTGGGCAAAGGGAGGATTGATCTTGACCATGGTAAGTTCAGCAATGCATTGTATGTTCCAGGTCTTGCCTCTAACCTCTTATCAGTGTATCAGATGACCCACAAAGGGTCTCCAAAGAAGGTCATATTCTCCCCTGATGAAGTTGAGATCACATAGATCTCAAGTTGTAAAGTCATTGCAAAAGGAGTTGCAAATCACACTTCGAAGGTATACATGTTCTCACACTTCCTACCCTACTCAAACCCCTCTGCTCTTCTGATTCATGCTAATGAGGCAAGCAAGATTTGGCATGAAATATTTGACCACCTAAATTACAAGTATCTTTCTTATCTTAGTGAAAAAGAAATTGTCATAGGGTTACCAAAGATTAAGTTTTCCAAAGGAGTCTGTCAAGGTTGCATCCTAGGAAAACACCCAGAGCATAAATTTGAGAAAGCTAGGCATGAGAGAACCTCTTGACCTCTTGAGTTGATCCACAGTGATGTTTCTGGACCATTTCCTCATATGTCAATGAGTCAGGACAAATATGCATTGACATTCATAGATGACTTTTCCAGGTATTGCTGGGTTTACTTCCTGAAACACAAGTCTAAAGTTTATGGCCTCTTCAAAGTCTTTAAGGCTTTGGTTGAAAACCAGTCTGGGAGGAAAATCAAGGTCCTCAGATCTGAAAATGGTGGTGAGTATGTCAAGTCTGAGTTTATTCAATATTGTGCAGATGCAGGTATTTAGATGTAGCATTCTATTCCTTACACACCACAGCAGAATGGTGTTGCTGAGAGGAAGAACAGATCACTGAAAGAGATGGCAACCTGCATGATGGAGGCTAAGAATTTGCCACCAAAGTTTTGGGCCGAAGCTATAAACTATGCAGCCTATATCCAGAATAGGGTGTCTCATAAACAACTTGCTGGTATGACTCCTTTCAAAGCATGGAGTGGGCACAAGCCAGATGTGACCCATTTCAGGATTTTTGGCTCAAGGGCTTGGGCTAGAATTCCAACAGAAAAGAGGAAGGCTTTGCAGCCACAAAACCAAGACTGTCTATTTGTTGGGTACTATGAATATTCAAAAGGGTACAAGCTGATCAATTTGAGCACAAACAAAGCCTTCATTGAAAGGTGTATTCGGTTCCAAGAAGAGCCCCTAGCAGCAGTGGAAGTTGGAGAATCCTCTTCACCACCAGAACCTTTGAATGTAAGTGAAGAGATAGTTGAACTTGCTGATTCTGATATGTCTTATAATGATGATTTAATTGCAGATCCTAAAATTCCTGCAAGACCACAATGGGCAGCAAATACCATTCATGCAGCTGGAGAACTAGCTGGAAATCCTAATGATCCTAGAAGGACTAGATCTCAGTTTGAGAGTGCTCTGTGTATGAAAGATCCTATGTTTGCAGAGAAATGATATTTGATGGTTGAATCAGACCCACAAACATATGAATATGCAAAAAATGATCCAAGATGGCAAACATCCATGAGATAAGAGTTCAGCTCACTCCAAAAGAACAACACTTGGGAGCTGGTTGATCTTCCCCTAGGGAGGAAGCTAGTTCAGTGTAAGTGGGTTTACAAAACCAAATTTGCTGCTGATGGTTCACCTCTGAAATAAAAGGCCAGGTTGGTATCCAAGGGATACTCAGAGGTACATGGCATAGACTACAGTGATACTTTTGCACCAGTGGCAAAGATGGACTCCATCAGGCTAGCCTTAGCCATTGCAGCTTCAAAGCAGTGGGAGGTACATCACATGGATGTGAAGTGTGCTTTCCTAAATGGAGATCTCACTGAAGATATTTACATGCATCACCCTCAAGGATTTTCTACTAATCAATCTCTTGTGTGTAGGCTAAAGAAGTCATTGTATGGGCTTAAGCAAGCCCCCAGGGCTTGGTATGCCAAGATTGATAGCTTTCTGCTATCACTGAATTTTGTTCGATGCAAGTCAGATCCAAATGTCTATTGGAAGATGATTCATGGTTCATTGATGATCATTTTTTTTATGTTGATGACCTTCTTATTACAGGAAGCTCAAAGGATGAAATTGCCTCCTTGAAGGATGCAATGAACCATGCCTTCTCAATGACTGATTTGGTCTTATTGAGTCAATTCTTGGGGCTCGAGATTGCTCAAACCAAAGATGGAATCAAAGTACATCAGTCCAAGTATGCCTTGGATTTTCTGAACAAATTCAACATGAAGGATTGCAAGCCAAGAAAGACTCCTTTCCTTTCAGGAGTTAAGCTTGAAGAAGCTGATTCTTCACCTATGGTAAACAATACACTGTATAGGAAATTGATTGGATGTTTGCTGTATATTACACATAATCGACCTGATATTTATTATGCAGTAAGTGTGGATTCAAGATACATGGATCAGCCTCATGAGATCCATTGGAGGGCAGCCAAAAGGATCCTTAACTTTGTTCAGGGAACAAGGACTCATGGGATCTTCTACAAAGCTAAATCTGATCTTGATTTGATTGGGTTTACTGACAGTGATTGGGCAGGTGACAACATAGATCGAAAGTCAACATCAGGATATCTGTTCATGCTTTCTAAAGGACTAATCAACTGGTCAAGCAAGAAACACAGTGCCATTGCACTCTCATCTACAGAAGCAGAGTACAGAGGAGTTGTAAATGCAGCAACTCAATGTTTATGGTTGCAGGGGTTACTTGGTGAGTGTGGATTTGAATTAGAATACTCAACTACTATCTATTGTGATAATCAGAGCACCATTTGAATCTGCAATGATCCAATTTAGAAACAGAGAACCAAACACATTGAGATCCATATGCACTACATCAGACAGCTTGTGCATGATGGCACCATTCACCTACTCTTCTGTTCATCTTCAGAACAAGTAGCAGATATCTTCACCAAAGTTTTTTTGTGAGAAGACATTCAGAAATCTCAAATCACTGTTGGGGATTTCTGATCATGCTGTGAAGCATGAGTGATGACAAGATTTCCAAATTTTTTTTTACTGTCCATGTTTAAGGGAGGATTTTTCCCACTGGGTTTTTGCCTCTTTCCTTGGTTAAATGGACATGCAGTATGTAAAGGGTGACTAAGGCTTGTTTCTAGGCCTTATACTTTTTTGATATTTTACTCATATGTCAGGCTTAAGGGGGGGTGTTAGAATAATCAACCCATAGTTAGCTACCTTAGACATTAATTAATCCAATTTTTGTCTTATTTTCCTAGTTTCCATATTCCACCTTATGCAAGTTGTCCTCCACACATCCAAAGTGGTCAAAATTACTAAATTTGAGTCATGGAGCACTTGGGAAACCACTTTGAATCAAATCTTCTTTATTCTTGGCCTTCCTAGCACATGTCTACTTTTTCTACTTTATTGCCTGCTTTTTTCTGATTTTTAAGGCAATTGGGAAAGTTTGACTAGGTGAAGTTAACTTGTTTTTTGACCTCATCATCCTCCACTCTTTTCTCCTAAGAAAATCATGTATGAGTTGTCCTTCCATCATCTATTATCTTTCCTAATTTATTTTTCCAATTCGTGATCTCCTAGACAGATTTGGAAACTGCTTTATGCACCTATGGGGGATTTGCTTAGATTTAGTAAGCCTGCTTTTGACCAAATTCAAATGGCATCCTTATGCATTCAAATCTCTCATGTAATTATTTATTGTGGCAGCCTATTACTTCACAGGGTTGGCTATTGTACACTTATTCAATACAGATTAATGTTCTGCTCCATATTCAGTCTCCTTTGTGAGTAATTTGCATGTGTAATTGGCAATTTTTGTGAGTGTAATCGTTCTAACACCTGGGTTCAATTTCCACACACACCAAATATCCAAGAAGGAAATTTTCTATAGTTTGCATGGGAGGATATTTACTCATGCAATGACTCACTACACCTTGCATGGAAGTGATTCTTGATTTTTATTAATGTATTGAACACATTGGAAATCTTATCTAGTTGATCTATATTCTCTACTGCTCAGTGTTCTCTTATCTTTCACCTGGGGTGCCAAAAGCAATTTACTATTGTAATAAGACATTCTCTACTATCTATCATAATTATACTTTGAATATTTGTTTGGGTTTTTCATCCTCATAGTTTGAGGGTTTTCCCCAGGGTATATCTTATGTTATGGTTGAATTTTTTATGTGATTAAATGTTCTATTTATTCAAGTATTCAATATATCTACACATAAAATAATTAAAGATCAAATATCAACAAATCTGCACAGAAATCAACATGGTATCAAAACTCAAGGCGTGAAGGAGATGAGTTGTGCAAGAAAAATAGGATCCTACTTAGATCGCAAGGATTTGAGCATGAGACTTGAAGATAATGGAATCAATATCAGTATGACCGAAATACCACCTTGAAATCACTTCCAATTTCAATACTTGGATGGTCAGGGTTCTGAAAATCTTGGAGGAACATGATTAAGATAGCTACGTATCCACTACAGTAGAGAAGCATACATATAATTCAGGGCACACTAACTTCAATAAGAACCAATATAAATCCATACAGGTCATCTATGATTCAGTGAAGGAAAACTTGATTCCTTTGATTACTTTGTTGAAGACCACAAAGGAATGCTTTGATACATTGACAAAACCTATATGAGAATAAGGACCCAAGTCAAAAGAGGACATTGAAGAAAAAGAAATGAAACCTCAATATGGATAAGGACGAGACAGTGAACTCTTTATTCACCAACATATCTCAGGTAATATATTAGCTTGCTAAAATTGGAGTAGTGTTGGAGGAATATGATCTTCTTAAAACTACTACTGATGGCATCCCGTCCTCATGGAAGGAATTATTTTCTATGGTAAATAGTTGAGAGGTGCAAACAAACTTCGAGAGGTTATGGAATGACTTCCTTCAAGAGGAAGGGTAAATCTAGAGGAATACTGTGCGCACCAAAGAGGAAAACCTTTCTCTTATAGAAAGGATGAATAAAGGAAAGAACTTCTTATCTCAAAAGAAGTTTTCTCATTCAAAGAAGAAGGTATACAATAAAGACTTTGAAAATTCGAAGGCTAGATGCTACAAATATGACAAGAAGGTCCATTATTTAAGAGAGTGCCAAGGAAACAAAAAGGGAAAATGAAGGTTTCATGCTTATACTGCTATAGAAGATGAAACTACTTAGAGGAATTCATCCAAGGAAAAGGAGACAAGGAGGGGGTATTAAATTGTCTCATCCCTTTCAGGATTCATCATCACAAGTTAATATGTTGGTTGACAGTGGTGCAACCAAGGACATGACTGGATATAGGAGAGTCATATCTGACTTAAATGGGAAAAATTTCACATGTAAGGTAGAGTTGGGGGACAAATCAACCTATTTGATCCAAGGAGTTGGATCCAACTCCTTCTAGCTGAGATCAGGTGAAATTCTACATGTTGAGGACATTCTATATGTTCCAATATTGAAGAATAACCTTCTATAAGTTTTAGTTCTTGAAGATAAAGGCTTTTGAGTTATCTTCATGGATAATCAAGCACTAATATGGACGAAGAACAAACTCCTAGAATTGGTTGCAATGATTGGAGTTAGAGAGGGAGGTCTCTATAAGGTATCTGGGAAGTACATATAGGCTATGGTTCACAACACTATCAGTCCATGCAAGCTACAACATAGGATACTTGGTCACCTCCACTACAAAGTTCTACCTATAATGTAGAAAATGGTAAAAGGTATGCTCATATTTGATTTTGAGCATGATAGTGTATGTAGGGGTTGTGCACTTGCGAAGAATGTTAAGAAAAGTTTTTCTAACAATTCTACTAAATCTAAAGGGATTTTAGAGTTATTTAATTCTGTTTTATGTGGTCCCATTTCAGCCCCTTCCCCTAGTGGCTATTTATATTTGATGAAAAACAAGAAAATTCAAGCCATTGTTTACAGTGACACAGTCATAGAGAATTTTCATCAAACATTTTATGAACCATTGATATCATCCAACTACATTATACTTTACATAAGTACAAATAATCTCATCCTTGGATATGATATATTGTTCATAAAATCAATTTGCATCAATAATTAAAATATATCAACAAATGATATAAAAGTTAATGTACAATATTTCAATCAAATTGACCCTAGAAAAACCCCACACCTTGGGGAAAATGATTGCAAAAGAGAGATAATTCTATCGATATTTTAAAGAGAAAAATTCAATGTACAAAAATAGTAAATCACATCAATAATAAACATTAAATACTCATAACATAACCTTGAAAATAGTGTGCATTTAGCAACTCGAAATGCATGCCAAGTCTTCTACATGTATAGAGTCTACTACAGGAATGTACACTCTGCAGATTGTCACTGTGAAGATTTCTCTAGCAACATCAAACTAGGTTTGCATGCACAAATCGTCCTCTCTTCAGTTTTGAAAACAAAAGATGATAACTTGCATTGGGAAACATGTGAATAAAAATAAGACTACTATTATACAGCCTCCTTTTATCTCTGCAATACAACCCTTCAATAATTGTTGTAGCTTCCTTGAATTGTGTGCCACCAATCCTCCTCGAAAATTATGCCCAACTCAGTACAATCACTTTTGTACTAACATTCAACACATTACATGCAAATTCTTGGGTTGCATGTTGATTTCTCTTAGCTTGGTCCACCCCTCCTAGAAACTCATGCTTGTTCTATTGAAATTCAAGCCCTCCCTTAGGATTTTGCTCAAACTCTTTCTTGCAGATGGGATTCTCGCATTCCTCTTCAAGCTTCCCCTTGCAAATCATGCATCTTCCTCTCCTCTCCTCTTGGTGTGTGCCCTCACCAAAACTTATATTCTAATATTTGTGAGAAATGAATTCTCAAGCCACTTTTATCATCTCATTATGGTAACTTAATCAAACTTTTGAATTCCACGGTTGAGACCAAATATTGAACTCAAGATATATGGATGGGATCTAATATCAAGTTCACTTAAATTCCCTAAGTGAACTATATTCTAAATATTTTCTTTTTGAAAAGTCACTTTTCCCTAAATATTATAAAAGTACACTTTATGACTTAAAGTCACTTTGTAAACATAATAAAGTTGTACTCACTTTTAAATCATAAAGTCACATAAAAAAAGGTATTTTAATCATTATACTTTAGTAAAGTTACTTAATGACATTTAATGAGACTTCATGTCACCACAGACTCTTACACCTAGGCATCTGATACAGAAGTACCTCCAAGCTATAAAATTCTAACAATATTATATGTTGTTTATATATGACTTCTCTAGAAATTAATAGACTTACTTCCTAAAGGATAAGAGTGAAACTCTTAGCAAGTTCAAAGAGTTCAAGGCCCTAGTTGAAAATACAACGAGAAAGCACATTCATTCATTAAGGTCTAATAACGGAGGTGAATTTGAGTCACGTGCAAATAATTAGTTCTATAGTGATATAAGAATATGCAGACAATTGATACTACCCTACAATCCCTAGCACAATGTGGTTGTCGAAAGGAAGAATAGAACCATATGTGAGGATGCAAAAACCATGATACATTATCAAGTTCTTCCTATCTCATTATGGGTAGAAGTCACCAGTACATCTATGTATATCCATAATAGAAGAGAAGACACCAAAAGAATTGTTCATTGGTGAAAATCCAAATATTTCACACTTGAGGATCTTCGGGATCCCAGTATACATCCATGTACCAAAAGAGAAGAGGATAAATAAAGATCCTTCCAGAAAAAAGGGTACCCTTGTTGGTTATAGATAATCATCCAAAACCTATAGAATATATGTGACAGCTGGAATACATATAGAAGTCAGACAAGATGTGACATTCCATGAAGAGGATGCATTCAAGCAACCAAAAGAGCTTCAATATGATAGAGACATGGAGAAGCATGAGACTCCCATGATGGAGAACCCATATTCTGGTTCTCCCCATTTAGAGGGTCAGAGGGAGAATCAATAAGTGTTCTTAGATTTGATAGCTCTTGAATAACTAGTAGAACTAGTTGAGAGGTCACTTGATGAACCTCCTTCCAAGAGGAGGTCTACGTGATGCCAATATATCCTAGAAGATGTAGAAAGGCATGGAGCACCATTAGGCTCATCTAGAGAGTGAAGAAACATGACATATACTTAGGGTATGTTGTATATATAAGTTACATCATTCATTTAGATCCTTACACCTATGAAGAAGCTTCCAAGTACCAAGCTTGGAAATATGCAATTATAGAAGAATACAAGTTTATTATGAAGAATAATGTTTGGGAGGTTGTTTGCAAACCTGAAGGGAATTCCATAGTAACTTCCATATGTGATTTACAATATTAACCATGTTGTTGATAGAAGTATTGAGAATTATAAAAACAATGTTGTTTTCCAAAGTTTCTCCCAAAAAGAAGACATAGACTATGATGATACATTTGCTCTTGTGTCCAGCTACACCACTATTTGAGCTATGATCTCACTCGCATTTGTTTTAGGATGGAATCTTCACCAGATGGATGTGAAGACAATCTTGCCTAATGGTGAGTTTGAGGAAGAGGTTTATATTCAACAACCTGAGAGACTTGTGGTTCATGGGAAGGCATCCCATGTTTTCAAATTAAATAAGTATGTGTATGGGATTAAGCAATCCCCCATGGCTTGGTATTCGAGAATTGACTGCTATCTTCAGAAACTGGGTTTCTCTAAGAGAGAAGATGAGCCAAACTTGTACTTGAAAGTAGTGAAGAACCAACCATTGATATTGGTTACATATGTTGATTATTTGTTCCTTACTTGAGAGGATAATTTGATTTCTTGGTGCAATAGGGAGCTCACTTTTGAGTTCGGGAGTAAAGACTTAGGTATTATGCACTACTTTCCTATCCTTGAGATTTTGAGAAGAATTAAAAGATGAGATATTTCTATCTCAAGGGAAGTACAATGTTGAGATATTGTGCAGGTTTGGAATGATGAATTGCAAATACTTGTCTACATCGATGGTTTCCAATTTGAGGAAACTTCATGATATTGATACTGGATCGGATCTAGTGGACCCCACTTTCTATAGGAAAATTATTGGTTCATTGATGTACCTTATACACTTGAGACTTGACATATGTTATGTTGTGAGTATTCTTAGTCAGTTTATATCTAATCCAAGACACATACATTAGGTTGCTTCTAATCATGTGTTTAGGTACCTTCGAGGTACAATTGCTTATGGACTCAAATATGCCTCTAGTGGAGGTGTGATGCTACTTGGATATGTTGATTCCGATTGGGGTGGTAGCATTGTGGTTGAAAATAGTACATATGGCTACTATTATATCTTGGTGTTAGCTATGATACCTTGGTTCAGTAGGAAGCAGGGATCCATATCCCAGAGTACTACAAAACTAGAGTATATTGTAGCTAGTACTACCTACCAAAAAATAGTGTGTCTTGGAAACCTACTTGTTGGATTTTTTGGTGAGAAGCTTGAGGATACAGTCATTCAGTGTTACAATCAAAGGAAAATCAATTTTTTTTAAAACCTTGTGTTTCATTATAAGTCAAAACACATTGAAATAAAGTATCACTTCATCATAGACATGGTCCATAAAGGTGCACTAAAAATTCAATACATTGACACTGATGAGCAGATTACATATGTGTTAGCAAATCCTCTCTTGGTGATAAAGTTTAGGTACTTCTGAGAAAAGCTTGGGATGACAAAGAATGCCTCCCTCGCTGATAGGGAGTGTTAAATGGACAAAATCACAAGTCATTCTCTAAGAACATCTTATGCATCCAATATTGGGCCTCATGTGTTAAGGTAGGTATCCTGAGGTTGAATTAGAAACTTTGAGTATATTCTTGAGATGGACTCAACAACGACTAAGAATTTAGTTGCAAAAGGTTATTCCTTATGTGTTGAGGTGAATGCTTTGATATATAAAAGTTATGATGTTGTAAAGTCTTGTTGGATAAGGCTCAAAACTTGTGTGTCAAGTTAGAATCTCATATGGACCTCTCGTTATAGTATGTACCCAGGGGTGGACCTTTAGTTATAGAGGCATATTATTTCCATGTTGAAGCATTAATTTTGTGTGATGTATTACTAACAATGGTCAGCAATTTCTATTAAGTCTCCTTCAGATATTAGCCATCTCTAGAGTGAATTACTTTAGCATATGATCATTTGGTCTGAGAGTAATATAATATGATCATAGAATCATACACATATTCTTAGGATAATATGATATGGAATATAAAATAAAGTTAGCATATATTGACCATGCAAAAAATATAAGAGATAATACATATAGAACAAGAGAATTTGGAATTGCTAATGAAGACACTTCAACTGATTAAAGTGAACTTGAACTATTAAATATTTAGTTAAATAACAATGCGTGCCTCAGTTAAATACCAATGTATCCTTCAGTTAAAGTATTATTGTATGCATCTGTTAATTAAAGCAGAACTCAAGGATCAAGATCTTGGTACCGACATCATGGTGAACCAACAACTGAAAGTGATTAAGGAATGCCATGGCCAAATCATTGAAAGTTTGGTATGTGCCCCCAAGAATCTCTACATACCACTTCATGGATGAACCCATGAGGGTGCTGTTAACACTCCATTTTAACAGTTGATTTAAGAGCCTGAAGAAAGTTCGGTAAGGGTCCCAGCCCCTCGAATTTCATGTGACCACCCTTCAACGAGGAAAGTGGCAGGTGTGTTGTAACATTGGGAAGGATTCATAATCGAGGGATGCAATTGATTAGGGGAAGATCCATGGTTTCGAGCTACTTCGCGTGAGCAAACATGCACGATCNTGGCAGGGGTGTTGTAACATTGGGAAGGATTCATAATCGAGGGATGCAATTGATTAGGGGAAGATCCATGGTTTCGAGCTACTTCGCGTGAGCAAACATGCACGATCAAAGCTTCCTTCCGAGATCGTGAAACGTGTTAAATACCGGAGGCTTTCGACGGTTGATATGAATTCTAGGATAGATCCATAGCCTAAAGTCATTTCATGATCCATACTTGTGTGGATAAAACCGTAATCTCAAATCATGAAAAGGTGTAGAGGTCGCAAAGATCAACGGCCGCGATGAAGAAGGGGATAAATCTACGACTATGGTTCATTTCATAAGGAGAACTAGTGTGGATGAATATCTAAGTTTCCCATTGCGAAAAATGGTGGGGCCCACTTGAATCGACGACTGCATGAAGGGTCAATCTGGATCGACGACTAAGAACATCTTGTGATCTAAAACTGCCTGCAGTGTTCATAAGAGAAAAGTTGGCGGCCGGATGAATGAAACGTGGACGACGAATATGAAAGATTCCTTTGATCGAACGACTGGGAAGACTCCTGAGATACAGATTTCCCATCCAATGTGGAAATGACAGCGGAAGAGGCATTCACGCGTGTAATCTGCCCCATTGCAGATTGGCCGATAGCTTCAACGCATGATTTGGGATACGCCTGAGGTGGAATCATCCTTGTGGCAGAGTCATATCATGAAAGGATGGGTGGATTTTGTGTGAGCTAGTCTACATAAATGAGGAAAGTAGCCAGCAAATCTGTAGCTCACACAAGGAAAAGCAAACGCGACACGGGAGACCATTCCATTTCCCTCTTCAAAGGAACAAGGAAACATGGGGGCGCCCACTTCATAAATTATGCAGCATGGGTCTAATGTACCAGATGGCGTCCACAACTGCTCCCCACAGTAGACAGTAAGGCGCCACAACCAGTGAAACCAAATGACTAGATCCCCAGCATGTAAAGGATCTCTCTACTCGCGTCTTCGCACATGTTAAGACCAGATACACTCGATGACAAAATGTGTAGGAATGTTGACTAGCTTGTGCAAAGATCAATCCCGAAGCCCTATAAATACTGCCTTCAGTTCAACAAGAGTGAACTAACATATCTCCAGAAGCCAAGTTCTACTTCTCCACAAAGTTGTAGAGGCCTGATAGAGTTTGACGATGAAGATATGGTTTGAAAATATTGTCCTTCTGGGGGTGTTGATGGTTGGTGAGAACATTCCACACTCTCTCGCCTTGGTATTTGCATGCCAATGGTGACACCAGCAATCGGGGCCTAGACGTGATACCTGTGCCTCCAACGACGTGAGGTTTGGACACTTACTTCCCGTAAGTGTTTTTCTAGGAACCCCTGATACCATCGCGCCCACCAAAGCCTCCATAGAAGGGGACAGTAATTAACTGTTCCCTGTGTAAAAATTTGTTCGGATGGGAGCGTTAGGGGCTCAAAGCCCTCATCATTCTGACTGTGAAGTACACTTGTCAAGGGTGATGGGGCTGGTGTAGATGTGCTACAACTTTGTGTGTGGGGGGGTGCTCACCTCACTAGAGGTGAGGAGTAAAAGAATGATAGACCACCCCACATGTCAATCTCAACTAGAAGCAATATGACCCTTCTTCCAGAGCCACGTATAACAGTTTCAACCAGCGAGGAAGGAGGTGGCATATGTGACTGGACCAGTGAAGGAGGCTGACCACTTTGCTAGCGTGTGACCATGTGGAAAGCTGCATTTGAACATGGTGGAAGCACACGTTTCAGGCAGAGAGGAAGGCATCATCCTTATCATCCGTCATGGCAGCCGAGCACGTCAAGTTGTTATTTGAGTCGAATGCAACAACCAACACCACGATTTTTGTCATGCATATTTGTGAAACATGGCGATAGTCCACTCCTTGTACAATTAGCGCATGATAGTGAATTGTAACAATTTTTTATTCGATAGTCTCAGCAACAGGATTGTATAAAAATGCTCCCGATAGAGAGAGAAAAGGGAGTGAGTGAATTGGATTTGGGAACAATCCTAGGATGAGGCTCTGTTATAGAGGATTTCACCACTCCAGGTGAATCACACTTTGTATGGCCTTCCCCTGTCCTGCTGCAGACTCCTTAGACCTCTGTTTCTGACTAGAAACGTTTTTTTAAGCTAAATTCTTCTTTTTTAAGAAGGTTCTTGTCATGGCATTTTCAATTTTTTGTTTGAGATTAGTGCATTAGAGTTCCTTTACCTTAGTGCTTTGCTTGAGTGCTGTTTGGGTGTGCTTGCAAACTATAGGGGTCATAGAATCATTCTTTTTCTTTTTGCATCTCTTTTATTTTCAAAAAATCCAAAAACATTTGCTTATCATCATGCATTGCATTTTGCATTTTGCATTGTACTTGCACTAGATTTGCTTTGGAGTACTAGTTAGGACTTCATATAGAAAAAATTGCATTCATCATTTGAAGAAAAATTGTGCATTTCACGTAGTAGCATACCCTGTTTTCATGGACACAATGCATTTGCATTGATTGTTAGGTGTTCATTTTACTTCATGTTGCGTCATAAAACCATTAGTTGCACGATCATATCCCGTTTTTGAGTAATAAAGCCAACTAAAATCAACACTAAATTAAAATGAACTACACTCATTTCTTTTTTAGGGAGCACCAACAAGATTAGGTTTTAGGATCTTGGAATAAATCATTGTAAGTCAATTCTCCAAGATCACTAAACAACAACATGTATGTGTCTATCCAGGTGAGTGTGTGAAATCCTTGATATAACTAGTGTTTCTCAGGATCCTCCTCTCAAAAGGGAGTTAAGCACGAGGCAGTGTGAGCAGTTATTGATTGGGATGACCCCTAGTCATAACTGAGTAGCACTGAAGATATTTCCAAGATTGTATTCGTATCTGGGGGCTCTTTCAAGAGTTTCGGACTTTGATACCCTGCCCATATGGTCAATCCCGCTTGCGACTGTCCGCCTGAGCATTGATTATATTGAGGTGACCTTAGTGGCTTTACCCAGGATATCGAGGGGGTACTTTGGAGGGGTTATTCTATAGGTGTCCCGGCCAGGTTGGGGTCAGACAACATAGTCGCTTTAAGCGTTGAAGATGAGGGCCACAATAATTGGTTATGTACCTCCGCTTGTTGTGTATGGGAGTCTCAAGCCTCTCCTAGGCGAGACATACCTGCTTCATTCAGGAGCTCACTTATCTAGCCCTTGTTTAATTTCATTTGGATTTAGATTTTATTAGTGATTGCTCTGTACATGATAGTTGGCCTAGGGTTTACGTAAATAGAGAGTCTTTGCTATTTTTTGAGTCATTGTGGATTTGAGTGTGGTTCCTCGCCGTTCTCGTCGTTTAGCAGGACTTTCGCCTTCTACTTCTCCTCCTCCTTTGGGAGAGAGACCTAGACAGTCCAGGCAGACTATGTCACACATTGATTCACACACCATGGGAGACCGTTTAGAAGATATTCCTGAACCACCTCCTCCCATTCGTGTAGACGATGGGGAATTTACTCCTACTTATGATCCTTCACCCGAATTAGTTGAGTTAGGTCCTATGATTTCTGAGATAGGAACCATGCACGATAGACCTACTCACTCTAGGGATGATTCCCCATTGACGCGTTACCAGTATGGAATGCCGGAGGACGCCGAGAATCATTTTGAATATGCCAGCACTAGCTACGGTAGTTATGCTATGTCTGGTTTCCCTACACATGATTTGGAATTTCATGTCGAATCCGACTTCGAGCCTAACACTATGCCTGGGGGCATTCTCATTCCTTACCATGCAGAGAGGTTTGGGAGCACTAGTCAGATTGCACCTTCCATCCTAGTGGTGGAAGTTACATCATATATCCCTCCTAGGTCTAGAGTTAGTGATCCGATTAGGATACCAGACCCGAGACGAGTGACGATAGGTGGTAGTACATACTTGATTACTCATATCCCTTCGTCCTCTATCCCTAGTTCTTCAAATGTCCATCCTCCACCTTATTCACGTGATCCTTCGAGTCGGCACATGGCTACAAGTTAGGTCCATACTACGGTTACTAGACCAATTGTGTCTCAAGTTTACATACCGCTTGTTTCTTCGGGAGGCTATGTTCATGCTTCTAGAGGTCATATTACTACTTCTGTGGCATATATCCCTACTTCCGGAGCATATCTTCCTACCTACGGAGTGTCTCATGGGGCATCGTATGCGATGACCTATGGACCCTATTATGGGACGTAGTATGGACAGGGTTCTTCACCTTATGGAGGTGGGTATCAACAACCTGGTTACTCTCCTAATTATGGCTTTGTAGCTCCTACTAGTCAAGGTCCACCTCACTATGGTGCTTCCACGCCACCCTATACGGGTCATACGAGAGGAGGACACTATGGCCAAGGCCATGGTGGTAGTCAACCCTATATGATTCAAGGAGCGGTCCATCGACCTCACCATCCTAGGCTGCCTTTCCTCATGACGTTTAATCTTACTGACTTATCGAGACTGATGAATGATCCTGTGGCTCATGAATCGGCTTGGCCGGCTGTCCCTACCAAGCTTCCTTCGAACATACCTAAGTTCGAGGGAAAACCGGGAGAGGATCCGAGCGAACACATTACTACGTTTCACCTATGGTGCTCTTTGAATTCATTACATCAGGACTCAGTCCATTTGAGACTATTTCAATGCACCCTCACAGGGCCTGCTGCGAAATGGTATATAGAGTTACCTAGGGGTGATTTCGCTTTGTTCGATGACCTTGCAATGAATTTTCTTAATCACTTCCAGCTACCAGTGCATTATGATGTTGCTACTGAACTCTTGTCGACATTTTGGAAAGATAAAGCCACACATATTTCTGATCATATTCAAGAGTGGCATAGACGGAAGAGGTAAATTAAAGCTTTTATACCCCCGGAATTCCTCCTTGAGTGGTTCCTCAAGTCGTTATTGCCATATATAGCGAAGGATGTTTCCACATCTGGAGTGCAGAATGAGGAACAAGCAATTTTTAGGGCACAAGAACTGGACTTGATCTATGCTCAGTCTGGTTTATTGTATGAGATTATTCCCAATGCTCCTCGTTCCAGTTTCGATCCCAAACTCAAACCTGGACCACATGCCGATGGCATTGTGGGTTGTGCAAGTGCGAAACCTGCAGATTCAGTTGCAAAATAAGTTGGTTAGTTGTCAATCAACCAATCTGCTTCGGGACAAGCTATGGCTTCATCTCAACCCACCCAAACGGTGAATGTAATTTATGTGCAATCATCGGACCAGAAGGGTAACCAGCAGCCCAGATGGAATAGAAAAAAGGGTAAAAATAATCGTAAGGGTGGGAATAAGAATGAGAATGCTAACAATAATGACAAGAACAGTAAAAATGGTGGGGGGGACAAGCAAGCGAAATGTAAGGTTAAATTCCCTTGTAAGTTATGTAAGGATGAACACCTCACTTACTTGTGCCCCCGGATTGAAGAAGCTTCGAGATTCTTGGCACAAGGCCCAGTTGTGCTAACTAACCCTTTACCGCATAATCAAAATATGAACTCCAAGTCCCATGACCAGTCTAGTGATGATGATCCACCGGAGGGTAGTGGTCATGGGTGCATTAAAATGGTCCGTGGTGCGAAAGTTATGACTTGTGAGAAAGATTATAGTTCGTCACAACCCAGCCCAGGCAAAGAGCCTGATCCACCAGGGTCCCCTTTGCGCATTGAGAAACATACGAATAAACCTGAGGCTGCACCTCGCATTCCTAAGGGAGTCCTTAAGCGTTCAGGGAATAATCCAAATGCTCGAGCCGCCTAGAATTATTCAGTTGTCGAGGATTTGGGACACACTCCTTGTGCGATGTCTGCATTGGAAGTGCTTCAGAGTTGTCCTTCACAAAGGAAGGCGTTGCTTTCTGCCCTTGGTGTGAACGATGATGATTCTTCCTTTGTGATCAAATTTGAAACCGCAAGACATCAGCCTCGCTTTCCCTACTATGTGTCTCTTTTGGTGCATGTAGAATGTCTTGGTATGACCGTCAAACACACTATGATTGATGAGGGTGCTATAGCTTCTGTGATGTCTTTGTCCTGTTGGAAGGGTCTGGGTTCTCCTGAGCTGTCTAAATCAGCGACTATGTTAACTGCTTTTGATGGGAGATCTTTTAGGCCGCACGGCATCCTTCCTTCCCTTAAAGTCCATTTGGGGGGAAGACCGTTGCGATAGAGGTTGAGGTGGTTGATGCACCCCTTGAATACAATATCTTGCTGGGTAGGAACTGGAT
Organism: Pseudotsuga menziesii; assembly: GCA_001517045.1. Lineage (NCBI taxonomy): Eukaryota > Viridiplantae > Streptophyta > Pinopsida > Pinales > Pinaceae > Pseudotsuga > Pseudotsuga menziesii. The sequence continues at coordinate 80,338 of LPNX011053961.1, forward strand.
GTACAGTATGCAAGCCATTGCTTCTTCCTTGTTCTGCGTTGTATGCTTTCCACATAATGGGAAGATTGTAACGATTGATCAAATGACATTCAAGAATCCGTATGTTACCGCATCTTCGGGAGCTTCGATCCTGATCGTTGAGTACTCTCAGCCATCAACTGGGAGTGTGAGTGTAGGCATGTATCCATCCCTCATGGGAAGCTTTAGTTGTCCTGCACTGATCCTCATGATAGGATCTAGTTCCGATGAGGCTTCGACATCTATGAAATCGGTGTCTTTTCACATGACCCATATGGAAGATCCTTGGATTCTTCCTACAACGAGTACATCGAGTGAGCCTATCGAGATGAGCGTGCCATTGCCTGTAGCTATGATAGCTTATCAAGCTAATCTCAAGAGTGTTGCAGAGCCTAGTTCTTCCTCTTCGCGGATGGAGGAGGAGGACCCTTATATGCTGCCGGCATGGGCAGTACAGTCTTCTCATGCCCATGACTACCTTGATACTGTTTTCCCTTCAGATGAAGCAATTATTGAGGCTATGCCAGGAGTCAAGCCACCATGGGAGGAACTCCATCATAGATCGTATTTTCTTCCAGATCTTGACTGTTTGGAGCATGAGGATTTTAGGGTGGTTCTTAGTCAGAGAGTTGGTAGTCCTGTGGTTCCGTTAATCTCTCCTGGTCTGATGGCTGATGGAAACACGACGAACATATATTCAATGATTCCTATCAACATCTCTCGCAATCCTGGCATGATAGAGAATGTCTATATTGGGGTGGAATGTTCCCATGCTGAGATTTTGGAATACACTGAGCTATTTAAGGAATTCCATGATATTTTTGCTTGGTCTTACGACGAGATGCTAGGTATTGACCCTCGAATTGTCAAACACAATATTAAGACTTACCCCAATGCTAAGCCTATTTGACAGCGTTTACGCGTGGTGAATCCTAGGAAAGCACCCGCCATTAAGGCAGACATAGAGAAGTTGTTGAAAGCCGGTTCCATATATCCCGTTCCGGTGGATAAGAAGCAGGGAGCGATCCGCATATGTACTGATTTCCATGATTTGAATCATGCCTATCCTAAGGACAACTTCCCCACACCATTTATTGATCATATTTTCGATGTGTGCAGGTAGCGAGGTGTTCTCCTTCATGGACGACTTTTCCGGGTATAATTAGATACAGATTAAACCTGAGGACCAACATAAGACTGCATTTATTTGTCCTTGGGGAACGTTTGCATATCGAAAAATGCCTTTCAGCCTTAAAAACATCGGAGCTACATTTTAGTGGGCAATGACCTTGATCTTCCACGATCTCAAGTCAATTATTGAATTCTTTTTGGATGACCTCGCTACTCATTCTCGTATGAGAATGCATCATCCCTATCACTTGAGATTGGTATTCAAAATATGTCGACAATATTCAGTGAGATTAAATCCTCATAAGTGCATATTTTGTGTGAAGTCAGGTCGTTTGTTAGCATTCATCATTTCGAAAGAGGGTATAAGAGTCGACCCTTTGAAGGTTGAGGCAATACTTCAGTTGTCTCCCCTGAAAAATATTCGTTATCTTCAGTGTTTGCAAGGCATGGAAAACTTCTTACGAAGATTTGTTGTCAACTTTGCCAATTTGACTAGAGGCTTCATGCGTCTCTTGAAGAAGGACACCCCATTTTATTGGGATGAGCAAGCCCAGGAGTCCTTCGATGCACTCAATCGAGCCCTAGGATCGGCCCCGATGATTAGTCCCCCGGACTATGGCCGTGATTTCTTATTATATGTGGCCGTGTCTTTAGAGACAATTGGTATAGTTTTGGTTCAAGAGGATGAGGACCTCCAAGAGCATGTCATATATTATCTGAGACGGAACCTTATTGACGCAGAGATTCGTTATTCTCATGTCGAGAAGCTTGCTTTAGCTACCGTATATGCGGTTCAGCGGTTAAGACATTATATTCTCCTTCACCAGACCTTGGTTGTGGCCCATGTCAATATGTTTCAATTCTTCCTCACCCGAAGGATGATTGGGGGAAAATATAATAAATGGATTGTCATTCTGCAATAATTTGATCTCGAGTTTGTTTCGACAAAATCGAAGAAGTCTTTAATCTTTGCAGAGCTTATATCGGATTTCCCGAGTGAGGCCGAGGAGTTGGTTGGTGAAGATACATTTGTCGATGAACACATCTTCTTAATCTAAACATTAGACCCATGGTATGGGGATATCATAATATATTTACAAACACTGAAGACCCCTACTCACCTCTCGCGAGATGAACAACGACGATTACGTCACGTCTCTAAGAACTACCTCATAGTGGACAATACTTTGTACTGTCGTGGGGTAGATTCCATTTTACGGCGTTGTTTAACTCATGAGGAGGTTGAGGTAGTGCTGAATGATTGCTATGGACGGGCGTGTGGTGGTCATTTAACTGGGCTTTCTATAGCTCAAAATATTTTAAGAGCAGGTTATTTCTGGCCATCGATCTTTAAAGATTCTATTGATGTCGTCAAGAGGTGCCACCCTTGCCAGGTGTTCGCACGTAATATGTGCTCGAAACCTACCCTGTTACATCCCATTATCACCACTGGTCCCTTCATGAAGTGGGGGCTCGATTTTATGGATTGCAACCCAGCTTCGGCTGGGGGGCACCATCACATTATAGTGGCTGTTGATTACTTCACGAAATGGGCTGAGGCTATGCCTACAGTAAAATCCAATGGTGACATAGCTGCTCACTTTGTATTCAACCAAATTATTACTCGGTTCAGGATTCCGAAAGAGCTTTTCACTGACCATGGCTCACACTTTCAGAACCGCATGATGGAAGAGTTGGCATCGAAGTTAGGGTATAAGCAAGAGCATTCATCTTCTTACTACCCTCAAGCGAATGGACAGGTAGAGGTAGTGAATAAATCACTCAAATCCATTCTCTAACGAACCATCGCACAAAGAAAGATGAATTGGCACATTATGTTATACCCTGCTTTGTGGGCATATCAAACCGCTGTTAATACTGCCACTGGTTTTTCTCCATATCAACTTGTACATGGAGTGGAGTCGATATTGCCGGTTGAATGTGAGATTCCTTCGTTGAAGCTAGCTGTGGAACTCTTACCAGACACTTCACCTTTGGAGGAGTGTTTGGTTCACCTTGAGCAACTTGATGAGCAGCGTTGGGATGCCTTGGTGGCTCTAGAGGTTAATAAGCGTCGCGTAAAGGCCCAATATGATAAGTCTACCCGTCCAAGGGCGTTTAGTGAAGGAGACTTGGTCCTTTTGTGGGATCAACTGAAAGAACCCTTGGGGGCAGGGAAATTTAATCCTATGTGGTGTGGTCCTTACGTGGTCAAGCATGTGTTAGAGAAGGGTGCCTATGAGTTAGTGGATTATGAAGGGACGGCCTTGGTGGAGCCTAGAAATGGGCTATATGTTAAGAAATACTATGCATGATTTTCATCCAAGGCTGCTTATTGTATATTATTGTACAACTTTGCATAGTTAATTCTTTTTCTTATCGTGATCGGGTTTGTGATTAGTTTCTGTTTCTTTTGGCAGATGTCAATGGAATCTCCCACCTACATAGGATTCACGGATGGTGCAAGCCGTCACACTCAACACTCAGCATCTGATGCTTGGGTGATCTATACTCTTATGGGTCAAGTACTATCTTCAGGAGGTGTGTGTCTACGGCCATCTTCCAACAATGTTGCTGAATACAACGCCGTTATTGAGCTTCTACGGGATGCCATTATACATGGCGTTCTATCTCTTGAGGTACGTCTTGATTTGGAGTTAGTAGTGTCACAGCTGAATGGTTTGTACCATGTTAGAGATCCGAAATTATTGAGAAGGTTATTGCTTGTGAGATTGTTAGAACGACAATTTGACAATATAACATATATACACATTCCAAGAAATAATAATCAAGTTGCTGACTCATATGCTAACTATGTGTTGGATTGGCATTTTTTTCATTCACAATAAATTAATCACAAACACAATTTTTACACATGTAAATAAATAAATCGATCACCATAAAACTTTTTATATATACATCCAAAATGTGGTAATACATAGTGTCATGATACAAAATTGGGGCTTTTTAAGCCACCATAATATAATACACGATCATACAGAATGTATACACTCCCAGGTGTCTAATCCTGTGGAGGAGGAGGAGGGTTGTGATCATGGAACGTCACTACGGCTCTAGCTAGCCGTCGGAATAAACGCACCCATGCACTTAGTACACCCACCACCTGTTGCTGCATGGCCTCAGGCAAGTCCTCGACTTGTGCCATGGGAACTCTATGAGTTAGTCTCACAAAGTTGGTATGAATGCTCTGGAGCATTCTCTCCACATCCACACCCATGATGTCATCTCCTCTTCCCCTCCATCTATGATGAGGGAAGCCCTCTGGCCGCCGTGGTCCCACATCTGCACACAAATGGTAGATGTCACTATGTATTTTCACACAAAAACATGTCTTTTTGATTCCATATAATCAAGAAAACACAAAAAAAATTAAATAACTCAAAAAATTTAAAAAGAGTGAAGGTCGAGATTCATTACCTATATCTCCATATGCCGATCTTGGTGGTAGCAGCATGTCCGGGTCCCCCCGAAAATATATCCCTGCATAGGGGTAGTCATCGATGGAAACTATCTGTCGTCGTCACCATGGTAAGAAGTCAGCTGGATATGGGTTGGCCACCCTACCACCCCCCAGTCTACGCATAGCATCTTCTTAACGCCGTTGGGATATATCTTGAACCCCATGGAGAGGAACGTCCACTCTAGGGCTCAATCCTAGAACACGCTCGAAGAAAAACGTGCTCAAAATACTGCTAAACTCGAAGATCCGCACCCTACCTGCCTTACACTCACTGACCTGGTGTTTCATGTTGCTCAGTAGTGTAGTACTCCATTTGTAAATAGTGGGTCTCATGCACTCCACTGCATAGAAAATCAGAGGCCGCGAGGCCTGATGGAGTGATGCCAAGCCAGCTATCCTGCCCAGTGTCAATAATATGGCCTTTAGGCCCAGCACCTGTATAGCATTGGTAGGGACCTAACTCCCCACCTTCTCAGTGTCTGGATAACAGTACACTGCAATGTACTCGTCGATAGTCAGGCCACCCCCTGGCCCACCATGGGAATGAAGGTTCACCACTTCCCCTCGTCTAGAAATCCCTGTGATAAAGTATATGTCCTCCACCTCTATGGTGAGGGACATCCCATCAATATTAAAGGACTTCGAGTCTAGATCCCAATAGTCTACTAGCATCTATAATAGTCTTGGTTTGGCCCTCAAAATACCAAGACACCAAAAATTGTAGAGTCCGCATGCACGTAAAGCTTGTTGAGCCATTAAGTCGGCCCTTACTGCTTCCTCTACTTCACCATGATCACGCTCTCTCCACTCTAGGACCATCCTACACAAAAAATTTGAAATTTTCCCATTAGTTTATTGAAAAAACCATATGTGCGGCCTCATACGTGTCTGTTTTCAAAAAAGCCATGTATGTACGCGGGTTCGAGGCCATTTTCCACGTATATCCAGCCCTATACATGAAAAAAACCTCAATTTTCATGTGGGCCACAGCGCTCATCTTGGGTTGGCCTAGAAACCTGATTAGACCATGGAAATTCATAAAAATTATATCAAAATGCAAGAGGAGAGCATGAGTAAATACCTGGAAGAAACGGTAGTGAATTCCGCCGGCTGGATCTCCTGGAATTCACTGTTGAAAATCAGAGCTCAAATGGGTAAAAGTTTCAAATGATTTATATTTTTTACTATTTATACAAAATTTTCAAATATTTGAAAATTTTTACCCCATTTTCTATAGTTTCGACATTTTCTAACCATTTTGGACTGTTTTTGACATAATTTGTGATGTAGAAGACCTTTTTTAGTGCTGTTTTAGCCATTGGATTGACCCATTCGTGCCGATCTCAAGTATCATGTCTAAACTAGCATATAGGTTAGGTTTCACCACCATTTGCATTTTGCATGACCTTATGACCATCTCATCATGGCCTTAGGTACGAACCCACTCTATTATGTCACATAACCTTCTTGCTGCTTTAGAAGTGGTATGATATGAGTGGTAGAGCTTTACCTTCCATGGGTACCCTAGTTAGCACCTTATTTGCATTTGGTGCCCATGGTGACGTTTTCTCCTTTAGGGTGTGGGAGTCTGTTGTATAGTATTGCCATGACATTTCGCAAGAGCCTCATACTCCTCTTGATCTTATGCTGGCCTATTTCCCTCAGGACTCCCTAATGTCAAGTTGTGAATGCATTATCATTAGCTTTTCCTTCCTGATTGAGCTTTATGCCGGCTTCCCTGACATTGCGTTTCAGCCATATAGCCCGAGCTTGTCTCATGTCTAGCCATGCAGAGCCATTTTTTTTCACAGCTTGATTCCCTTTTTACCAAGAGGGGATTTCCCCCCGAGTGTCGATATCCTACACATGTATCCTTGCATTGAGCATAGGTATGTTCCACTACTTGGAACTATTTTGTTTTCCTTTAGGACACTCGTCTCCTCCTAGTTTGTAACTATAAAGCTATTTTATTCTTTTTTCAAGCTTTTTAAATAACTGAAAAAGTCCAAAAAAAAAGTCAAAAAACCAAAAAGCCGGACAAGGAAAGATGTTATCTTTGGCAGCTGTCGAGTCATGTCGCCTTCGAATAGAGCACTGTATATCACATCCATTGGTTTGGTTATAATTTGACTTTAGGAGCTGTACTCGTTGATCTGAGTTTATCTCCACCGACTGGTTAAGCTTCCAGTCCCTATGGAGCCTCTGTCGATTCCTCCTATGTCGCAGAGATGTCCCAGTTTGTATATCGAGTCTATGCTTCCTTCATTCAGTCACCATACGCCGTTATGCTCTTGTTCGAAGGAAGTTGAAACCTGAGTCGGCCATTCCTCAGTTATCTTGACTTTGCATGTCAGCCATTCCTAGTACAATTACTGGTTAGTGCACCTTATGATCGAGTCCTTCCACATTATTCAACTTTGCTGAGTACCTCATGTTGGATGATGGGGGATGCCTTAATGCCCTCCTTCCAGCGGATTTCATCCCATCGACTTCAGATCATTTATTCTGGGATTGGAATACAGATTCATTTTGAGTTCCTTGAGACTTTCATTCATCAGTGGCAGGTTTTCTCACCATTGACAATTCTTGGGAATACATCAATGTCCCCTGATTGATGGATCCTCTCAAGTGTTTGACCACAACACATTTATTCACACTTGTTAGTTTGCACTCTAGTACCTTGATTCCCATTTTCATTATCAGTGGGTGATCTCATGTCTATTAACGGTATACATTAATGATCGGTAATCAGACGATGGACTACTATGTTCGACCTCGACACCTCTATTCGCATAGTAGGACATGTACTCATAGTGTAGAAGACTTTCCAAATTAGTGGCATCGCTTATATGCTACCTCCTTGATCATGCCAGTGTTCATGAGATTTCAGCTCTCGTGACTTGATTCCAGTATATGTCAGACATTTCCAGCCACTATGGAGATCTTGATCTGTTATATCTTGAGCCATTATGGAGATCATGATCCTATGTATATATTCATCATGGATATTCTGATCTATGTATATTGTACGTGACTATTACCACATATGTGATATCATGTATTATGCCTATTCATGGCCATTGTACTCTTATGTATCCGGGACTGCTATATGTATTTGCAGTTGTATGCAGAGTTGTACTATTGTACTATGCTGATTGGGTGGATGGTCTTCCATTTGGGATCCTTCATCACTCCACTTATGGGATGGACTTATAATGTATTTCGGCCATCGTATGACCCCTCTAACCTCACACATTAGGGGGCATCTGTTATAGCGGATTTCACCACTCTAGGTGAATCACACTTTGTATGGCCTTCCCTTGTCCCGCTGCAGACTCCTTAGACCCTATGGACCACTTTTTGTCCTTCGATGTTTCTTTGATCATCCCTAAAAACATATGAAAAATGATACACGTGACTTTTAAACCTATAAGCGCGTATATACGCGGGTTTGACCACTAAAACCGTGTACATCGGGATGTGTGCATAATCCAAATCCTTTTGGAGTTTTCCTTGACATGGATCCAACTCATTTGACTCCTAGCCTTCCCTATGCCTTGAGATCGCTCGGATTCGACCTTTCATTACCCCTTTGAAAAGCTATATAAGGAACCCCTTGGTACATTGAAGGCGTAAGAGAGAAATGAGAGCAAAGAAACTATAGTCCATTGTTGGTGGAACTTATGCTTGAGTCTGCATCCCTTTGTCCCTTGGAGCACTTTTGTGTTCTTCCCAAGCTTGCCTTTTGCTTCTAAGCTTGCTATCGAGAGATGGAGGATTGAAGTGGTGGAGGCCCAAGTGGGGGATTCAGTTTCTCCGGTTCGTAGACGTGCTGTCAGAGGTTGTATCTTGTAATCTCTAATTTATATTAATAGAAATATCTTTTCATGTCCAATAATGTGTGTTTGAATGAATATTTTATCCATGGGATTATGTGAAATGCTTATACATTATTGATTATATATGCTAGAATTGATCAAACACCATGATATATAGAATGCTTTTATTGTTTACTTATTGTTGAGGAAGTAATCTATCAATTCAAGCTGAATATTGGAAAGCTCAACGGGGATCTACTTCAACCATCTGGAATGAGGTACGAGGTCTGATCCTTTAGTGTTAGACATTTAATTTCTATTGCATATTGGAAAGGATTGATTTCTAGAGTCAAGCTGTCTGTTGTGGTACCCCAAGCCATAGGAATTTCTCTCCATAACAGGATCCCATTTGTAAATCTTGACACCTATGTATGAATAAATTATAGTGAAATACTATTACTCATAGCAGAGATTCCTTGATTTGTTGTTTTTCTCAATATGTACTTTCTTTTATGTGTAAATGTGTTTCCTGTTTCCACCCCATTTTGTTAATTGCTTTTCATGTCTGCAACTTAGGGTATAGTGGTTCGGAATTCATACTCATTATTCTCTGGCTACTGTTCCAAGCATTCATCAATGGTTCTTCTAAAGTTGCATGGAATTCATCTCGCCGATGCTCCATGTGATGGACTGTCCCTTATTGTCCTCTAAATCACTTGCTAAATATCTCCTGATTGGGAAATCAGCAGCTATCTTGCCTCTGTTTGCAATTTTACATCATTCTTTTCATTTGTACTTGTTTCTTTTGTAGGTTTTGACTCCATTTTCCCAAGTTCCCATGCCCCCAATAATCCCACCATTCACCTTCCTCAACATACTTTGCCCCATTCAGGATCCTAGCCCCCTGATTACAATCATTGAAAATCCTATGGGAAGTAGACTCTGGTGACACAAAATACTGACAACCTTATGTGGATCATACTTTGGTGACAAATGAGAGATCCCTCTCTAACTATGCATGGGCCAAAGGTGCAGTCTAAAGCAATTCTGTTGTTTCCCGGGAGCAGCCTCCCCTCGCTCAACCTTGGGGGCTCAAAATCCCGGTGCCAAGAGGTGCTTTGAAATAGTATTAATCATATTGAATCGTGATTTAGTGAATTCAAAGAGAATCATAGGGGAAACGTTGTAGCATGATCATTGGGATCCTCACCCTTTTTACCTTTAAACTTTGGAATGTCTAAGGGAATATTAGCAGGGACTAGATTACATGCCGGATCATGAAACACTAGGTCATTCGTAAGTCTAGATAGGTCAGGAAAATTCAACATTTCTAAAATTGGGAGCCGAAGCGATAGAATTTGATTCCATGCTCTCATGAAAGGTTGGTATTGGTAAATTCCATGACCTTGACCAGTCAGGTAATAACCTCCTCCCATATGACCCATGAATGCGTGGATGGGTACTTGCATGTGAGGAATTCCTTGGGAGTTGGGGGCAACATTACCAAAGTTAAACATCTGATGAACCATATTTCCCCCCAACATATGAGGAGCCACGAAGCCTCTCGACAAGGGGATACCTGATGATGGGGGACCGATACAAACATGAGCATTCCCTCCCAATTGTCTTCTCAGAATATGGTGAGGATTTGTCATAATAAATACATTTGACGGAATAGGTGTAGTGTATGATGGGGCAAAAGAAGGGATATAAGTTGTAGACCCAGTGTTTATATTTTGAGCACCAATCATATCAGGATGAACACTAGTGTGCAGACAGAAGGAAATGGGTGGCCACCCCCCAAAAAATGGAGTAGAAGGAGGAATATGACCACCTCCAAACTTGTATGCAATGAAAGGGGTTGAAGTTCCCTCCAATCCAACACCAGGCTCCACAATAGGACCTTGGGTGGATGATGGAATACTTGATGAAACATTGATATTGCCAAATGTAAAAGGGTTGGAACTAAAGGGAACATACTAAAACTCATCACCCGAACCACCCGAGGAAAAATTGGGGACATAGTCCGTAAAATAAAAAGGAATCGTTCCTACTAGATGGAAATAGTGAGCTGTGGAAGAGATGGTGTAGAATGGATTTTTTTGACAGCCCGGGCTTGTAGGTTGTTGGAGTATATACAAGGAAATTAACACAAGGAAACAATCCAACCAAAAAAGCTTCAAATCGATCCCATGTAGAGATGATTATACACCCGAGTTGTTTGCGATAACTAGATCTTATGGATATGAGGCCTCCATAAAAACAACATTTTTTAGATCTAAGTGGTCTTCTCTTCCCTCAAGGAAGACCTGAGAATGTTTCGAAGTAACTGGATTCTATAGTGACTGTTCAAGAAAACTTAAACAATGATTGTAAAAGATTTAGGTAGGGTCGTTTTAAGATATGATTGATAACAAGAAACTGATTACTCAACATATAGAAATATAAGTTAAGTTCACTTTCCTTCACCAACTTCAAATAAAACCAAGCAATGAAAATTGAAATGATTTATCCAAAGTGTTATAAGTGTAGAACATGTTCTATTAGATAATACCAATTGACAAATTAGTATTAGGGATTACTAACTAGTCATTAGTTGCAGAACAATAACATGTGAATTAAATAAAATAATTCATTCAATGCACATCTAATGTGTTAAAATTGTAAGGAAAAATCAATACAAAACTAACACATCCAGTAGATAAGAAACCAATAATTAGTATGCTAGATAGATGGAATAAAGAATATAATTCACGAAAAAAAAATTGATGAATAACCACATAACATATCATAAATAATAGTGTAACTTTTATTCAACTTGAAAAACGTTACAAAGTTCAAAATTACAAATGTTTTCTGGTATGTGCTTGGTATTTTTTCCTCTTGTATAGCTCTCCTAGGATTAATCCTTCCAATCCCCCCTTTACTTGGGAAATACCCTCCCTTTGATAATATTAAAAAATTTACCAAAAGAAAAATTTCCTGAGATGTGGGATTACAAGATATTTTAGTTTCATGGTTTTCCAAGGGCGGAACGCCACTTGGAAAAAGCATCCATTAAATCTTGGATTTCTTTAAACTAAGCATTCTCTAAATGCAATTCAGATTTACATATTAAAGATGTGATATCCGTCTTCTTGATATTTGTCCATTCTTTGAGGAAGAGATCAATGCTCATTATTGAAGCAAGAGGTGTCTCCACCCAATGATTGATTTCCTCCACAGTAAGTTGAGTCATATCCAAAATTTGCTCCTTCGTTTTGGCATAATCACTCTGAATCTGCTACAAGTTCAATTTCGGAGGCATGGCCTCATCGATAGGATCTAGGAGTGGTAGATGTAGATAATCGAGTAATGTACTGAGGAAAACCACCTTTTTTTGCATACTACTTTCCCATATTTGATGATGGATTACACTAGATAACAAATTCTTTCCCATGTTTCAATTATCACCTGAATTTTCATTAGCTAAAGCTTATTTAGGATTGGCAGATCTTTTGGTCTGTCTTTGATATATGTCTTCCACTTTGTAATGTGATCATAAGCTTTAGTTGCTTCTTGTGTTCTTTTATGATACTCACAGAGGAATCCTAACTGATGCTCAAATGAATTATACAGCTCTTGCATCTAATTAAATCCTTTATACATATTAACCATGCCTTGATAAAATTGATCATGTATTTTTCATGATAATTCTTTAAACTCATCTCCTGTAAATTTGGAGAAATAAGAGGTAGTAGATGCAAGTTGTAGGTATTTAAGTTGTCGTTAAGGCTACTCCACTCTTGAATTGCTTATGGTGGAGGTTGAGGGATTTCTTCTTGTAATTTTGTTTGAGGAATGACCTCATGAACATTTTTCTTCTTTGGTGGAGGTGGAGCCATAGTTGTTTGTGCCTCTATCTCTGAACTAAGCTTCTTCGGGCCTTTATTAAATGCTGCTGCTCTGTGTAAAATCTCCAATGTGGAGGAGGATTTCGGTTTCTCAAGGCCTTCGAGAACAAATTTACCTCACCTTTACCTTTTTATTTAGAATTTTTAGGGTTAGTAGTGGAAGAACTGGCTAAAGCTTCCTTAGCCTCCTTTTCTATGTTCTGCTTGTGGGAATCCTCTTCCACTTTCTAGCGCAGCTGTCTGAAATGTAGGGTAGAGGTATTCAAATCCTTATGATATTGGAATATGTGGAATTTTTCTTGAGGATTGTTAATCCTATTCACCACTTCTGAAAAATCAATATCCCCTCTATATATTGAGTCATTAGGAAGATCCTCAGGGGAATAAACAAATTTGGTGTGCTCGTGCTCAAAATGATTAGCCAGGCATGACTTGGGGTCATGCATTCTTTTGGGTGCTTCCCATAGATTCATTTTTTCTATAGCCTTTCATAGGATAGCAACATGAGTGGAGTTCTATAATGTCAAAAAACCCAAGCTCAAAGAGAACTTGGGCCAACACTTCCTTTTCAGTGAAGCAATCTTAGGGAAGGCTCCATCAATGACCGTCTGATAAGCTATTTCATGCAAAACTATCCTATCCGGGGCTATTATTGGTAGTAGGTGAACTATACTACTACCTCAAATATGAATATAGGAGAAAAATTCTCCAACATACCAATAACCCATGAGAGATATCAGAGATATGGCCCATTCTAAAAATGTTGGGGTATCTTCCCTGAATATCATCTAGTACATAGACCCTATGAAGTGGTTGCAAATATCATAAATCTAGAGGATAAAACTATCCTCCCACGTGTACGAGCAATAGATGTTTACTAGAAGGGAAGTCCTATTCCAATTCCATCCCATTGTTGGGAATGTAGAAGTAGCACAGAATACGCCCATCACATCCCCTAAGATATAGAAAGTTGGCTTCCTTGAGGACGAAGTTTTTTGAAACTTTTAAATCACTCCCTCAGGGTCACTAATAGAATCTATGCCCAATTTAATGATCCCTTGTAAGAAATATGTGATGGGATATGACAGCCTATTCAATCTTGAATTTAGTATAGTCGGGAAAACCATACAACTAGCAAAACAAAGCCACTAGCAAAGAGAATTTATCCCTAAACCATGCAATGGGGTAGACCTTTCCTACCTTGGGGACAAACTCTATAGGTTTATCCATCTAGTATTTTATTGCTTCCTCATAGTCAAATTGGGTGACGTCTACATCAAGAAATTGAGTCATGAGGAGTTTTTGGAGAGGTCTAAGAGCGTATGCTAAGGAGACTACATCTGGGTGGAATGAGGCTATCGGGTTTCGTGGTCATTGAACGACCGTTATTTAGGTATTGCATAGTCATGTTCCCACTTTACTGGGTATGTATATAGCATGAACGGAGGCCTGGCTGTAATAAAGTGAAGCTGGGAACTCCTAATTTTGGCATACGTAGGCTGGTCATGGGGGATTGCAGAGAAGTCATCATCGTCAAATATTGAATAGATCCTGGACCAATCCAGATGAAGGGTTTTAGAAAAATGCCCACTAGTATCAATAAAGACCCTGATGTTTGGGTCCTTGTTCTTCTTAGACTTAGTATTTATGGACATGCTAGAGGACTTTAAGGTAAATTCGGTATAAATCTTGGAGATGAGAGGATTGACAATCTTGAACGAGAAAAATCCGTAGTAAAATATCAAACGTGGTAAAAATGACAAGTGAAATGGTAAAGAATTCATAAATTCGAATGAATTAAACAATCCAAAACCCAATGAAAGAATAGATGTGAACCGTAGATCTGGCAGAAATAAACAGTTTAGATTGAGGTAGAAGATCCAAATGCAGAGGTGAAAATGAGCGAAAAAATATTAGATCTTATGATTTTTGCACTCTGCAATATGCACTGTAGGTTGTGATATGTGGTTAGGCAATGTTGCAAATTACAATTTTATTGATTTTCCTCTTTCCGCAATCCGCATGTAGGTTGCGGTTCGCGGGACCGAAAAAGAAAAAAAAAATGCAAAACATGAGTTTTCCTCTTTCTGCAATCAGCATCGCAAAATGCGGAAGGTGGAATCAAAAAAGAAAATTTTTATTTTGAAGTTGATTTCTGCACTCCACAATCCACACTGCGGGTTGTGGGTAGCAAAAAGACAAGCTTTTATTGAACGGAAAATTCTAACTTCCGCTATTCGCATTTGTGGATTGCATAAGGCAGGAAATTGACTTCTGAAAACCTCCAAAAAAAGGAATTCTTATTTCCGCTTTGTGCAGTATGGAATGCAATTTGCAGAAATGAAAGGCATGTGTAAAATAAATAAGGGTACTTTTACAGTCTGAAAAACCCCCAAAAAAACAAAGTTTGTAAGGAAATTTTATTAAGTTCAAAACACAGTACTTACAGTTAAAACTCCCCTAGCAAGATTTTAGCCTTAAAAGCCAATCAAAAGGATGAGTGGGGCTCCCATTTTAGAATCTTAAAATGTGATTTGTTGCTTCCAACCAAAAATGGTGACTCGTTGGGAGAAGCAGTTATCTCTGCACAGTTTCACATAAAAATTTCAAAGAAGATATGTCAATTAAAAAAAATGTTTTAGTTCATAACAAATAGTAAATTCAAGAAAAAACAACCAGACCTAGCAGAACCATAGATACAATTGTCATACTACAATCCCTTAACCACTGATAGTGATACTCAACAAACGAATAAGTCTTAGAAGTAATAATAAATATGTCAACAACGAGGGAAGTTTTAGATAAGCTTCTGGTAAAAAACTTGGATCTATCTCATGATCAGCAAAATAGTAATCACCTTGAACATGGATTGTTTGTTAGGAATATATACAAGCTTTTTTTTTAGTGTAAAAATAACAAATTAGTTGAAACAAGACCATTTCCCTGGTAAGGTACAATGCCACCCACAAGTCTTACCTAGAAACTGAATAAGCTAGTTCAGTAAGGAGACTCCTTGTATTTTGGATTTTACATCAAAAGAAATTACCATGGCCTGGTAACCACCTATTAGTAATTTCAGTCAAATAAGGTTTATGAATATTGTCAGTATTTATTGTGATAAGACCCCCTTTCCTTCAATACAACAAGTTGTACTTTAAATAAAGAAAAGGAAAAACAATTTACAAATGCAAACTGCAAATCATTACCCTGGCTTAGGAACCATCTAGTGGTGATGTCATTCATTGAGCATGTCTATGAACATGATAGGTTGGCTTGTGATAAGACCCCCTATCTTGTAGTTTACACTTATTAAGGTGATTTTGTCAATTCCAAGGTGATCATAGGTGAGATAACAAAACAACAGAGGTTAAAGAGGTTGTTAAATATGTGATGCAAATAATCACTAAGGCACCTGACAAGAATACGAGAGTACTCCTAAAAACTCAATCATCATTATGAGGATGGATAAATATACTGAGTATAGGAACTAAAGATTCAATTTAAAGAGTTAGCATAGATATTGTATTGCATTCCCATGAAAATATCGGTTCAGGTATAAACCAAGTGGATATTTCTGACACATCTAATTTAAATTTCCTCAGTTAAATCGCTCTAGGGATAAACCATTTTTTTCCAAATGAAACCAGTTTTTGTAAGCATGTTTTGTTTTTTAAACAAAAGAAACAAGAAATCAATCAAAACAATACACATATATACAGGTAAGCAGAGCCTACCTCAAGCAAAATATCTCTTGAGGATCTTGATGTTCGTTGGATAAGTCTTAGAAAGACCTTCCAACGTTTGTAATCGGAAAGTACATGGGCCAATATTTTCTGTAATAATGAATGGACCTAAACATAGATGTTGAAACTTGGTGTAGTCTATTTTGTCTTTGTGGGATTTGTCCCACTTCAGTACCAGATCCCCAATCTAAAAATCACGATTGGTGGAGGATTTACCATCAAACCATATATTTACTAGTTGTTGATGTTGATATAACTTATTCTCGGATTTCTCCCTCTCTTCTTCTAATTTAAGAAGAGTTTCAATTCGATTCTAAAGAGGGGAGGATTCATCATCCTATGAACAAGATTGTGTAATTTGTAATGATGGAAGAAAAAGATTTGATGGTAAAATGGATTCTTTTCCATAGACCAGGCAGTAGGGAGAATTTTCGATAGAAACCTTAGGAATCACTTCGATCTACCCATAAGGAATTGAAGAGCTTTATATGCCAATCTTTTTGGTGGGTGGCCACAGTTTTCTTTAAAATATTGATCATATTCTTGTTTGAAGATTCTTCCAAACCATTACCTTGTGGGTAATAGTTCGCAGAGTACTTCATTTTAATCCCTTTTTCAAGGGCATATTGTGTTAAATCAATCAAATTAAAATACGAGACATTATCAAATACTAAAGACTCAGGAACCCTAAACCTGCTAACAATGTTACTCTCCAAAAAAGATATAACCAAGATGGTATTGGAAACTTTAAGGGGAATTTCTTATACCCACCTGTCACGGAGAGAAATTCCTAGGGCTTGGGGTGCCACAACAGACAGCTTTGACTCCAGAAATAAATCTTTCCCAATATGGAATAGAAATAAAATGTCTAACACTAAAGGATCAGACCTCGTACCTTATTCTGGACGGTTGAAGTAGATCCCCGTTGAGCTTTCCAATCTTCAGCTTGAATTGATATAATACTTCCTCAACAACAAGTAAACAATACACGCATACTATATATCATGGTGTTAGATCTATTCTAGCATGTATAATCAATAATGTAAAAGCATTTGACATATTCCAATGGATACAATATTCAATCAAATACACATCATTGGACAGGAAAAGATAGTTCTTATTAATATAAATCAGAGATTACAAGATAGATACAACCTCTGACGGCATGTCTGCGAACTGGAGAAACTGAATCCCCCACTTGGGCCTCCACCACGTCAATCCTCCATCTCATGATAGCAAGCTCACTAGCAAAATGCAAGCTTGGGAAGAACACAGCAGTGCTCCAAAGGGACAAAGGGATGCAGACTCAAGTATAAATTCTGGCAACAATGGACTATAGTTTCATTTCTTTCAATCTCTCTATATGCCTTCAATGTACCAAGGGGTTCCTTATATAGCTTCACAAGGGATAATGAAGGGTTGAATCCGAGCGATCTCAAGGCATATGGAAGGCCAAGAGTCGAATGAGTCAGATCCATGTCAAGGAAAACTCCAAAAGGATTTGGATTATGCACACATCCCGATGTACGCGGTTATAGGGCTCAAACCTGCGTATGTACGCGGTTATCAGGTAAAAAGCCACGTATATCATTTTTCATATAGTTTTAGGGATGATCAAGGAAACATCAAAGGATAAAATATGGTCCATGGGGTCTAAAGAGTCTACATCGGGATAGGGGAAGGCCATACAAAGTGTGATTCACCTGGAGTGGTGAAATCCGCTATAACAGATGCCCCCTAATGTGTGAGGTCAGAGGGGTCATACGATGGCCGAAATAAATTATACTTCCATCCCAGAAGTGGAGTGATGAAGGATCCCAAATGGAAGACCAACCACCCAATCAGCATAGTACAATAATACAACTCTGCATATAACTGCAAGTACATATAGCAGTCCCGGATACATAAGAGTACAATGGCCATGAATAGGCATAATACATGATATCACATATGTGGTCATCGCCAGGTACAATATACATAGATCATAATCTCCATGATGAAGATATACAAAGGACCATGATCTCCAAAATGGCTGAAGATATACAATAGATCAAGATCTCCATAGTGGCTGGAAATGTTTGACATACACTGGAATCAAGTCACGAGAGTTGAAATCTCATGAACACTGGCATGATCAAGGAGGTAGCATATAAGAGATGCCACCAATTTGGAAGGTCTTCTACACAAACCGCTACGAGTACATGTCCTACTATGCGAATAGAGGTGTTGAGGTCGAACATAGTAGTCCATCGTCTGATTACCAGTCATTGATGTATACCGTTAACGGACGTGAGATTACCCACCGATAATGAAAATGGGAATCAAG
The DNA here is from genome assembly GCA_001517045.1 of Pseudotsuga menziesii. Classification (NCBI taxonomy): domain Eukaryota; kingdom Viridiplantae; phylum Streptophyta; class Pinopsida; order Pinales; family Pinaceae; genus Pseudotsuga; species Pseudotsuga menziesii. Next base: position 98,748 of record LPNX011053961.1, read on the forward strand.
GTACTAGAGTGCAAGCTAACAAGTGTGAATAGATGTGTTGAGGTCGAACACTTGAGAGAATCCATCGATCAGGGGACATTGATGTATTCCCAAGAAACTGTCGATGGCGAGAGAACTTGCCACTGATGACTGCAAGTCTCAAGGCACTCAAAAGGACTCTAGATTCGAATCCCAGAATAAATGATCTGAAGTTGATGGGATGAAATCCGCTGGAAGGAGGGCATTAAGGCATCCCCCATCATCCAACACGAGGTACTCAGCAAATCTGTCTAATGTGGAAGGACTCAATCATAAAGTGCACAAACCAGTAACTGTACCGGGAATGGCCGACATGCAAAGTCAAGATAACTGAGGAATGGCCGACACAGGTTTCAACTTCCTTCAAACAAGAGCATAACGACGTATGGTGACTGAATGAAGGCAGCATAGACTCGATATATACACTAGGACATCTCTGTGACATAGGAGGCATCAACAGAGGCTCCATAGGGACTGGAATCTTAACCCTCGGTGGAGATAAAATCAGATAAATGAGTACAGCTCCTAAGTCAAACTATAACCCAACCAATGGATGTGATATACAGTGCTCTGTTCGAAGGCGACACAACTCGACAGCTACCAAAGATAACATATTTCCTTGTTTGGATTTTTGGTTTTTTGATTTTTCTGGACTTTTTCAGTTATTTGAAAAGCTTGAAAAAAGAATAAACTAGATTTATAGTTACAAACTAGGAGGAGACGAGTGTCATCAGGGCAAACAAACTAGTTCCAAGCAGTGGAACATACCTATGCTCAATGCAAGGATACATTTGTAGGATATCGACACTCGGGGGAAAATCCCCTCTCGGTAAAAAGGGAATCAAGCTGTGAAGGATATAAAAAATGGCTCTGCATGGCTAGACATGAGACAAGCTCGGGCTATATGGCTGAAACGCAATGTCAGGGGAGATGGCATAAAGCTCAATAAGGAAGGAAAAGCTCATGATAATGCATTCACAACTTGACATTGGGGAGTCCGGAGGGAACAGGCCAGCATAAGATCAAGAGGAGTATGAGGCTCTTGCGAAATGTCATGGCAGTACTATACAATGGACTCCCACACCCTAAAGGAGAAAACGTCGGCATGGGCACCAAATGCAAATAAGGCGCTAACTAGGGTACCCATGTAAGGTGAAGCTCTACCACTCACATCATGCCACTTCTAAAGCAGCAAGAAGGTTCGGTGACATAATAGAGTGGGTTCGTACCTAAGGTCATGGTGACATGGTCATAAGGTCATGCAAAATGCAAACGGTGGTGAACCTAACCTATATACCAGTGTAAACCTTATACCTGAGATCAGTACGAATGGGTCAATCCAATGGCTGAAATGACACTGAAAATGGTCTTCTACATCACAAATTATGTCAGAAATGGTCCAAAATGGTTAGAAACTGTCAAAACTATAGGAAAGGGGGTAAAAATTTTCAAATATTTGAAAATTTTCTATAAATAGTAAAAAATATAAATCATTTGAAACTTTTACCCATTGGAGCTCTAATATTCAACTACAAATTCCAGGAGATCCAGTCGGCGGAATTCACAATCATTTCTTCCAGGTAGTTACTCATGCTCTCCTCATGCATTTCAATATAATTTTTGTTGATTTTCATGATAAAATGAGGTAGTTTAGGCCATCTCTACATGAGCACTGTGGCCCACGCAGATATCGAAGCTTTTTCCGCGTATAGGGCTGGCTATACGCAGGAAAGAGGCTATAACCCGCGTACATACGCGGCTGTTTGCAAAACAGTCGCGTATGACGCTGCACAAGGAAATTTATAAGAATCTAATGGGCAAAATGGCAATTTCTTGTGCAGGATGGTGCTAGAATGGAGAGAGTGTGAGCATGGTGAAGTAGAGGAAGCTGTAAGGGCTGACGCGATGGCTCAACAAGCTCTTAGAAGATGCGGACTCTACAAGTTTTGGTGCCTTGGTGGCATGAGGGCCAAACCAAGACTACTAGAGATGCTGGTAAACTATTGGGATCCAGACTCAAAGTCATTCAGGATAGATGGGATGTCTCTCACTATAGAGGTGGAAGACATATACTTTATCACGGGTCTATCTAGACGAGGGGAGGTGGTGAACCTTCGTTCCCGAGGTGGGCGAGGCAGTGGGCTTACTATCGATGAGTACGTAGCTGTGTACTGCTACCCAGATACTGAGAAGGTGGGAAGTCAAGTCCCTACCAATGCTATACAGGTGCTGGGCCTAAAGGCCATACTACTGAAGCTGGGCAGGATAGCAGGCTTAGCCTCACTCCATCAGGCCTTGCAGCCACTGATGTTCTATGTGGTGGAGTGTATGAGACCGACCATATACGACTGGAGTACTACACTACTTAGCAACATGAAACACCAGCTCAGTGAGTGTAAGGTAGGCAGGATACGGAACTTTGAGTTCAGTATCATATTGAACACGTTTTTCTTCGAGCGTGTTCTAGGATTGAGCCCTAGAGTGGACGTTCCTCTCCATGGGGTTTGAGATTTGGATCAATGATGTTGGGCAGATGCTTTGCGCAGACTGGGGGGTGGTAGGGTGGCCAACCCATATCCAGCTGACTTCTTTCCATGGTGGCGACGACATATTGTTTCCATAGATGACTACCCCTATGGAGGGATATATTTTTGGGGGGATCCGGACATGCCATTGCCACTAGGATCGACATATGGAGAGATAGGTACCGAATCTCGACTCTCACTCTTTTTAAATTTTTTTGAGTTATTTAATTTTTTTGTATTTTCTTGATTATGTGGAATCAAAAAGACATGTTTTTGTGTGACAACACATAGTGGCATCTACCATTCATGTGCAGATGTGGGACCACGGCGAACAGAGGGCTTCCCATGTCATAGACGGAGGGGAAGAGGGGATGACATCACAGGTGCGGATGCAGAGCGAACACTCTAGGGAATTCATACCAACTTCGTGCGATTGACTCATAGAGTTCCCATGGCGCAAGTTGAGGACTTACCTGAGGCCATGCAGCGATAGGTGGTGGGCGTGCCACGCGCATGGGTGCATTTATTCCAGTGGCTAGCTAGAGCCGTAGTGACGTATCATGATCACAACCCTCCCCCTCCACAATATTAGACACCTGGGAGTGTATATGTTTTGTACGACCGTGTATTATATGATGGAAGATTTGAAAGCTCCACTTTTGTATATGACACAATGTATTACCACATTTTTGATATATAAAAGGTTTTATGGTGATCGGTTTATTTATTTACATGTGTAAAAATGTTTATGATTAATTTATTATGAATGAAACAAATGCCAATCTAACACGTAGTTAGCATATGAGCTAGCAACTTGATTATCATTTCTTGGAATGTGTATATATGTAATAATGTCAAATTGTCGTTCTAACAATCTCACATGTAAGAATCTTCTCAATAACGTCGGATCTCTATCATGGTACAAACTATTGAGCTGTGACACTACTAACTCTGAATCAAGACGTACCTCAAGAGAGAGAATGCCATGTCAAATGGTATCCCGTAGAAGCTCGATAACGGCACTATATTCAACAACATTGTTGGAAGATGGTCGTAGACATACACCTCCTAAAGACAGTACCTGACCCATAGGAGTATAAATCACCCAAGCAACAGAGGCCGAGTGCTGAGTGTGACGGCTTGCACCATCCACGAATCCTATGTAGGTGGAATATTCCATTGACATCTGCCAAAAGAAACGGAAACTAATCACAAACTCGATCACGATCATAAAAAGACCTAACTATGCAAAGTTGTACAATAATATACAACAAGCAGCCTTGGATAAAGATCATGCATAGTATTTTTTGAGATAGAGCCCATTTCTAGGCTCCGCCAAAGCTGTGCCTTCGTAATCGACTAACTCATAGGATTAAATTTCCCTGCCCCTAAGGGTTCTTTCGATTGATTCCATAAAAGGAACAAGTCTCCTTCACTAAACACTCTTGGATGGACAAACTTGTCATATTGGACATTAACGCGACATTTATTAACCTCTAGAGCCACCAAGGCATCTTGACGCTGCTCATCAAGTTGCTCGAGGTGGACCAAATGCTCCTCCAAAGGTGAAGTGTCTGGTAAGAGTTCCACAGCTAGCTTCAACTGGCAATATCGACTCCACTCCATGCACAAGCTGATATGGAGAAAAACCAGTGGCAGTCTTAACCGCGGTTTGATATGCCCACAAATCAGGGTATAACATAATATTCCAATTCGTCTTGCTCTGTGCGATGGTTCATTGGACAATGGACTTAAGTGATTTATTCATTGCTTCAACTTGTCCATTCTCTTGGGGGTAGTAAGAAGATGAGTGCTCTTGCTTATACCCTAACTTGGATGCCAGCTCTTCCATCATACGATTCTGAAAGTGCGAGCCATGGTCAGTGACAAGCTCTTTCGGAATCCCGAACCGAGTAATGATTTGGTTGAATACGAAATGAGCGGCTGTCTCACAGTCGAATTTTATTGTAGGAATTTCCTCAGCCCATTTCGTGAAATAATCCAAAACCACTATAATATGGTGGTGCCCCCCAGCCGAAGCTGGGATGCAATCCATAAAATTGAGCCCCCACTTGGTGAAGGGACCGGTGGTGATAATGGGATGTAACGGGGCAGGATTCTAGCACATATTCCATGCGAACACCTGGCAAGGGTGGAACCTCTTGACTGCATCTACACAATCCTTAAAGATCGACGACCAGAAATAACCCGCTCTCAAAATATTTTGAGTTGTAGAAAGCCCAAATAAATTACCACCACACGCCCTTCCTTGGAAATAATTCAGCACAACCTCAGCCTCCTCATGAGTTAAACAACATCGTAAAATGGAATCTACCCCACGGCGGTACAAAGTATTGTCCACTATAAGGTAGTTCTTAGAGACGTGACGTAATCGTCGTCGTTCATCTCACGAGAGGTGAGTAGGGGTCCTCTGTGTTTGCAGATATACTATGATATCTCCATACCATGGGTCAGACATGGAGATTAAGAAGATGTGTTCATCAACAAACGTATCTTCACAAACCAACTCCTCGGCCTCGCTCGGGAAATCTGATATAAGCTCTACAAAAATTAACGACTTCTTCAACTTTGCCGAAACAAATTCGAGATGAAACTGTTGTAGGATGACAATCCATTTATTATACTTTCCCCCAATCATCCTTTGTGTGAGGATGAACTGAAACGGATTGACATGGGCCACAACCGAGGTCTAGTGAAGGAGAATATAATGTCTCAAACGATGAACTGCATGTACGGTCGCTAAAGCAAGCTTCTCGACATGAGCAAATATCTTCGTCAATAAGGTTTTGGCTCAGATAATATATGACATGCTCCTAGAGCTCCTCATCCTCCTAAACCAATACCATACCAATCATCTCTAAAGACGCGGCCACATATAATAGTAAATCACGGCTATAATCCGGAGGACTAGTCACCGGGGCCGATGCTAGGGATCGCTTAAGTGCATCGAAGGACTCCTAGGCTCGCTCATCCCATTCAAAGGGAGTATCCTTCTTCAAGAGACACATGAAGCCTCTAGTCAAATTGGCAAAGTTGACCACAAATATTTGTAAGAATTTTTCCATACCTTGCAAACACTGAAGATGATGAATGTTCTTCGTGGGAGACAACTGAAGTATTGCCTCAACCTTTAAGGGATCGACTCTTATGCCCTCCTTTGAAATGATGAATCCTAATAAATGACCTGACTTCACGCAAAAGATGCACTTATGAGGATTTAAACGAACCGAATAGTGCCGACATCTTTCGGAAACCAATCTCAAGTGATATGAATGACGCATTCTCATACGAGAATGAGCAGCGAGATCATCCAAAAATACTTCAATAATAGACTTGAGATCATGGAAAATCAAGGTCATCGCTCGCTGAAATGTAGCTCCGGCATTTTTAAGGCTGAAAGGCATCTTCCGATATGAAAACATTCCCCAAGGACAAATAAATGCAGTCTTGTGTTGGTCCTCACGTTTAATATGGATCTGATTATACCCAGAAAATCTGTCCATAAAGGAGAACACCGCGCTACCCGCACACTCATCCAAAATCTGATCTATAAAAGGTGTGGGGAAGTTATCCTTAGGATAGGCACGATTTAAATCGTGGAAATCAGTGCATATTCAGATCACTCCCTGCTTCTTATCCACCGGAACAGGGTTTGAAACCCACTCCGTCAAGGGAATGGGATAGATGAAACCGGATTTCAACAGCTTCTCTATCTCTGCCTTAATGGCGGGTGCTTTCCTAGGATTCATGACGCGTAAACGTTGTCGAATAGGATTAGCATTGGGGTAAGTATTAATATCATGTTCGACAATCCGAGGGTCAATACCTGGCATCTCATCATAAGACCAAGCAAAAATATCATGGAATTCCTTGAATAGCTCGGTATATTCAAGAATCTCAGCATGGGAACAATCCGCCCCAATGTAGACATTCTCAATGGTGCCAGGATTTCGAGAGATGTTGATAGAAATCATGGAAGATATGTTCTCCATGTTCCCATCAGCCATCTGAACAGGAGAGCTTAATGGAATCATGGGACTACCAACTCTCTGACTAAGAATCTCCCTATAATCCTCATGCTCCAAACGGTCAAGAGGTGGAAGGAAATATGATCTATGAAGTTCCTCCCATGGCGGCTCAACGCTCGAAATAGCCTCAATGATCGCTTCATCTAAAGGAAAAACCGTATCCAGGAAGTCATGGGCATGAGAATACTGTATTGCCCATCCCGACAGGACATAGGGGTCTTCCTCTTCCGTCCACGAAGAGGAAGAACAAGTCTCTGCAACATTCACAAGATTGGCTTGATAAGCTATCATGGTTGCAGGAAGCGACACGTTGGTCTCAACAGGCTCACTCGAAATAATCAGTGTAGGAAGAATCCAAGGATCTTCCATATGAGTCATGCGAAAAGACACTGAGGTCATAGAAGTCGAAGCCTTATCGAAACAAGATCCTATCATGAGGACCAGTGCAGGACAACTAAAGCTTCCCATGAGGGATGGATACATGCCTACACCCACACTCCCAGTTGCCGGCTGAGGGTGTTCAACGACCGGGACCGAAGCTCCCGAAGATGCAGAAACAAGGGAATTCTTGAATGTCATTTGATCAATCGTTACAATCTTCTCGTTATGTGGAAAGCATACAATGCAAAACATAGAAGAAGCAACGACTTGCATACTATACATCCAGTTCTGACCCAGCAAGAGATTGTAGTCGAGAGGTGCATCAACCACCTCAACCTCTATCGCAACGGTCTTCCCTCCCAAACGGACTTTAAGGGAAGGAATGATGCCGTGCGGCCTAAAAGATCTTCCATCAAAAGTAGTTAACATAGTCGCTGATTTCAACAACTCAGGAGAACCAAGACCCTTCCAACAGGACAAAGACATCAGAGATGCAGCAGCGCCCTCGTCAATCACAGTGTGCTTGACGATCATATTAATACATTCTACGTGTACCAAAAGTGACACATAGTAGGGCAAGCGAGGCTGATGACCTGCGGTTTCAAATTTGATCACTGAGGAAGAATCATCACCGTTCACACCAAGAGCAGAAAGCAAATCCTTCCTTTGCGAAGGACAACTCTGAAGCACTTCCAATGCAGAAATCGCACAAGGAGTATGGCCTAAATCCTCGACAACTGAATAATTCTGGGTGGCTCGGGCATTTGGATTATGCCCCGAGTACTTAAGTACCCCCTTAGGAATGCGAGGTGCAGCCTTAGGTTTATCCGTAGGTTTCTCAATGCGCAAAGGGGTTCCTAGTGGATCAGGTTCTTTTCCTGGGTTGGGTTGTGATGATCCATAATCTTTCGCACGAGTCACAACCTTGGCAGCACAGACCATGTTATGCACCCACGAGCACTAGCCTCTGGTGGATCATTCTCACTAGATTTCTCTTGGGACTTTGAGTTCATATTCTGGTTATGCGGTAAGGGGTTCATTAGCACAGCTGGGCCTTGTGCTAAGAGTCTCGAAGCTTCATCAATTCGAGGGCATAAGTAAGTGAGGTGATCATCCTTACATAGCTTGCAAGGGAATTTAACCTTACGTTTTGCTTGCTTGTCCCCACCAGCATTCTGACCGTTCTTGTCATTATTGGAAGCATTCTCATTCCTATTCCCACCCTTTCGATTATTATTCTTACCCTTTTTTCTATTTTGTCCGGGTTTCTGGTTACCCTTCTGGTCCGACGATTGCACAGACAGTACATTCTCCGTTTGGGTGGGTTGGGACGAAGCCGTAGCTTGTCCCGAAGTAGACTGGTTGAGCGACAATTGACTAACTTGTTTTGCAATCGAATCTGCAGGTTTCGCACTTGCACAACCCACAATGCCATCGGCATGTGGTCCAGGTTTGACTTTGGGATCAAAAATAGAATGAGGAGCGTTGGGAATAATCTCATACAACAAACCGGACTGAGCATAAATCAAGTCCAGTTCCTGCGCCCTAAAGATTGCTTGTTCCTCATTCTGCACTCCGGATGTAGAAACATCCTTCGCGATATATGGCAATAAAGACTTGAGGAACCACTCGAGAAGGAACTCCGGTGGTATAAAGGCTTTAATTAATCTCTTCCATCTACGCCACTACTGAATATGATCAAAAATATGGGTGGCTTTATCTTGCCGAAATGTCGACAAGAGTTCAGTACCAACGTCATAGCGCACTGGTAGCTGGAAGTGATTAAGAAAAATCATCGCAAGATCGTCGAACAAGGTAAAAGCTCCCTTTGGTAACTCTATATACCATTTCGCAGCAGGCCCTATGAGGGTGCGTTGAAATAGTCGCAAGCGGACTGAGTCCTGATGTAACGAATTCAAAGAGCACCAAAGGTGAAACATTGTAACATGCTCGCTCGGATCCTCACCCGGTTTGCCTTCGAACTTAGGTATGTCTGAAGGAAGCTTGGTAGGGATAGCCGGCCAAGCTGGGCCATGAGCCATGGGATCGTTCGTAAGTCTCGATAAGTCAGGAAGGTTGAGCGTCGCGAGGAAAGGGAGCCTAGGATGATGAGGTCGATGGACCGCTCCTTGGTTCACATAGGTTTGAGCACCACCATGGCCTTGGCCATAGTGTCCTCCTCCTGTCTGACCTATATAAGGTGATGTGGAAGTACCATAGTAAGGTGGACCTTGACTAGTAGGAGCTACGAAGCCATAATTAGGAGAGTAAGCATGTTGTTGATACCTTCCTCCATAAGGTGAAGAAACATGTCCATACTGTGGACCGTAATAAGGTCCATAGGTCATCGCATGTGATGTCCCATGGGACACTCCATAGGTAGGAAGATAAGTTCCGGAAGGGGGAACATACATACCAGAAGTAGGTGTATATGCCCCAGACGTAACAAGTTGACCACTATAAGCATGAATATAGCCTCCCGAAGCAGCGGGTGGTAAATGAACTTGAGACACAATCGGCCTAGTAACCGCAGTATGGATCTGACTCGTAGCCATATATCGGCTCAAAGGACCACGTGGATAAGGTGGAGGATGTACATTTGAAGAACTCGAAACCGAGGACGAAGGAATCTGAGTAATAAGATATGTACTACCGCCTATCGTCACCTGTCTCGGACCTGGTATCCTAATCGGATCACTAACCCTAGACCTAGGAGGGGGATGAGATGTAGCTTCCACCACTGGGACGGAAGGTGCAATGTGACCAGTACTCCCAAAACTCTTCGCAATGTAAGGAATGGGATTTCCCCCAGGCATAGTGCTAGGCTCAAAGTCGGATTCGACATGAAATGTCAAATCGTGCATAGGAAAACCAGTCATAGCATAACTACCGTAGCTAGTGCTGGCAGGTTCAAAGTGAGTCTCGGCATCTTCCGACATTCCATACCAGTAATGTGTCAACGGGGAATCAGCCCTAGAGTGAGTAGGTCTATCATGCAAAGATCCTATCTGGGAAATCACAGGACCGAACTCAGCTAGGTCAGGTGAAGGATCGTATGTAGGAGTAAATTCCCCATCGTCAACACGAAGGAGAGGAGGTGGCTCAGGAATAGTCTCTGAATGATCCTCCATGGTGTGTGAATCAGTGTGTGACATAGTCCACCTAGACTGTCTAGGTCTCTCTCCCAAAGGAGGAGGAGAAGTGGAAGGCGGAAGTCCTGCTAACCGATAAGAACGACGTGGAACCGCACTCGAATCCACAATGACTCAAAACAAAAATAGCAAAGACTCTCTATTTACGTAAACCCTAGGCCAACTAGCGTGCACAGAGCAATCACTAATAAAATCTAAGCCAAATGCAAGCAAACAAGGGATGGATAAGTGAGCTCCCAAATTAAGCAGGTATGTCTCGCCTAGGAGAGGCCTGAGACTCCCATACACAACAAGTGGAGGTATGTAACCAATTATTGTGGCCCTCAGCTTCAACACATAAAGCGATTGTGCTGTCCGACCCCAACTTGGCTGAGACACCTGCAAAATAACCTCTAGAAGTACCCCCTCGATATTCTAGGTAAGGTCACTAAGGTCACCAAAATCATCAAAATCATTGCCTATACTGGGATCCTATTCTTCAATAACACCAAGTTCCCTTCTCCTCCAGGCTCTTTCCCTTGCATCTAACTGGAACCTCAAAGTTGATCTTCCAAGGATATTAGTCAACACCCTACAGTTTTTATATTTATGAAATTTTCTAATCCAAGTGTTAAAATAATAGAAAAAGATTCCCATGCTGAATAAGTTGATTTTGCTGGAGTGAAGGGCACACTTTTGTTAAGGTCATGAATCTCTTCTATCCATGTAGGGAAGCACAACAGTTAATTTGGGTTTGACTTGGTTTAGTAGACACCATTGTGCATGTTTCTATATTCAATGTATTTTCCATTCCCTTAGTCTATTAAGGAGGCATAGGGTGGACCATTGAATGTGTGGGACTATTATTGTTTGGGACTGTTATTGCTTATAGTTTTTCCAGTTCATGGATGAACATAGTTGCAGAATTGAAACTCATATTTCCTAAGCATGTTTACCATGTGTTGATGTTAATAATTCCCAACAGTATGTATAAAAGAATTTGTATTTAAGTTACAGCAGTTTTGATTGAAGGTTAAAGCTTAAATTTCCTAGAGTAGGGTTTGTATTTAAGTGCAGATATGACTACCATGGTCTAGAAATTTAACTCTGTAAGACAAACATCAACTTTCAAGTCAGTGAACTGGCCTCTTGGAAGAAAAAAATCCAAATTGTTTTTATATAATTTAAGACCAATCACGTTACAAATAAATATAGCAAAAATAAATCTCAGCAACTAATACATCGAAATGAAATCAATAAGCCACCTATAATAGCCATTATGGCAATGTGGCCCTCTTGAAGCAGAGGAGAAGCTTGCAGATTATAAGATTGGAAATCTATAAAATTGTAGAAAAGTGGGTGCCTAATAAGCATGGAGTTACAGTTAAGCCCTGATCTTTGTCAGCTCAATTTTCACTACTATGTCTGCTATAGACACACTTACATTGTCTATTGACTATTGGTTATACTCTCTAATCCCATTACCTATTTCTTAGTCATTTATTGAACATTAATTTAATTACATCTTATCTTACCAGTGGAACTATACCATGAGAACCTAACTATATCAAAGCAAAATGAATGATTATGGTTTTTTGTTACTTATAAGAAGTAAACATTTATTTATCACATAGCTCAACTAGCAAAGAACACGACCAAAAAATACATAAAATATTCAAATTTGAAACTAACAAATATATTGATGTGCATATGAATCCAAACCATTATACACAAATATTCAAAGCTTCCCATATATATAGCAAGGATGCATATAACTAAAATAACATCGAGTGCAATCCATATCTGACCAAAAATACATAAACAAAGCGGCTCTAAATGGCCTCTAGATTCCAAAACACTTCATGCTACAACAAATAATAATATATCATCAAAATCATTGCCTGTATTGGGATCCTATTCTTTAATAACACCAAGTTCCCTTCTCCTTTAGGCTCTTGCCCTTGCATCTACCTGGAATCTCAAAGTCGATCATCCAAGGATATTAGTCAACACCCTACAGTTTTTATTATGAAATTTTCTAATCCAAGCATTAAAATAATAGAAAAAGCTTCCCATGTTGAATAACTAATTTTGCTAGAGTGAAGGGCACACTTTTGTTAAGGTCATGAATCTCTTCTATCCATGCAGGGAGGCACACTAGTTAAGTTGGGTTTGACTTGGTTTAGTAGACACCATTGCGCATGTTTCTAGATTCAATGTATTTTCCATTCCCCTTGTCTATTAAGGAGGCAGAGGATGGATCATTGAATGTGTGGGACTATTATTGTTTGGGACTGTTATTGCTTACAATTTTTCTAGTTCATGGATAAACATAGTTGCAGAATTGAAACTGAGATTTCCTAAGCATGTTTACCGTGTATTGCTGTTAGTAATTCCCAATAGTATGTATAAAAGAATTTGTAGTTAAGTTACAGTAGTTTTGATTGAATGTTAAAGCTTAAATTTCCTAGAGTAGGGTTTGTATTTAAGTGCAGATATGACTACTATGGTCTAGAAATTTAACCCTGTAAGGCAAACATCAACTTTCAAGTCAGTGAACTGGCCTCTTGGAAGAAAAAAATCCAATTTTTTTTTATATAATTTAAGACCAATGTCATTACAAATAAATATAGAAAAAATAAATCTCAGCAACTAATACATCAAAATGAAATCAATAAGCCACCTATAATAGCTATTATGGCAATCTGGCCCTCTTGAAGCAGAGGAGAAGCCTGCAAATTATAATATTGGAACTCTAGAAAATTGGAGAAAAGTGGGTTCCTAATAAGCATGGAGTTACAATTAATCCCTGATCTTTGTCAGCTCAATTTTCACTACTATGTCTGCTATAGACACACTTACATTGTCTATTGACTATTGGTTATACTCTCTAATCACATTACCTATTTCTTAGTCATTTATTGAATGTTAATTAAATTACATCTTATCTTACCAGTGGAACTATACCATGAGAACCTAACTATATCAAAACAAAACAAATGATTATGTTTTGTTGTTACTTATAAGAAGTAAACATTTATTTATCACATAGCTCAACTAGCAGAGAACACGATCCAAAGGGTAACCAACTCAGTTATCAACTACTTGTGCCATCACTATCGAAGATGGGGATTGATTTAGCAATATAATAGCCTGATAGGTAGTCAAGAAGTATAGGGGAGATGCAAAATATTGTACCTGTTTAAAAAAAAAAACATATAACAGCCACTTTTCACCAGTGAATTACATTTGAGTTCAATTACATTTTACGGTAAAGGGACTATCAATTTTACCCTGTATTAGTGGTCATATACCAAGGTATCCAAGGTGTGTGGGCATTGGCATAGTTGCAGGGGCATGGTACAGATGCAGGTACGCCAATTTTGAAATTTGGGTGCTAAATACATTAAAAGGGTAGATTTGGAAACTAATAAACCTATTACTAAGAATTTCGAAATGTAGACTTGAACAAAATATATAATAAAATATAAAATACCATAATAACAACTTCAAACTCACCATTAATGATTTAGACTCATGATAGAGGAATTCAACAATCAACACCAAGAACATCAAGGTACATAGAGAGATTGATTTTCTTGATTAAATGTTAATCCCATACCATCATACATGATAAAATCCAGTGGAATCATTGCAATCTTGAATGGGATTGAAAATTCTACTTTTTGCATATGATGTTCGATAAGGTTGAAACCACTCTCAAACATCCCAAAGGATGAAACAATTAATGGTAATGTTAAAAAAATTAGTAAAATGACAGAAAATGAAAGATAAGGAGAATGCCACTTTTACTTTTAAGAATTTAAAAGTAAAAGTGACATTCTCAAAATAGGGGTACCTCATCTTGTCTTTGATCAGCATCCCCCGGTTTCATGACAAATGTCTTGGGTTCGTGAGTGGAGTACCCAGGGTCTGGTTTTGCAAGGTCCATTTGGGAATGTGGGGGTGCGAACCTGAGACAAGGATGCGAGCCATAATCCCAGGTTTGGTTACCCATGCTACTTAGCTTATAAAGATATTATTTGTAAGGAGTTCCCTCCTACCAAAGATTGTATTAAAAGATTACAGCAAAATATTATTAAAATAGGAGAGTAGGACTTGAACTCCAAGAATCTGTCTCATTTTCCCTACTATGGGTGCTGATCATCTTTCCCTTGTTGATATCTGGCTCTTTCCTTTGGCCCACAACATTCTTGCAACCATAGTCCCCAAAACTATGTCTCCCAGTTGCTGCTTTGGATTCTTGACCCCACTAATAAAGAAATGGTGCTTTGTGTGCACGTATTCTTTCCCACAAATATGGCATTTTTTCTTACTCCATAATTCCTTTGGTTGTGCCCACCTCCCTGTCTCACATCTTACTTTGTGATAGCTAGTCCTGAGTCCTCAGCGGTGCTATTTGTTGTTTTTCTTGCCAAGGGATTTCGAATTTCTAGTAGTTTTTGTTTCTGATCTTTCCATGTGCATTGAACAGGTGTATATGGTACTATTTCTCCCTCTCTGTGAGACTCCTCCATTTACATACCCTGTATCATTCTTGTAGATGTAATTTACTAATTTTAGGTCCATCCCATCTGCTAGGAAATGCTTCTCTTCTTTTCACCTCTTACTCCATGATTTTGGTTGAACTCTGATGGGTGTCTGTGCTTGGCACATGCTATCTATACAAAATCAGTATTCTTAGTGCTTCTAAATATATGGTATAAAGTCCTGTGTTAGCCAAAAAATATCATAGAGTGCTCCTCTTTACTCTGAAAAATACTATTATCAGGTGCGTTTGTACTCACTCCTTTTGTTTTCATCTATATTTGCTTGTACTTGGTCCAGACCATGTCCCTATTCCATACATCTATTGTTCTACACTTTTTTTTGGAGTGTGAGGATCACTTTGCATCCTCCTTGAAGCCTCTTCCTTGTGCACATGTCCCAATTCATCCCCTTGTTGAATTCCAACCTTAGATATTTGTATTTTGTAATTCTGGGTTATTTTCAGCAGTTCCCCTCCTCGTTTGTTTTTGTGTCCTCTTGGTCTGTTTTTGTGTCCTCTTTACAATTATGTCTTGAGTCGTGAGGGCAGGATGTGTTTCCCTATTTCCTGTGAGGTCATGAGAAGATGACAACAACTCATGGCATTTGGAGATTGTAAAGTCTGTTATCTTTTTTATAACACTAACTACTGGCTGAAATAATGTTGTACTCCACTACTCTCTTCCCTTATGCTTGTGATAAGTAGCTTCTCTGGAGGCTTTCTTACTTCTCTATCCTATTGCATGTAAAAAATCCACTATCAGCTTTAATTCGTAAATCCTTCTCCATGGGTAGACTTAACAGTTCCACATTATCAATGTTTAGTCTGTCTTGGGTCATTAGGGCCGTGTTTCTCTTTTTTCCATGTAAGTTTTGGAACTATATGGTTAATGATATATTTATGGTCTCATGTAGGTGTTTATCATGGATTAGAACATTTTAGTGAGTGTAAGGGTCTATTTGTTAATAAAAAATAATTTTTCATTTGTTGTTACTTGTTGAGGTTTGAATTATATTCACATTTTCCACTATTTTAGTTGTCTCTCTAGTATTGGGCTTTGGGTTCTTGTTTTGATAAAAGAATGCTTGCATTTTTTTTGGTAAAAGGCAAAGTATCTACTCCTATGAACAATAATATTCATAGTGATGGAGACAGCTTAACTCATGGCCACCATATCGTATGTTTAATGAAACAATAAGAAAAACCATATAGACTAGAACCTTAGAGGGAGTGGTGAACCAGAGAGGCTCTATACTAATATTTGCATCTTCTTGGGAAATGGGGTTGTTGACTTGTAATAGGCTAGCTCTCTTAAGTGTGCCCCTTTTCCCCTTGTTCTTTGCATTCCTCTGACCCTTTCTCTGATCTCATCAAGTATTAAGGAGTTCATAATTTTTCTTTTCTTCTATTCCCTTCATGTTTGTGGTTGTAGATCTACTCTAGTTAATATTTTAAACTCAGCATGTTCTTGTTCAGGTGTATTTTCATGACAATGTTCAATTTTATGTTAATGTTCAATCTCTAAAAGTTTTTATCAACTGGAAGTTGTTCCACATTTTTTTTCTTAGTAAGCTTATAATATGTTCCACATCATGATAATCATCAAGTGAGAGGTCTTCCTAGAATCTGAGTAGGACCCTTCTGCTTATTCTCCCTTTCTTTCAACCCAGACCTTGGTTTTGAAACTCTTCAGGCAGGCATTTTGCAAGAAGGGGAAAGTCAAATTTACAATGTAAATTAAAGTCTTCAGAAGGTGATTTATTTTCTTGTAGGAATGGGTCTTCCTAAATCATCTCCCTTTTTTTCAACCTAGACCTTGGTTTTGAAACTCATCCAGCAGGGATTTTGCAAGAAGGGGAATGTCAAATTTACATTGTAAATTGAAGTCTTGAGAAGGTGATTTATCTTCTTGTAGGAATTGGTCTTCTTGAATCTTTTGAAGATTTTTTACTTTTCCAATTGGCCTCTATTTTGAAAGACTATGTGGCATGTCGGCGACTATTATTATCTAATATTATTGTCAATCCTGGCCCTGTTCCTATTACTCATAGCAGGAAGTGGGACCAATCCACCAGTAACACCTTTTTCCATGATTCTGCAAACAACTGCCCTTTCGTAATTAGTGGAAGATTCTAGGGGTCCTGATCTATGATTGGACATGCTATAAATATCCTTTCTCTTTATATGAATAGTGTATAAAAAGTTCAAATTACATTTCAAATAAAAATTATAAGATACATATTTTAACATAAAAATGGTAAGTCCTTAAGTCCTATCATGAAGGATCCTCAGAACTCTTCTGTTAAGCATGTTTGGGCTAGGGTAGTACTGTGATTGGTGACCTCCTTTGAAGTCCTAGTGTCTTACTCTCCACCATTTTTTGCATGCCTTTGAGAGGAGAGAAATGCGAGGCTAGGATGATCATGATTGACTAATACACTACGTTGATCCTCTTGGTTTTTGTGGCACTTTCTTGGGTAGGAAATTGCTACTAGCTTTAGTGACCAATACATTGGGTTGATCTTCTTGGTTGTTGTTGCACTTTCTTGGGTAGGAAATCACTTCTAGCTCTAGATGTGGGATTCTTCCACGTGGTGCTGAAGAAATTAAGATTTGTGTTTCTATGATTATTTTACTTTAGCCAAGTATTTATATAATTTTAGCTATTATTTAATTTTCTTATTGTCTTCAGCTTCTTATGTAGACCTAGATACTTGTATGGATTTTTGTTAATGAACACGATGAGTTCTATGCACAACTTGTTTGGCTTCATTGATGGTTGGGGACATATTTTGTACAAGATATTATCTAGTAGATATTGTTTGTGCTGAAGTTTGAATTTTTTTTTTTTGAATAATTGTGGTGGATGTGAGATGTTTCTTGCTATTATTTATCTGTATTGGTTGATTCTTTTCAGTTCTGCTATATTTCTAACATTGTTTTCTGTGGACAGCATAAGATATTGTACATATACTGAAAATGATTAGGAGCAATATAAATAGTAAATAGCATAATGTCCAAATATTAAATGCCTAAAATATTAATATATAATCTAGTCTAATCATTTTCTTCAATGTAGTTGTTACCATTTTACTAGTCTAGCTTCGTCTGGCTTCAATGATTTAGCTTTTTTTTCAAAGTCATCTAGATTTTGCAGTGATATCAGGGTTGTTGAACTTGTAATCGGAGGAACTTTACCTCTTCATACGGATATAGATGATAGTAATTGTTACTAGTTTTTCCTATGGACAACATAAGATATATTAAATAAACTGAATATGAATAGTGGCAATATAAGTAGCCAATAGCATAAATTCCAAAGATTAAATGCCTAAAATATATAATCTAGTGCAATCGCTTTCTTTAATGTAATTTCTACCATTTTGCTACTCTGGATGCAACGATTTATCTTTTTTCTTTCAAAGTCATCTAGGTATAATTGTTTAGTCATATCAGGGTTGTTGAACTTGTAATCTCATGAACTTTCTCTGATAGGGATCCTTAATCAATACACTATGCTGGGGTTTTCAGCAACGTATCCATTCTATAGTTATGTATTCCTGTGTATAGAATTGTTGAGATCCAGAGACCATTTGAGGATTGATCTTAACCAAAACATTAGATCCTGAGTATATTTCTGAGTGTTCTATTGCATGATTCATTATTACATGTATTATAGTTAATGAATTCTCTTCAACATGCACACTTGAGTACACACAATGAGTAATAACATGGACTCTATGATACTGAAACTTGGGCCATTTGAATTTACAAGAAAAAATGATGTGAATGGATTCACCATGATAATAAATATACATAAGTAAGCTTTATGTGAATGCTATATATTTCTTGTAAATTGGTGTGGATGGCTTTCTCATTATAACAATCATCTTAGCTATTGTTAATGAATGTTGCAATATTCTGTTTGTTTTATAAGTTGTTGTAATTCATTTATGTATATCATGTGCAGGATAGTGCTATAAATAGCATTTTTCAAAAGGCTGTGAGTTTAATTCAAGGCCCTCCTGGAACAGGAAAGACTATCACCTCAGCAGCTATTGTATACCATTTAGCCAAGCAGGGTAAAGGCCAGGTAACAAGTGAGATCTTTGATGGATTGTTAACCAATGCTAACTGAATTGTCATTATGTTTTCATATTCAAGGGATGCACTTCATTATGGAGGCCTTACCCATCTTTGGTCTAATTTTGCTTCCATTAGTAACTATACTAGGTGCCTTCTCTTTTACAGAAGATATAAATTCGGCCATTCTAGATTGCTATTATTACTTGCCATGATCTTGAGCTTTGACCTCTGACCTATTTTTGTCATCAGTTGACATTAATACAATTTCACTTCATTTATGTGATTCAGGTCTTGGTATGTGCTCCAAGTAATGTTGTTGTTGATCAACTTGTAGAGAAAATTAGTGCCACAGGTTTGAAGGTGTACTTTCTATCCTGTATGTAATTATACAAGTGCCTTTTTAAAAATGTTTTAAAATACATGTTTTGAATCTCTCATGCAAGGCTTTCTAATTTTTGAATTCTAATCATCGGAAACATGCATAAGAGATTTTTTTGGCTATATTCTAAATGCCAGCTTAATATAACACAGAAGTTTCATTGCTTTGACATTACAGGTTGTCAGACTATGTGCAAAATCAAGGGATGCGGTGAGTTCTCCAGTTGAACATTTAACACTGCATTATCAGGTTTTTTTTATAGTCTTACCATCATATTTTTTGGTTATTTTTCTGTGTTCTAGTTTTTACCTAATCGCAAGGAATTTACATGTTGTGTTTCTTTGTAAAACAATTACAGTTTAGGCACCTTGACACTTTACAAAAAAGTGAATTGTACAAACTTCAGCAGTTGAAAGATGAACAAGGTATGGAAATTCCAATCCATTCATAAGTTATGTATTATTTATAGATTAGGAATATAATATTTACCCTCTAAAGATTTGCTACCTAATTGTTGATATTATTTAAGCAAGTGGATGTGTAAATTATGCTTTTGTCAAATTGGAACCAATTTCTTGTTTGGTGTCGAAAGCACTCCTCAGGTTAGTTGTTGTATATGCTTTGAATAAATTCAAGTGGATGTATTTTCTTGTTAGGTTTGTTATTTCTTTTAAAGTATGCTAACAAAGAGGCAGATAATAGAGGAACCTTTTGTAATACATTATTTGGCCAAGAAAATTACTCCACTTGAGCAAGTTTAAGCTAAATGAGATGTTCTATGTATTGTTTTGGTAATGAATTCTATTAATTACTACAAATGATACATTTTTTAATATCGCATATAGGTTAGCTTTCAAGTGTGGATGAAAAGAAATACAAAGCACTCAAGAGGGCGATAGAAAGAGAAATAACTCAGAGTGTTGTTGTCATCTGATATACTTGTGTTGGTGCATGTGATCCCAAGCTATTTAATTTTAGGTTTTGTCAAGTAGTACTAAAGTTTAGAGTTGTAAGTGGGATTACTACATATTAGTATGAGTTTTTTGTTGTTGTTTGATCACCTAAATGTTGGGTTACTATTCAGGTCCTTATTGACGAATCAACTCAAGATATTGAAACAGAGTTCCTGATTCCTTTAGTTCTTGGATCAAAGCAGGTAATAACCTAATCTAGTGTCGTAGAGTTGTTGTCAATATATTATGTACTGAGAAAATGATTTCTATTGTATCTTCTTTTGCATAACTTATTATTGTACAATATCAAATAGAATATAGGATTGACATGTAAGTTGGTCTTTTTCTAGTTAAATTTAGGTGGTGCTAGTTGGGGATCATTGCCAATTGGGTCCTGTGATTATGTGCCAAAAACAAGCTCATGCTAGTCTTGCACAATATTTGTTTGGGCGACTTGTAATGTTGAGTGTCAAGCCTTTTAAGTTACATGTGAGATTGTTATTTGTATTTTTGTTTGTTTGAAATAATCACACATTCTTTCTTTTTACGCAAATTTAGGAAGCAGTCAAGTGTACTTGAAATTTTCTAGATTGTGTTTGTTAATAAGAATTTTGAAGCAAATAGTTGTCTAACCTTAAAGAGATGTGGTAAAGTTACTGATGTGATGTCTGTTCTGCAATCTTACCTTTGTTGTGGTGATTTTTTTTCTTGTCTTTATTACTTTGCTTGTGGTGCACTTCTGGAGTTCCCTTGGTTCTGGTAATTATTTTTATCAGTCTAGTTGTGGCTATATCTAAGGCAGGTTGGCCAGAGATAAACTTACAAACATTGAATGTTTCACACAAATTTTCGTATAAAATGTGTCAACTATAATGTTGGGTATTTTTTTATTATTTCATTCAACTCTTTTTGAAATATGTGTTTGATTTATTTTGCTTGCTTATTTTGGTAACTTCTATAAAAATATGTTTAATTTTCTAGAATTGGCTGATATGGTAGCTTATGCTTTGCAACACTCAGTTTGAAATCTTTCACTTTCATGTATTTTTATATTGTCAGTGATAGATTGTTTTATGAATGGCAAGGTTTTATGAATGACAAGGTTTGCTTACCTTATTTGACTTTTACTTTGCTTGGTTTCATATAATGATATTTTTCTCATATATTTAGGAACGCCAAGAGATATTCTGTAAATTGGTTGACTTAATTGGTATCATATCGATCATAGAGCTATTCCATTCTCTCTGGTAACATGAATGGATATTCCAGATAGGAAAAATTGTACATAGCTCTTAGGACTTAGTTTATCATAAATACTAGTTACTGGTAAGTTGTAATAGTAATAATTATGTAGTTTGTATATTGCTATCTATCATAAATTTGTTTGAATATCATCATTGTCAAGCAATAACAACTTCTTAAAGCGTGCTAGCTTAATGGTAGAGCGCTTGCCTAATTATAGGCAGGAGGTTGGTGGTTTGATTCCTCTGTGCCCTATCATAAACTTGTGACTACAAAAAATGACTAAATTCGCATATATATGACTATTAGTAGTTAATTTCCTGTATCTTAGTCGTATTTAGCTTATTCATTAATATGTTATCATTTAGTAGTTTATTTAGTCGTATATTTGGTCATTAATTGTTACAATCAATGACTAAATCAATGACTAAATCCGTGACTAAATCATTGGCTATCAATGACTAAATCAATGACTAATAATTCAAGCTATTAATGACTAAGTGAAATACGACGAGCTATAAGATAGTGGAAATTAGCTACTATTAGTCGCTGACTCAAAAATAGTCGTTTATAGCCTGATTTTAGTCATTTTTTTAGTCATTAACTTCTCATTTTGTACTAGTGCAGGTCATAGCATTTCTCTAAATTAATGACTGATTTAGGGATCAAGTTGGAGGTAAAATTATGATCAGACGAAGACTTATCATGTTCATCCTCATCTAAAGCCAAATCTTTAAAATTGTCTTGGGCTATCAGGAAATCTAAAATATGAACATCATCATCAAATATTTTCCAACTAGTTACATTATCTTGTATAGAAGGTATGTACATGAGTTCAATAGAGAAGGTATCAGGGGACATGCCTTTTGGTGGAATGAGCCTAGATGCAGTTTTTGCTAAAATATCCGCATCAAAATTTTTTGAACTAGGGACATATTTGATATTAAAATCCTTAAAAAGAATTTGTCATGTCCCTAACTAACTTCTGATAATTCCACAAATGTGGAGACAAACAATGGATATTATTTCTTACTTGCTTTACTATGATTTCAGAGTCTTCATAAAATTGAATGATTTGTACTCGCAAGTCCATTTCCTTCCTAAGCCCGTGTACCACAGCCTCATATTTAGCATCACTATTGGTACACTTTGGTGCCCTTAGGATCCATGAGTACACAACTTGCACCGGCACCATCCTTGGATTTACACCCATCGAAGAAAAGTATCCAAGAAGGAAAATCTAATATAAAATCCATATTGACATTATATACATTATGCACAATTTCTCCACTAAATATAATAACCGTGTAATTATCGATTTCTAACAATCTATCGACCGTCTCATTAGGGGAAGAATCAATAGGCAAATTTCCAAAGTAAGAGTTGGAGGTGTAATGTTCAATGGTTGTATTATTAAACACCGCGGGTTCACTTGGATCATTTATATCCGTAAATATTTGTTTCATGAAAGACTCCCAGTTAATCTTAATATGATTTGGCCTTCCATTATATGGTAGCCACAAATGGGACCAGTCAGTGGCAAAGTATCCCTTTAGCTTCTTCGATCGATACCTTCTTAGCGACTTACCATAGGTTTCAAGAACATCAGCTACTACAATATCCATTATCTGATGTATTCTAGGGTCCACAGATAATGTTAAAAGGACATTCATGAGCTCCCCTAGGACCTTAACTCTAGATCTGTCTAACTGAACTATTTGAGTAGGAGAAGACTCCCAAGTTGCATTCAACTTCCTACAAACAGAAATAGGAATAACATTAGATGATGCCCCTGAATCAATCATACAATTGTGGACGTTTTTGTTTAAAACCTCAAAAGTAAGTAGAAGAAATATTTGCAGTTCCCAAAGCAGAAGAAATCTCTGGATTTCTTTGCAGTTCCCAACAGCGGATTTTCTTGGGTTTTAGCAGTCTCTTCCTGTAGATTAATATCTTGAGTACTAGTATTAACAGGTGAATTGAGAATTAAAAGAGGAGAATACAAGATGTTTCTGAGACTCTGAACTATCTCATTCCTTGGTTCCACCCTTGCAGTAATATTGTGGTCGTTTTTTCTCCATAGTTCAAAAGTGAGGATTCTAATAGTGGGTGGTGTAAAAAGGGCTTCGGTTCTCCCGATTGATCTTTCCAAAATAGGGGTGGTAGGAATTGGTTATTGAACTTCGGTAAGATGTGCCGCAGACATAGAAGCTTGGATATGGCTCCTAGTAATGATAGGTGGTTTGGGGTGAGGAGGTATGGTTTTATTTTTCTTTGACATGTTTTATAATGGCCCTCTTTCTAGCGCCATTTTTTTATAGCCCGAGATTATATGTTACTGGAAGATCTACAAGGAAGTCAACACAAGGAAATCCTACAACCAGAAAGGCTTCAAATCAATCCCATGCAAAGATGGTTCTATCCCCGAGTTGTTCGGGATGGCTATATCCTATGGATACGAGGCCTCAACTGGCACAAGGTTTTTTAGATCTAAGTAATCTGCTCTTCCCTCAAGGAATATCTGAGAATTTTTTGAAGTAACTGGATTCTATACTGATTGTTCAAGAAAACTTAAATAGTGATTGTAACAGATTTAGGCAGGGAATTTGTAAGATATGATTGCTAACAAGAAACCGATTACTCAATGTATAGAAATATAAGTTAAGTTCAATTTCCTTCACCAACTTCAAATAAAACCAAACAATGAAAATTGCAATGCTTTATCCAAAGTGTTATAAGTGTACAACATGTCCTATCAGATAATACCAATTGACAAATTAGTATTAGGGATTAATAACTACTCATTAGTTGCATAACAGAGCATGTGAATTAAATAAAAACATCCATTCAATGCATCTAATGTGTTAAAATTGTAAGGAAAAATCAATACAAAAACTAACACATCCAGTATATGAGAAACCAATAACCAGTATTCCAGATAGATGGAAGAAAGACTAAAATTCATGAAAAACATTTGATGAATAACCACAAAACATAACATAAATAACACTGTAATTTTTATTCAACTTGCAAAACATTACAAAGTTCAAAATTACAAATATTTCCCAGTATGTGCTTGGTAGTATGTTCTTCTGTATAGCTCTCCTATGCTTAATCCCGCTAGTCCCCCCTTTACTTGGGAAATTCCCTCCCTTTAATAATATTACAAAATTTACCAAAAGAGAAATTTCGCAAGATGTGGGATTACAAGATATTTCAGTTTCATGATTTTCCAAGGGTAGAACATTACTTCGAAAACGAATGCATTAAATCTTGGATGTCTTTAAACTGAGCATTCTCTAAATGCAATCCAACTTTACATATTAAGGATGTGATATCCTTCTTCTTAATCTTTGTCCATTCATTGAGAAAGAGACCAATCCTCATTAATGAAGCAAGAGGTGTCTCCACCCAATGCTTGATTTCCTCCATAGTAAGCTGAGTTATCTCCAAAATATGCTCCTTCGTTTTGACATAATCACTTTGAATATGCTCCAACTTCAATTTCGGAGGCATGGCCTCATCGATAGGATCTAGGAGTGGTAGATCTAGATACTTGAGCAATGTTTTGAGGCAAACCACCTCCTTTTGCAAGTTTCTTTCCCATCTTTGATGATGGATTCCACCGTATCACAAATTCTTTCCCATGTTTCAATTATCACCTAGATTTTATTCAGCTTAAGCTTTATCGAGGATTGGCAGATCTTTTGGTCTGTCTTTGATATATTTATGCCACTCTATAATGTGATCATAAGCTTTAGTTTCTTCTTGTCTTCTTTTGTGATGCTCATGGAGGAATCCTAACTAATGCTCAAATGAATTATACAGCAACTGCATCTCATTGAAACATTCATATAGATTAACCATGCCTTAATAAAATTTATCATGTATTTTCCTTGCTAATTGTTTCAACTCCTCTCCTATAAATTTGGAGAAAGAAGACGTAATAGATGTAAGTTGGATGACTTTAAGTTGTTGTTCAGGATGCTCCACTATTTGAATTGCTTGTGGCGGAGGTTGAGGAATTTCTTCTTGTAATTGTGTTTGAGGAATGACCACATGAACCTTTTTCTTCTTTGGTGGAGGTGGAGCCACAATTGTTTGTGCCTCTATCTATTAACTAAGATTCTCCAAGCCTTTCTTAAATTCTGCTGCTCTATGTAAAATATCCAATGTGGAGGAGGATTGTGGTTTCTCGGGGCCTTTTAGATCAGCTTTACCTCTATATTTATACTTGTCAAGGTTATTAATGGAAGAACTGGCTAAAGATTCCTTATCCTCCTTTTCTATGTTCTTCTTTTGGGAATCCTCTTACACATTCAAGTGGAGTTGTTTGAAATGTAGGGTAGAGGTATTTAAATCCTTCTGATATCAGAATATGTGGCATTTTTCTTGAGGATTGGTAATCATTCTCACCACTTCTAAAAAATCAATAGCCCCTCTGTATATTGAGACATCAGGAAGATCCTCATGGGAATAAGAAAATTTGGTGTGCCCATGCTCAAAATGATTAGCTAGCCATGACTTGGGATCATGCATTCTTCTGGGTCCTTCTCCTAGATTCATTTCTGCTATAGCCTTTCCTAGGATAGTAGCATGAGTGGAGTTCTGCAATGTAAAAACCCCCAATATCAAAGGGAACTTGGTCCAACACTTACTCTCTAGTGAAGCAATCTTAGGGAAGGCTCCATCAACGACCGTATAATAAGCTATTTCCTCCAAAACCATCCTATCTGGGACTATTATTGGTAGAAAGTGTACTGTATTGTTGCCCCAAATCTGAATGTAGGAGAAATATTCTCCTACATACCATTCACCCATGAGAGATATCAGAGCTCTGGCCCATTCTGAAAAATATTAGGGCATATTCCCTAAATATCATATGGTACATAGAACCTATGAAGTGGTCGCAAATCTCATAAATTTGGGGTATAAAATTATCCTCCCACATGTCTGAGAAATATATGTGTACTGGCAGGGAATTCTTGGTCTAATTCCATCCCATGGTCGGGAATGCAGAAGTAGCACAAAATATGTCCATCACATACCATGACATATATAAAGTTGGATTCCTTGAGGTTGAATTTTTCTGATACTTTTCAATTGCTCCCTTAAGGGTGACTGATAGAATCAATGCCCGATTGAATGATTCCCCTGTAATAAATATGTGATGGGATATGGGGGCCCATTCAATATCGAATTCGATACAGTTGGTTAAACCATAAAAATAGGAAAAAAAAAGCTACTAGCAAAGAGAATGGCCCCCTGAACCATGCAATGGGGTAGACCTTGTCTGCATTGGGGACAAACTCTATAGGGTTATCCATCCAGGATTTTAATACTTTCTAATAGTCAAATTGGGTCATGGCTACATCAAGAAGTTGGGTCGTGAGGAGTTTTTGGGGAGGTCTAAGTGTGTATGCTCTAGATAATATGTATGAGTGGAATGAGGCTACCGAGTTTCGAAGGTGGTCATCGAACGACCATTATTTAGGGATTGCATAGTCAAGTGCCCACTTTAGCAGGTATGTATACGACATGAATGGAGGCCTGTCTGCAATACAATCAAGCTAGGAACTCCTAATTTTGGCATATGCATGTTGGTCATGGGGGATTGCAGAGAAGTCATCATTTTAAAATATTGAATAGAGCCTGGACCAATCCAAATGAAGGGTTTCAGAAACACGCCCACTAGTATCAGTAAATACCCCGACGTTTGGGTCCTTGTTCTTTTGATATTGTAGAGCAGTCTTATACCTAGTATTTATGGACATTTTGGTGGACTTTGAGGTAAATTCGGTAGAAATGTTGGATATGAGAGGATTGGCGAGCTTGAACGAGAAAAATCCACATTAAAATCTTAAATGCAGTAAAAATCGCAAGTGAAATGGTAAAGAATTCATAAATTCAAATGAATTAAATAATACAAAACCCAACGAAAGAATAGATGTGAATCGTAGATCTGGTAGAAATAGACAACTGCGATTGAGGCGGGAAATCCAAATGTGGAGGTGAAAACAAGCAAAAAACCTTAGATCTTATGATTTCTGCACTCCGCAAACCGCACTGTGGGTTGCGATATGCAGGTAAGAAAAGTTGTAAACTACAATTTTATTGAGTTTCCACTTTCCACAATCTACATGTGGGTTGCGGTTCATGAGACTGAAAAAGCAAAAAAAAATGCAAAACATGATTTTTCCTCTTTCCACAATCTGCATCGCAGCATGCAGAAGGCGGAACCAAACAATAAATGTTTTATTTTGAAACTAATTTTCGCACTCTGCAATCCATGCTATGGGTTGCAGGTAGTAGAAAGACAATATTTTATTGAACGAAAAATTCTAACTTCCTCTATATGCATTTGTGGGTTGCGAAATGCGTGAAACTAATTTTTGAAAAAACTCAAAAAAAAATAATTTGGTTTCCACTTTGCGCAGTGCAGAATGTGGGTTTTAGAAACGCAAGGCATCTATAAAAGAAACAAGGGAGATCCCGCGGTCCGCAAAACCCCCAAAATAACAAAGTTTTTAAGGAAATTTTATTAAGGTCAAAACACAGTACTTATAGTTAAAAATCCCCTAGCAAGATTTTGGCCTTAAAAGCCAATCAAAAGGATGAGTGGGGCTCCCATTTTAGCATCTTAAAATGGTATCTATTGTTTTCAGCAACAGAGTCCCACAGACCCATAAAGTAGATGAATAAGGTGCTCCATGGAATCCTCCTCCCATGGAAGATGAGGGTGACAGAGGGAATTCTGAATTCTCTGGAGTAGTAGTCATCGAAAAGGGTCGAATGATCCCTCTTTAAGAAATAGGACCAATCTCACATCTCTGCCTCTTGGAAGGAGGTTGAGTACAATCAAAATGTGGTAAGCTAGATAAATGACGAGACTAACGAGAATATGAATCTCAATCCATGATGACTCTATCAAAAGAGCCTCAAATAATTACGATCCCTAAAGCCAAGTAGAAAACACAGAGCACACCTCTAAGTAAGCTAGGATAAAATTACATAAACAAGGCATGAGGATAAAATGAGCTCCTGAATGCAGCAGGTATTCCTCACCTAGGAGAGGCCTAACAGTCCCACACTCTACAAGTGGATGTGTGTAACTTATTAGAGTGGCCCTCATCTTCAACACATATTAAAGAACCTATTTCATCTGACCCCTACCTGTCTAGAATACCTACAAAATAACCTCTATAAGCACCCCCTACAATACCTAGGAAAAGAAACTAAGGTCACCTGAATATTATCAATCCTTAGGTGGAAATTCATAGACAAGATCCACTGTATGGGAAGGGTAACTAAGCCCAAATATCAAAAGCACCAAAGGTATCTCAAGAGCCGCTAGATATGAATAAGATCCTAGAAATATATCTGACTCTCATTGAAGGTAGTGGAGGGATATCCCCACCAACAACATGCGCATTTCCTAATAATTAACTGCTATGTAAGAGGAGCTTCCTAAGAACACCAATTATAGCGAGGATTTATCCTCTCCCTAGTCAAACACCTAATTGTTTTTGTTTTGTAGTCATGGATAACTTTACTCAAAAAATACTATTCCAAGACTCTAAAACCTAAATTTGTTGGTTTACCCTACAAAATAAAATCTTCTAATCAATTTTAAATTAAGCGTTCATTTTAATAGGTCGTGATTACTCAACGATATTACTTTGAAACTAGAGATGTTATGACTCAGCAATAAAAGTAAATATGTAAACTTCAAAACAATGTCAAGTGCCATTTCATTTTTTGAATGAAAAGATGGCATGCCAATAAATGAAATGCAAATACAATTCCTTTCCTTTTAAATGCAAATGCAACCTTTCATGATTGAAATCCTATAATAATTCCATTCCAATCAAACCAATGCAAGTGCTTCTTTCCATACTAATGTAAAATGTAAATGAATATGCAACAATGCAAATATTTTGGTATTGTCAAAATAAATAACTGAAAATGTAAAAAAGAACCATTAAAATTTCATCCCCTACAATAAGCATAGATACACAAGCCAGCAAAAGCACCAAGACCTAATGACGCATGCATTAAAAGCAAAACAAAAGAGAAAATGACAAGAATAACTTTCTAAAAAGGACCTATGAAAAGGGGTTTCTAGCCACAACTGGAGTAGTAAACATGAACATAGGGACCATGGAAGACCCAAAAAAACTAAAAAAACACCCAACAAACTCTCACACCAATATATCACTAAAAATGGGAGAAATATGTGATTGTTCAGAGAATAACAGTGTATGTATGTGACTTGATAGAGTGCAGTCTGTGTATATACACGACTGTAAGTGCTATAAATCGTGTACAAAAGTGAAGAGGGGGTAAAAATGTAAGTCTAGGGACAAACCACTCCAAGGAACTGTCAATAGATGAACCCACTACCAAATGTGGCATAGAAATTCAAAGAAACAGAGAGCAATTCAAGCAAAAATGCACCCAAAAACCCTAACAAAAAAGGAAATTTTCTGAGTGGATTCACCAATTCTATTGCGGAGAAAATATTACTATGGCTTGGGGTGGACCACAATAGATGAGATAACACCAGAAATCACATCCATTCTCAAATATACTAGATAAATTAAAGAAACTAACCACTAAAGGAAAGAGTTTGTACCTTAACCGGATGTTCGAAGAATACCACCGTTGAGATCATGATATCAAAAGCTTGTCTCTACAATTTTACCTCAACAACAAATATATATCCAAGCATAAAATATATTAAGTGTTAGCATTCAATCTGGCATAATCCATATAAGCATGTATAAAGAAATTACACCCATGAATACAAATAAAACAATTGCACATTGAATTTGGACGAGAAATGGATATTCCTATTAATAGAAAGTAGAGATGCAATATGACAACCTATGTTGGTGCCTCATCGAAACCGAGAAACCAAGTTCATACACATGCTCCTCCACCACTTCAATCCTCCATAGCAAGGCAAGCTCACCAAAAGAAATAGAGAGCTTGGGATATGAACACAAAGAGCTCTATCAACAAGGACAAAAGGATGTACAAAAAAGCATATGGTAATGGGGAAAAAATTCTCTATAGTTTCTTTTCTCTCCAAGTTTCCTCCTCCTCAATGCTTCACAATGGCTCAATATATAACCCTCAAATTTGAAATGGAGGGTCGAATCAGAGCATTTCCAGGCATATGGAAGGCCAAGGATCAAGCTATTTGTTACTTGATGAGGAAAACTACAAATATTTTTATTTTTATTTTTTAGCATAAAACCTAATGTTGGCAGGATACAATGGTGCAAGATGTGTATACATGAGTTGTAGAGCTAGGTACCTACATGTATCTTCAAAATTGTATTTCTAAGGGTTGAAATGAAGCATTAAGGATATACTAGGTAAAGGGGGTATATTAAGTCTACGTAGGGACATGGGAAGGCCATTAAGCTATGATGCATAAGGTGTGGAAAATCATGCTATAACCATCACTTCAGTAAAATCAATCAGCATGATTTCAGTTAAGAATAGTTAACTAAATGGTTAATCAAAATGAATTGTTTAACTGAAGTGTTTTGCATGATTACACTTTACTTAAACTAAAATACGACACTTAAGTTGAAATACGACAGTTAGTTTATGACAATTGAGTTACACCTATTGCATGATGACACTTAAGTTAGCTTGTTAACTAAGTGATCCTACATATACTTAAGAGGAAGGTTAACCATAAAGACAATTGAGCATGATTTAATGTTAAATAAGAAAGGAAGAGAGAATTAATTAATTCAGGATTGAAGAAACTGAGGTGCAAAACAAATATCCAATAATGCAATTCACTATATTTTGCATGGGAGGCTATTTCCTCATCTTGTTATTCTCTACACCTTGCATGGAAATGATTCTATATTGTTATTAATGTGTTAGACACATTGGAAAACTCATTTATTTGATGTCTATTCTCTATTGCTCAGTATTCTCTTATCTTGCACTTGGGGTGCCGAAAGAAATCTTGTTGTTGTAAAAAGACATTCTCTGCGATCTAGCATAATTATATTGTGAATATTTGTTGGGGTTTTTCATCCTCATAATTTTGAGTATTTTCCCCAAGGTATATCCTATGTTATTGTTGATTTTTTATGTGATTGAATTTTCTATTGATTCAAGTATTCGGTAGCTCTACACATAAAAGAATTAAAGATCAAAGCTCAAAAAAATTGCATAGAAATAAACACATAATAGATATGTGTATGAAATATTTGGTTGTGTTTCTAATCCATTCTTCGGTTGTTAGTGGAAAAATATATTTTCTATATACAACTTATGTCCATGGTGTATTTTCAGCAGGAATACACTAAATAGGTTTTTCTGATAACGCTTTGGAAAATTGTATTAGGTGCTTCAAGCCCCAATTGCTAGACTCCTTTGGCAACGATAGCTAGTCCCATGCAACCCAGTGGAATGGATTTTCCACCATATGTCCATTCCATAAGAAGTTAAAACAAATATTCCTGATAACATCAAGATATATTTTAAGTACATGAGCTAATGTCACCCTGTATAATGGGATAGCTTCAAGTAAATTTTTTAACAATATCAATCGACCCCTTTTTGACAACCAAATATTATTAAAGTATTGTAACTTTGGAAGATATTATAGATGTATTGATTCTATTCCTCAGCCAGGAGATGAGTTTGGTCATGTAATAGTCATTGAAATTGTCAATGTAAACCTCTGGATGTAAGTCGGGTCAATAGTACCCAAGTGTCATTATAATAACTATTATTTTTGGTGTCTTGCTAGACAAGTTGGACCTATTGGTTATGTTTGTGCCAGAAATTGTTTCCAGACTACAAAGAAACAAGCCAACACAATCTCAAATATTCAATCAAACAAAACTAGGTTTTTTAGGGTTTTTGAAAGGTTTTTCTGGTTGTGAAGTTTGGTGACAAAAGGGAATACATTCATAAGCCAAATAGGAACTAAATCACAAGTAAAGAAGAACAGAGAAGCATAATATAATAACCATGTATCCAACAGAACATAACATTGAATTTCATCCACAACTGATAAGCACTACAAGCATAAAGACTATAAACCAACAATGAAATTATCAATTGTGTAGCTAAACAAGCTAGAAATGAAGCCAAAACACAGACTGAAGGGTAAAATGGAGCATATATTTCATAATTTTTTTCATCAAATACAAATGAGATTCAAGTACTTAGATTATCAATAAGTCAAGAGACCTCCTCTAGCCATCCAAAAGTCGAACCCATGTTCTCTTTGTGAACTTCCTAAATACTATTTTTTCAAACTTCAGTTAGAGTCTAAACCTTAACTATTTTTATCCTACTCATTGATAGGGTATTATCAAAATAATAATTACAAAAATAAATTATTCCTAAAAACATAACAAGTAACTGGTTTAGCTAACAATGCTCACAGGTCTTTAGCAGCTTCTGCTAACAGAGCTATCCCCTCTAAGGCTTGGGCCTTTTTCCTAGCTTTCTGCTACTCAGCTTCCATCTCTATCATTCTTTTAATAAGCTCCTCATTCTGTTGCTATAGGCTTCTGACAATCTATTTTAATCCTGCAAATTTCATCTCTGTACTTCTTTTCCTTTTTAAGGCCTCTTTGGAGACTGCAGTGAGTTCTTGGTAGTGGTCATTCACTTCTTCTAGGTCTTCCCTGAGTTTTTTATTAGCTGTAATCAAACCATCATTTGTTTCTTGCATATACTCTATTTGATGTTTATACTGCTTGATGGCTCTTTGCAAATTTTCCTTCTCTTAGTCAAATTCCTTGCTTCCTGTTGTGCTTTGTAGCTCACTAGGTAGCCATGGGATGTTCAGTTTTCTGAATATTTCCTCATCCTCAAGCAGAAGCTCTGCAGAAGCATCATGAACACTTGGATTTTCTTGATTATTTGTTTCAGTAGGTGCATTTTCATCCATCAACAGCTTTTTTTCTTGAATAAGAAACTTCTATTTCCTCTTTCTGTTGTTCCTTCAACATTTCACCTCGTAATTCCAAAAACACAGCAGACAATTTGGTGTCGGTGAGGCTGGTTTCTTCATATGTTTTCAATGTCCTTTTTCCTTTTGCAGGATGAGAAGTTGAACCTCCTAGAGATGCTTCTTTCTTCCCTTTGTTGTTACCCTTTCCAATCTACAGCTTTTCATCAGAGGAAGAATTATCAAGCACAGTTACCTCTTCTATGTTTAACTTAGGGTTTAGTAGATTTTTCATGTTCAGCCTCAATTTGTTTTTGGATCTAGTTTTGGGTCTCCAGCCTGGAGCAAACTCTCCTACCATATTTAAACTTTTTCCTTGATGCATGATAGAGGAAAATTCTTTAACTTTGATCTTCTTTTTCTTTGGTATTACTGTCTTATCCTCCTAAATGTAGAACTCCCTGTATGTGCCAACCCTAGCCTTAGCACTGATAGTCAACTCATCTCCTTCCAACAAATATGCTTCATCCTCAGACAATATGGTAATTGGACTTCATTGTTGGACCTTAGTATTTTCTTCATCTCCTAAAACCCTTTCTGAAAGAACAATTTTTTCATCAATGAGTGCTTCATTTTGAACAGGCTGGGTTTCCTTATGTATAAACAAAAAAAAATTGTTCTCACTGTCAACTAGAGGGTGCTGAGATTCATAATATCCTTTTGAAGGTTCTTCCACTTCCTCTAACTTGACACATTTTTCATCTTCAGCCTTCACTTTTTGAATTAAATTTCTAATTAGGGTTTGTCCCTTATCAACCTGCTTTCTGGTAGGTTGTCCTTCCTGGTTATTTTGGAACCCATACCAAAAGAGAAAGTAGTCCCAAGTCTTTCCTTCTTTCTGTAGAACACTGTTGATAATAAGCTTGATCAATCCATGGTGAAATATGGATTGGGTAGTGTGGTCATGATGTTCTTTGATCTTGCTAGACATTTTCTGCAAGCTCTTTAGCAGGAAGAAAGGGAGATTCATCCTTGATTCACCACTAAGGTGGTGAAGAAACCTGAAATGATACTTGAATACAAAAGCATACCTCCCTTCACATGTAATGTAGCTTTGTAGAACCTTTATAGGCTCTACCCATTCAGCTCTGAAATTATGGATGAGCACTCCCTTGCTCCAATCTGGAAAAATGCCAGGCAATAGATACCTTTGGGCATTGAAGGTAAATGGCACCTTTTTGAACCAAAGTTCTCCTTCATTCTTGACCCCTATTGCTTTAGCCACTAATTCTATAGTTAATTTGAACTTCAGAGTATCAAATGATACTATATCTTGGTTATAACATTGAGAAAAATTATGAGAGACTTCGGTACTATATCCATCAATATTTTTAAAGAAGTTCAACCATCCAGCATTCTCAAAGAGTTCAGCACACCCTAGAAACTTGTCTATCCAATTTAGTTTAGTGGGCTCAGCCCTGTTGGTCTTCCCACTCTTCTTCATCTGCTCTCCCAAGGCTTGATGATGCTTCTGTGTAATTTTTAGAACCTGTCAGTGGCTTCACAGCTTATTTTCCTCCAGCTTTCATAATTTTTTGCAGTCTATTCTTCCTTGAACCCTCACTGGCTTACTGTCCTCGATTTTTTAACAGTAAGTTCTATTATCAATGCAGGGAATGTTTTGTATTGAGCTTGGATAATTAGGTCAAACAGAGCACCAAATTTTTTTCACAGAGCTGCTGTTGAACTTTACTAACATCAAAGATGTTCATTTAGACCTTTTGGATTGATCTCTCACCGTTGGGAGTTTGTTGAATACATGAGTTTATGTTTTCTTTTAACAATTTAACATTATAAGGATTAATAGAAAAACCCCCACTTTAACAGGCCATGACCAAGGTCACGCGGAATACCTCACTCCCAGCTTGCTGCAGGTGTTAAAATTTTTATTTTTGGACTATCTGAATGTCGAATTTAACCCACCAGGTGTCTTCAAGTCTTCATCTTACTTCCAACTGTCGCACTGAGAAACCCTAAATTCCTTCTTCAACTACCAATTCCCGATTCTTAGCAATGTGTCTTCATTCCACTTCTCCACCAGCTTCATAATGCTTAACTAGAGAACCTCTTTCCCGTCAATCTCACCCCATTCCACTGTCTGTGATGATTTGACATGCCTTTAATTCTGACTGCCACGATCTACCTCACGTCATAGCCAACACTTGTTTACATGATTATCTTGATGAAACACGTATCAAAACTGCCTACACATGTGATTAGTCATCCCAAGAGCGAAATCATTGGAAAATTTGGCATAAAAACTGACAAATTTTGCACTCGTGATTTTCTTGTAGCGCGCCAGTGCAAAATTTTAACCGTTGCACTACAAGAAAGTTTAAAAATCAAATTTTGTGCTATTTGACCACTAACTCAACTTTAACATAGGTTTATATGACTAAACATTGATCTTAATGCTTATTCATGAAACTATTAATCAACATATACCCTATAGAACCCTTCAGGACATAAGAAAAACAAAAATAATGAAAACCTAAAGGCAAAAAGTCAGAATTTCACTCTAAATCAAAATTCCCTAGAAGTAAGCAAATGAGCAAGCTTCAAAAAATCACAAGAAAAATATAAGACTGAAGAAAAAAAATTCATGACTTAACATCTGGCTCCAGCTGCGGGATGCAGTCCTCCCTATGAGGATTCAAGAACTTGTAGACCAGTGCCTTCTCTTCTGCTACCTACTAGTCTGAAAAATTTCCATTGGGTTATGGAGTCCTTATTATGCTTTACTCACACCGATATATACAATGAAAAGTAAAAAACTCCTCAATTACTGTAGAAATGCTTGAGGAATCGTCCATTGACTGGACTTGACAATTCCTCTCCTTCCAAAGACTGCAGGACAAAAGTGTTATTTTCCAAAATCCTAGACACTAGGAAAGGGTCAAACCAAAGGTTATGAAATTTTCCATGCTTCCCTTTTTGCTCTTTCCTGGCATCCCATCTCGGAACCATATCACCAACTGAGAAAGTGTTATCTTTAACTTTCCTGTCAAATCTTCTTTTAATCTTCAATATGTATAACTGTGCCTTTTCTTCCACTTTTTCCCTGTTCTGCTGTAACTCTATCATCTCATAAATCCTTCTCTGCATATCATTTGGCTCTTCCTGGCAATTTTGAAGAAACTTCATCACTAGGATACCCAACTGAACAGGAAAAACTACATCTGTGCCATACACTAATTGGAAAGGAGAAGTTCCAATTTCTTGTTTGACTGTTATTCTGTCATCCCATAATGCATATTTCAGCATAGAATCCCATGATCTATTGTTATTCTTAAGCAACTTTCTGATACTCTGAATGATGTTCTTATTTGAGGATTCAGCTAAAGCATTACCTTGGGGATAGTAAGGAGTTGAATGTTTCAGCAAGATACCATTATTTTCACAAAATACTTCCATTGCCTTTGACTTGAAAGCCTTTGCATTATCTGTTATTATTTTCTGAGGACACCCAAACCTACTGAGGATATTTTCTTCAATAAATTCCATAATCACTTTGTCAGTGGCATTCCTAGTAGGGATGGCTTCCACCCATTTGGTAAAGAAGTCTGTAGTAGTTAGAATCCACCTGTGTTGTCCTAAGGAAGATGGACTTATCTCCCCTATAAAGTCCAAACCCCATTGCTGGAAAGGAGCACTTACTGCAATAGGTTTTAGGGGCATTGAAAGCAATTTTTGTTTGCCAGCAAACTTCTGACAAGGGATACAGGCTCTTACTTATTGATATACATCTACAAACAAAGAGGGCCAATAATACCCAGCTCTTAAAATCTTGTATGCTATTGCCTTCCAGTACTTGTGACCTCCACAAGCACCCTCATGAGATTCAGAAATTACTCCTTCAATTTCAGATTTATCCAAGCATCTGAGTAGAATACCGCCTGGGTCCTTCCAGAATAAATGCTCTTCTACTAAACAATACTTAGTTGTTTTTAACTTTAAAGATCTAGCATCTTTTCTATCTAAATGCTCAGGACATTGCAAATATAATAGAAAATACACAATGTCTGTGTACCATGTGGATGCTGAATAATAGTCCATAATCTTCTCTTTTTCCAACATTGCTTGATCTTCTTCCTGAGCTAGCTCTTCAGCCATCACATGCAATCCCAGAGCTTGACAATTTGATTTAGCCAGCAGCTTGGCTAAACCCTGTCCCTTGAAAAGTTTGGTAGGTCTGATATCTACATCATACTCCATGATTTTAGCAATCCACCTGCCTCTTTTCCCCTCACTATCAGGCTATGTTAAAACATCTTTTACAGTAGCATTAGGCACATATGAAATAACTTTAGAATGCAGAACATAGATTCTGAAAAACTTTAAAGCTTTTACCAAAGCATAGGCCTGTTTTTCTAAGATACTGTATTTTAATTAAGAATCCCTGAGATTTTTGCTGAAGAATGCAATAGGTTGCTCCAGTCCTTCCTTATTCTTCTGCAGCAGAATAGTTGCTATTGTATCCTCTGATGCAAATGAGAATGTAAGAAATTCTTTGGTAAAATTTGGGCTTACTAATATAGGAGCTTCAGTACGAGCCATTTTGATTTTCTCAAATGCATTCTTTGCTTTAGTGGTCCACCTGACTTCTTGATCCTTTTTCAGCATGACTGTAATTTGTTTGATAGTCTCAGTAAAGTTTGGTATAAACCAACGCAGAAAGTTGATTTTACCAATGAAATATTGGACATCCTTTTTACTCCTCGGTAAACTTATTTTCAATATAGCTTTTACCTTTTCAGGTTCAATCCTTATACCATCAACTGACACTAAATGACCAATCAATTTACCTTCCTGTACAACAAAGTGTGACTTCTTTGGATTCAAGGACAAGCCAAATTTTCTACATTTCAAGAAAGTATGCTTCAAATGCTTTAGATGTTCATCATCTGATTGTGAGAAAACAGTAATATCATCCAAGTAGATTACCACAAACTTGTCCTTTTCTCTGACAAAAGCAATATCCATAGCCCTCTGAAAAGTGGCTCCAACGTTCATTAGCCCAAAAGGCATCTTGTCATACATGAAAGTTCCCCAAGGAGTTGTAAAAGCTATTTTTTCCTTATCATCAGGATGCATAGAAATATGATTGTACCCTGAGAAACCATCAACCATAGAGATCCTCTGTGCCCCAACTACTTTCTGCAATATTTGCTCAATTTTAGGAAGAGGATAATTATCCTTTAGCGAAGATCAGTTCAAATTTCTAAAGTCAACACACAACCTGATTTCTCCATTCTTTTTCCTAACAGGAACTAGATTAGCCACCCATGAAGAGTACCTGAGGGGCACTATGATCTTGGCATCCAATAACTTCTTTACTTCTTTTTCAATAACAGGAAACAAGGTTGGATTAATCCTCCTTAATTTCTGACGAAAAGGTTTGACATTTGGTTTTAAAGGGAATTTATGTTGTATAATTCCAGTGTCATACATTCTCAATTCCTCATAAGACCATGCAAAAACATCAACATGTTCCTTTAACAATTTAATGTACCTGTTTCTTTGTTCAGCTGTAAGTGCTTTAGAAATCTTTACCATTCTAGGCTGTTCTGCAGAGCCAATGTTACACTCCACCACATTCTCTTCTGAGGACTGTACAACAGGTTTTAAGAGTGTATCATCTTTTGAAAATATCCTTTCCAAAGGTACCAAACCCTTTGGAATGAAATTAATTTTTAATTCAATGATTTTGTGTCCAGCTATTTCATTTTCACCAATCTCTTCCACCTCTCCATCCCCTTCATCCTCTTCTTGATCAATTAGAGAGTTAGAAAATTCATGTGTAAGCTCTAAAAACCTTTTAATTTCAAAATCATCTTCAAACACTCTCCACTGTTTTACATTATCAGGTACAGATGGTCTGTACCTAACTTCAATGGGATATCTCAATTGAGTAGTTTTGGGGATCCTAAAGTGTGTAGCAGCCAAGGCTAATGAATCTGCAGTCTGGTTATGGTCTCTTGGAATATAGGTAATGCTAAAAGCTACAAAATAATTTTCAATCATGTCCCATACCTCATTTTGATATACTTTCAACAAACCCTGCTTCACTTGATAGTTGTTCTTCACCTGCTGAACAACTAATTCGGAGTCACCAAATGTAGAAATATGCTGAATGCCCAAATATTTGGTAGCTTTTAATCCTAACTGCAAAGCTTCATATTCAGTAGTATTGTTTGTAGTAATAAAATCTAATTTATACATCATCTTTACTATTTCACCTCCAGGGGATATAAGAAGAACCCATGCTCCAGCACCTTCTTTGCAAGAAGATCCATCAAAGTATAATTGCCACAGCTCATCCTCATGTTCTCTGCTGCATTTTACTGGTTGTTCCTTTTCAACTTGTAACAAACCAGCAGTATTGTTATCATCACTAAAATGTAACATGCAAGTACCCAGGTCTTTATCAACAGCATACAATGGATGGTTGGTAGGGTTCTTGTCATCTGTTACAATATAGGAAAACTGAAGCTCTCTGTACAGTCTTCTGTTTTCTCCTCCAAACACAGGAATAGTAGCATATGATAAATCCATTTGTAAGGTTCCACCGAATTTCTTTTCCCAAGACCTAGAGAGAAGTAATCCAAATTTAGGTGTAATATCAGCTACCACTACATCCATGATCACACATTTCATGGGTAATTGAGCCAAACTGACAACCATGTCCTTTACTACCCCTAAACACTTCACTTCTCGGGAATCAAATGCATACAGATCATGATAGGGTTTGGTGATACTCAGACCTAAAGCCTCCATAACAGCCTTTGGAATTAAATTATGTGATGCTCCTGAATCTAACAAAAAATTATGTATCATTTGTTCATGAATTGTCAGAGTAATGTAAAATGGAGGTGAAGCACCTGCTTCATTTTCAGTCTTTTCAGCCAAGGCTGATCCAATGAAAATCTTAGGATTTTCTTCCTGTAAATTCACCGCATCAGAAATAGGCTGATTGCTTGCTGAATTAATCATCTTAAGAACAGATTCTTTATATGAAGGGTTTTTCATCAATTCAGTTAAAGGTACAAGAATATTTAACTTGCCTAATTCATTCTCCGGGCTTAAATTCTGCACAGTTTTATTTACCTCTTCAACCTCCATGTTCTTCTTTTGTTTTTCTGAAACTTGTCTTTTTTATGTCACAAGATCAGATGGCTGCTTAGCAGGGACATCTACCTTCTTCTTCAGGCTTTGTACAACCTATTTTGGACCTGACCTTAGATTCACAGTATTCTTAAGTTCATTTTGACAGACATCAGCGGTTACATCAGTCATTTTCAGACCTAAATCATCCTCTGTTTCGAACATATCAGCATCATAGTATTCTGCATTTAGAAATTCCTCCTCAGTGACAAAACCCCCAGACAATATTTCACCAAAATGGTTCATATCCTGATCAGTGTCTTCAAATATCACTTCATCATCAACCTCTTCTTCATCAGCAACATTGTTCTGAAGAGGTGGTGGTACTCTTTGGTCCTCATTTTCTCTCCTTCCTGCTGGATATCATTATTCCTTCATTCTCTAGGCATGAAATGGGGAGCAAATTGTCTTCTGAATTGGTTCTGATTGTTAGGGTTTCATTCACCTTCTTGAACAGGCTTGCTGGAATTTTTCTCTAGTTCTAATTTGTTCAATTTTGAAGTCAAAATCTTCACCAACTTGGCCATCTCATCAATTTTCCCTTCTACAGAATGAGGAGCTGAACTTCCTGAAGCTGCTTCTTTCTTTCCTTTCCTGTCATAGATTTGCTGAGTTGTTTCCTTCTTCAATCTATTTGAAGCCAATATGTTACATTCTACCTCCAATGCTGTATCCTGCATATTCAGTAAAGAAATGGGTCTCCTTTCTCTTAGTAGTAAGGAAAATTCATGGTCGAAAGCATTTGCATATGTAAGTTTTGTAGATGTTTTTGTAGACTTTAATTCTGTAGGAATTCTACTGTACATTTTGTTAAACCTCTTTGAAAAGTCTGCAATAGTTTCATCCTTTTTCCTCCTAAGGGATCCAAACTCAGTTATGTAGTATGTATGGTCTTTGGTGTCACCCCATTGTCTCATGAAGAGATCACAAAGTTCTTCAATGATAGTGATTGAGTTAGCAGGCAACTCCTTGAACCATTTCCTGACATCTCCATCAATTCTTTGCACGAACATTCTCATCCATACATCCTTGGATTCAATGTTTTGGTTATCAGCATAACTAAGGAAAGCTTCCTAGTGTTCTTCAGCTGTAGTTTCCCCCTGTCCATTAAACCTAGGCAGATATTTCTGATAGTCCCCTCCAGGAGTGCATTTAAAGGATGAGGTAGAACCAATGGTGCATATATGGCTGCAACCATTCGGTCCATCATGTCTATAGGCTGATTTTGGGCTGCCATTTTAAGGCTGACTGACTTTGGTGATGAAGAGGTTTGACTGGAACTTGGTTGAAAGGGGTTTTTACCTACTTTCAACTGAAAAAGAGGTATCTTACTAGGGGAGATTGTTTTAGCTTTTCTGAAAGATTGAGGATTAGTAAAAACTTGGAAGTTACTGTCAGGAATTATAGGCTTTAACCAAGGTGAAGTTAATTCTTCTTTTCTTAACACATATGAAGGTTATAAACCATCCAACTGGTCAGGGTCACATAGGGATGGTAATGACTGAGACCTTCTAATCTTCCTGTTAGGAACCCATGTCAATCCCTCTCTTTACTATGTTAGTATATTGTTGCTGGACGCATATGCTTTGTAAGTCGTCCCATAGTAATTATTGATCCATAGTTTGTGTTATTGTTGTGAGGCGCATATGCTTTGTAAGCCGCCTGTAGTATTTGTTGATCCATAGTTTATATTGGCCCATGGTTTTGACCCATAGTATTGGCGCCTATTTTGGTATATAAGTGTGTGTTGAGGCCAAGGAAGGCATGGTGAAGTTATTTTGTATTGAGCTTGCTCAAAGGAGGTTGCCCCCTCAAAGTGGCTTGCGATTAATATAAAAGTGATCTTGAGTTCTGCTGTTATATCGTGTGTTTTTATTACTTGTTTGTTGCAGGGTCCTCACATCTGGTATCAGAGCACTTTCCTTGGCACACATGGGAAATTTTTTTTTTGGGCGGTGACTTTCAGATCAATTTCTGAAACTTTCTGCACAAAATCAGAAGAAACAGATTGCATATCTGAATTCCTCTTTCAAAAATACACAGTTTCAAAAAAAATCATCTCATTTGGAGTTCTAAAAGTGGAGATATCGCGGATTTAAAATCCGCAATTTTTT
Source organism: Pseudotsuga menziesii (assembly GCA_001517045.1). Taxonomy (NCBI): domain Eukaryota; kingdom Viridiplantae; phylum Streptophyta; class Pinopsida; order Pinales; family Pinaceae; genus Pseudotsuga; species Pseudotsuga menziesii. The sequence goes on from LPNX011053961.1 coordinate 141,340, forward strand.
AGAATTTCGGTGACGGCCGTGGAAATTGCGGCAAGAAAATATTCTGACCGAGCGCCCAGATTTCTATTCCGATTTCATGGGTAGAAGCAGAGTGGTTGTTCCAGTTCTAGAAACATGCTATAATAGATCCAATATAGATCCGGTTTTTGAACATTGGGTGGAATTTCTGCCCAAATTTTTTTTTCTGTTGCAGGTTCAGATCTGGGAATAATCCCTCTCTGCTTAACTATGGGAAGTACTTCGGCATAACTCCTAAAACTCATTGTGAGGAGTACCACAAGAACCCCGAAGTAGATGGCCCATTGAGAGGACCTGCCAGCGAAAAGGGAAACGACCCCTACCTGATTGACTAGTTCCCACCCGTGAGGTAAACCAAGAGCTGTCGTTTGTGGCCAAGTGGTTATCAGTTTTACCTAAGCCTTGGAGTGAGGGGTACTACCCCAATACGTAAGCCGTCAGACAGCATTGGTGGCCGAGTGAATCCCTTGAACCGATAGGAAGCCACACATACCTGGGGTCCGTATCTATTTTCAGTTGCACAATTGTAGATTTCCTCTGTCCAGAACTGTTGCCGGTCAGTTCCGTGCCATTACAGATCCATCTGTTGCTAATCACTTCCGCGCCGTTGTAGATCCCTTCCTGAAAAATCTCCTGCTTATGGTTGTCACCCGCACAGGAGCACAAATCATGGAGGAAGCACTTGTAGCCATCCAAGCCAAACTCCAGGAACTGGATGAAAAATTTCTCGATCTCCATCTTGAGCATTCAGCTATGAACACCAGACGATAGTCCGAGTCTTCATCAACCAATGGGTTCTCTTCTTCCAGCAATTTTTGTGGTCCGAAGCTAGATTTTCCACGCTTCAATGGTACTGATCCGACTGGATGGATCTATCGTGCATAACAGTATTTCAGCCTTCATAATACTTTTGATGTTTACCAAGTTCCACTTGCCTCCTTTCATTTGGAACAGGAATCTCTTCAATGGTATCGTTGGTACATCAAGGCTCATGACGAGCCAAAATGGCCTTCTTTTTTCCAGCTCCTTTTGAAACGATTTGGTCCTAGTGCTTTTGTTGACTTCACAGGAGCTCTCACTAAACTTCGCCAAATTGGCACTGTGAAAGAGTATCAAACTAAATTTGAGAAACTAGCTAATCACACTGCAGGATTACCTGATGACTTCTACCGGAGTTGTTTTATCAGTGGTCTAAAGGATGCAATTCACTCTGAGGTCAAAATGTTCAGTCCCAACACAATGATGGAAGCCCTCGGGTTGGCTAAGTTGGCAGAAGACAAGATGGCAGCCCAACAGCGCTCCAAATCCTCTTTTGTTCCCTTCCAAAATATGGGTTCTCAACGACCTCCCATTCCACCAGCTCCTCGCTCACCTCCAATCAAGCATTTGTCTGAAACAGAGATGCAGGCACGCCGAGAAAAAGGGATTTGTTATAATTGTGATGAGAAATTCAGTCGGGGACATCGATGTGTTCAACAAAAGATCTATCTCTTGGATGTGGATTCTCCACCTGCCTATGAAATTGGTGAAGAAGTTGCCGATGTAATGGATACCCCAGTTGACACTCAGGAGCCGCCTACTGACCCTCCATCTCAGGATGACCAACCCGAGATATCCCTCCATGCTTTAGCTGGAGTCACTGCCCTCCAAACAATGCGGGTACGCGGTTACTTCAAGAATCTTCCTATTACAATACTCATTGATTCTGGTAGCACTCATAATTTCATTGACCCTCGGATCGCCAAACAAGCTGATTATTTTATCCATCCTTGCTCCAACTTTGAAGTCATGATTGCCAATGGGGGCACCTTACCTTGCAAAGGGAAGTGTCTTAATGTGCGTATCTCTATGGGAGATTATAACCTCCGCTCTGACATGTTTTCCTTGACCTTAGGCGGATGTGATGTGGTTTTGGGCGCTCAATGGCTGCGCACACCTGGCCCCATATTATGGGATTTTGCTGAAATTTGGATGCAGTTCTCCCCCGATGGACACAAAAACACATTGAAGGGATTACAACCAGGGTCTCTCAGCATCATCAGTTCACATCGCCTGGAAAAACTCCTTAAGAAGAGTTCCCATGGTGTCATTGCTCAGCTCCATTCCCTTCAAATGCACCCTTCAGCGGCCCCCACTACTCCTTTGGATCTCCAACAAATTCTTGATCACTATACAGGTGTTTTTGCTGAACCAGTGGGACTTCCACCTTCACGACCAGAGGACCATTGTATTCAGCTCCTCCCTGGTAGCATTCCTCCCAACATCAGGCCCTATTTGCGGAAATTCATTCTGGTATTTTTTGATGATATCCTCATCTACAGTAAAACATGGGCTGAACATATCCAACATCTGGCTCTTGTAATGCAACTTTTCTCTAATCATCATCTCCATGCCAAAAAGTCTAAATGTGTTTTTGTCCAAAAGTAAGTTGAGTATCTCGGGCACATTATCTCAGCACAAGGGGTTCGTGTGGATCCTGTCAAAATCGCTGCCATGAACAATTGGCCACCTCCTAAGACACTCCAGAGCCTTCGTGGTTTTTTGGGGTTGACTGGATACTACCGCAAGTTTTTCAAGGATTATGGGAAGCTTGCAGCTCCATTAACTGCACTGTTGAAAAATGATGCTTTTACATGGACACATGTTACTGAGCGTGCATTTGACAAGCTGCAACAAGCTATGTGTACTGCACCAGTTCTAGCTATGCCCGATTTTTCCAAGCCCTTCACTATTGAGAGTGATGCTTGCGGCAATGGACTTGGTGCTGTTCTCCTTCAATATGAACACCCCATTGCATTCACCCGCGAAGCCCTTTCTGGTAAGAATTTAGCTGCCTCTACATATGAGAAGGAAATGATGGCCATTTTTCATGCAGTACAAAAGTGGCGACCCTACCTCTCAGGGACTCATTTGTGCATCCAGACTAATCACCAGAGTCTGAAATATTTCCTAGAACAGCGTGTATCCTCCCCAGCACAACAGAAATGGGTTTTATGACTATGAGATCACTTATAAGAAGGGTAAGGACCATCTTGTGACGGATGCCCTTTCTCGCACATTTGATGACCAAGGTTCTCTTTCCGCTATTTCTATGCCTGTTCCAAATTGGTTGCAATCAGTCCAGCAGGGTTATGTCAATGACTCTTCATTATCTCACATCATCCAATGCTTGGCCAACAACCCTTTTGCTGTTCCACATGACTCTTGGGATGGTGCTTCACTGTGATACAAGGGTCGTCTGGTGCTTCCCCAGAACACAGCTCTTCAACAAGCTATCTTCTATGAACTCCATGCTTCTCCGTCAGCGGATCACTCTGGTTTTCTCAAAATGTATGAACGGGCACGGCGCAACTTATTTTGGCAGGGCATGATAAGGACAATTCAACAGATGGTGGTTGAAGGTGATACCTGCCAGCGCAATAAGGGTGAAACAACACCCCTTCCAGGATTGCTCGAGCCCTTGCCCATACCTCCCTAGATATGGACAGATATTTCTATGGATTTCATTGACGGGATCCCTAAATCTGGAGGGAAGACTGTGATTTTGGTTGTGGTTCATCGCCTCTCCAAATATTGTCATTTTTGTGCTCTCAGCCATCCCTATACAGCCTCTTCCATTGCTCAAATTTTCCTGGACCATATCTTTCGTCTTCATGGAATGCCTTCTTCCATTGTCTCGGATCGTGATGCGACTTTCACCAGTCATTTTTGGACAGAACTCTTTCACCACACTGGCACCAAACTGAAGATGCATTCAGGTTATCACCCCCAAACAGATGGTCAGACTGAAATTATCAATAAATGCTTGGAACCTTATCTTCGTTGCTTCTCCTCTGAGCAACAACATCAGTGGGAAAAGTGGCTCCCTCTCGGTGAATGGTGGTACAATACCTCTTACTGCACTGCCTCTAAAATGACTCCATATGAAGCAGTTTATGTTCAGGCACCACCAGTTCTTCTTCCTTACACCCCCAGCAGTTCTCCAGTTTAGGCAGTTGACACTGTCCTTCACATTTTGCATGAAAACCTTCACATGGAAAGCAATCGCATGAAGCAACAAGCTGATCAGCACCGTTCTGAGCGCACTTTTGAAGCCGGTGATATGGTTTTTCTTCGTCTCCAGCCTTACAAGCAATCCTCACTAAAACTCAAAGGGCGTCATCATCTCGCCCCAAAGTTCTATGGGCCATATAGGATTCTTCAGAAGATTGGGTCTGTTGCTTCTAACTTGGAACTTCCGCCTTCTTCCCGCATTCATCTAGTATTTGATGTCTCTTGTCTGAAGAAAGTTCTTGGCACCAACATCAAAGGCCAAACTATTTTACCAGAACTGGATAATGAAGGATCCATCTTTTTGGAGCCGGAGGTTGTCCTCAATAAGCGCACTCGTCAGCTTCACTCTCACTCTATCATAGAGGTCTTAATTCAATGGCACGGAATGCAGCCCGAGGATGCTACGTGGGAACCACTCCTCTAGATACAACGACAATTTCCACATCTAAAGCTTTGAGGACAAAGCTTTTTCTAAGGGGGAGGGGATGTTAGGAACCCATGTCAATCCCTCTCTTTACTATGTTAGTATATTGTTGTTGGACGCATATGCTTTGTAAGTCGTCCCATAGTAATTATTGATCCATAGTTTGTGTTATTGTTGTGAGGCGCATATGCTTTGTAAGCCGCCTGTAGTATTTGTTGATCCATAGTTTATATTCGCCCATGGTTTTGACCCATAGTATTGGCGCCCATAGTTTATATTGGCCCATGGTTTTGACCCATAGTATTGGCGCCTATTTTGGTATATAAGTGTGTGTTGAGGCCAAGGAAGGAACGGTGAAGCTATTTTGTATTGAGCTTGCTCAAAGGAGGTTACCCCCTTGAAGTGGCTTGCGATTAATATAAAAGTGATCTTGAGTTCTGCTACTATATCGTATGTTTTGATTACTTGTTACCTGTAGGGTCCCCACACTTCCTTTCTATCTTCAATATTTGTTCGGGATCTGTAACACCCAACTGCAATGGTGAAATAGGTCTGTTTCTAGTTCCAACTCCCCTAGTAGCCATTGTGACAAACTGGTGAAAAGTAGTCTTAAAGATATGCTGGTTTAAGTTCACCTCTTAAAACCAGTAAAATGATAAGTATCCCAGGGAAAAATCTGTTTTCAACTTCGTTCCCCGGCAACGGCGCCAAATATGTTTGTGCCAGAAATTGTTTCCAGACTACAAATAAATAAGCCAACACAATCTCAAATATTCAATCAAACAAAACTAGGTTTTTTAGGGTTTTTGAAAGGTTTTTCCTGGTTGTGAAGTTTGGTGACAAAAGGGAATACATTCATAAGCCAAATAGGAACTAAATCATAAGTAAAGAAGAACATAGATGCATAATATAATAACCATGTATCCAACAGAACATAAAGACTATAATACCAGCAATGAAATTATCAATTGTGTAGCTAAACAAGATAGAAATGAAGCCAAAACACGGACTGAAGGGTAAAATGGAGCATATATTTCATAATTTTGTTCATCAAATACACATGATATTCAATTACTTAGCTTATCAATAAGTCAAGAGACCTCCTCTAGCCATCCAAAAGTCGAACCCATGTTCTCTTTGTGACCTTCCTAAATACTGTTTTTTCAAAATTCAGTTAGAGTCTAAACCCTAACTGTTTTTAGCCTACTCATCAATAGCATATTATCAAAATAATAATTACAAAAATAAAGTATTCCTCAAAACATAACAAGTAACTACTTTAGCTAACAATGCTCATAGGTCTTTAGTAGCTTCTGCTAACAGAGCTATCCCATCTAAGGCTTGGGCCTTTTTCCTAGCTTTCTGCTGCTCAGTTTCCATCTCTATCATTCTTTTAGTAAGCTCCTCATTATGTTGCTATAGGCTTCTGACAATCTATTCTAATACTGCAAATTTCATCTCTGTACTTCTTTTCCTTTTTAAGGCCTCTTTGGAGACTGCAGTGAGTTCTTGGTAGTGGTCATTCACTTCTTCTAGATCTTCCCTGAGTTTTTTATTAGCTGTAATCAAACCATCATTTGTTTCTTGCATATACTCTATTTGATTTTTATACTGCTTGATGGCTCTTTGCAAATTTTCCTTCTTTGAGTCAAATTCCTTGCTTCCTGTTGTGCTTTGTAGCTCACTAGGCAGCCATCGGATGTTCAGTTTTCTGAATATTTCCTCATCCTCAAGCAACAGCTCTGCAGAAGCATCATGAACACTTGTATTTTCTTGATTATTTGTTTCAGTAGGTGTATTTTCATCCATCAACAGCTTGTTTTTTGAATAAGAAATTTCTATTTCCTGTTTATGTTGTTCCTTCAACATTTCACCTCGTAATTCCAAAAACACAGCTGATAATTTGGTCTCGATGAGGCTGGTTTCTTCATCTATTTTCAATGGCCTTTTTCCTTTTGTAGGATGAGAAGCTGAACCTCCTGGGGCTGCTTCTTTCTTCCCTTTGTTGTTACCCTTTCCAATCTACAGCTTTTCATCAAAGGAAGAATTATCAAGCACAGTTACCTCTTCTATGTTTAACTTAGGGTTTAGTAGCTTTTTCATGTTCAGCCTCAATTTGTTTTTGGATCTAGTTTTGGGTCTCCAGCCTAGAGCAAACTCTCCTACCATCTTTAAAATTTTTCCTTGATGCATGATAGAGGCAAATTCTTTAACTTTGATCTTCTTTTTCTTTGGTATTACTGTCTTATCCTCCTGACTGTAGAACTCCTTGTGTGTGCCAACCCTAGCCTTAGCACTGATAGTCAACTCATCTCCTTCCAACAAATATGCTTCATCTTCAGACAAGATGGTAATTGGACTTCGTTGTTGGACCTTATTATTTTCTTCATCTCCTAAAACCCTTTATGTAAGAACAATTTTTTCATCAATGAGTGCTTCATTTTGAACAAGCTGGGTTTCCTTATGTATAAACAACAAATTTTTGTTCTCACTGTCAACTGGAGGATGCTGAGATTCATAATCTCCTTTTGAAGGTTCTTCCACTTCCTCTAACTTGACACATTTTTCATCTTCAGCCTTCACTTTTTGTCTTAATTTTCTAATTAGGGTTTGTCCCTTATCAACCTACTTTCTGGTAGGCTATCCTTCCTGGTTATTTTGGAACCCAGACCAAAAGAGAAATTAGTCCCAAGTATTTCCTTCTTTCTGCAGAACACTGCTGATAATAAGATTGATCAATCCATGGTGAAATATGGACTGGGCAATGTGGTCATGATGTTCATTGACCCTGCTGGACATTTTCTGCAAGCTCTTTAGCAGGAAGAAAGGGAGATTCATCCTTGATTCACCACTAAGGTGTTGATGAAACCTGAAATGATACTTGAAGACAAAAGCATACCTCCCTTCACATGTAATGTAGCTTTGTAGAACCTTGATAGGCTCTACCCATTCAGCTCTAAAACTATGGATGAGCACTCCCTTGCTCCAATCTGGAATAATGCCAGGAAATAGATACCTTTGGGCATTGAAGGTAAATGGCACCTTTTTGAACCAAAGTTCTCCTTCATTCATGACCCCTATTGCTTCAACCACTAATTCTATAGTTAATTTGAACTTCAGAGTATCAAATGATACTATATCTTTGTTATAACATTGAGCAAATTTATGAGAGACTTTGGTATTATATCCATCAATCTTTTTAAAGAATTTCAACCATCCAACATTCTCAAAGAGTTCAGCACACCCTGGAAACTTGTCTATCCAATTCAGTTCAGTGGGCTCAGCCTTGTTGGTCTTCCCACTCTTCTTCATCTTCTCTCCCAAGGCTTAATGATGCTTCTGTGTAATTTTCAGAACATGTTAGTGACTTCACAGCTTATTTTCCTCCAGCTTTCACAGTTTTTTGCATTCAATTCTTCCTTGAACCCTCACTGGCTGATTGTCCTTGATTTTTTAACAGTCAGTTCTATTATCAATGTAGGGAATGTTTTGTATCGCTTGGATAATTAGGTCAAACAGAGCACCAAATTTTTTTATTAGAGCTGCTGCTGAACTTTACTAACATCAAATATGTTCATTTAGACCTTTTGGACTGATCTCTCACCATTGGGAGTTTGTTGAATACATGAGTTTATGTTTTCTTTTAACAATTTAACATTATAAGGCTTAATAGAAAAACCCCCAATTTAATAGGCCATGACCAAGGTCACGCGGAATACCTCACTCCCAGCTTGCTGCAGGTGTTAAAAATTGATTTTTGGACTATTAGAATGTCGAATTTAACCCACCAGGTGTCTTCAAGTCTTCAGCTTACTTCCAACTGTCGCGCTGAGAAACCCTAAATTCCTTCTTCAACTGCCAATTCTCTATTCTTAGCAATGTGTCTTCATTCCACTTCTCCACTAGCTTCATAATGCTTAACTCGAGAACCTATTTCCCGTCAATCTCACCTCATTCCATTGTCTGTCATGATTTTCCATGCCTTTAATTCTAACTGCCACGATCTCCCTCACGTCATAGCCAACACCTGTTTACATGATTATCTTGATGAAACATGTATCAAACATGCCTACACATGTGATTAGTCATCCCAGGAGTGAAATCATTGGAAAATTTGGTGTAAAAACTGACAAATTTTGCACCCGCGATTTTCTTGTAGCGCGCCAGTGCAAAATTTTAACCGTTGCGCTACAAGAAAGTTTAAAAAACAAATGTTGTGCTATTTGACCATTAACTCAACTTTAACATAGGTTTATATGACTAAACCTTGATCTTAATGCTTATTCATGAAACTATTAATCAACATATACCCTATAGAACCCTTCAGGACATAAGAAAAACAAAAATAATGAAAACCTAAAGGCAAAAAGTCATAATTTCACTCTAAATCAAAATTCCCTAGAAGTAAGCAAATGAGCAAGATTCAAAAAATAACAAGCAAAATATAAGACTGAAGAAAACAAATTCATGAATTAACAGGTTAGACAAGTCAACCCTATTAGTTTCTATGACAAGTCAAGTGACAAATATAAATAGGGAGGCACTCCCATTCATCTGTACACCCTCACTCAAGCAAGTTTACAAGAGACAGAAGGACAAGTGCACCAAAAAAAAGAGAGAAGTAATTTTCTAGGTTTTACACTTCCCTGGTTGAGTTCTATACTAAGAAATGTTTTTAGGGATTTATCCCTTGTGGTTTCCTCAAGGAATATTTGTGTTCTTTGTGTTTATGTGCTTGTTTTTCTTTCGGTGTTCCTACTAGTGAAAATTATTTTAAGATGTCATCTAATAAATTAAGAAAACTTAACATGGTATTAGAGCCACCCTGAAAGGATACACTGAAAAGCTAGGGTTTGTTACTCCAGAAAAATCCCTCAACAGATCAACAAAAAAAAGGGCTCACTCAAATTAGTCCAGAAGGGCACATCTTTCAGTGAAAACATAACTGAATTCCAAGAAGTTTTGGTGTTGGACCAACACTACTATTGGGAAGAACTAGGGCTTCATTTTTCCCAATAATCCATCATCAATCTCAGAAAAATCAAGATGTAATATATCTCACCCTGGGGAAGCACAACGTTTCCGTCACTCAGCTCTACCAGTGATCCCAACTGGAAAATTAGGGTTTCTACATCAAACCCTAAGTCATCACGAAGGATGGCATCCAGAAGTTGTATTTATCAAGTATGTACTACTCCTTCTAATTCCATTTGAATTTCTCATTCTGTTAAAGGATGCAAAATAATACCAAGCTAGATGAGAATCTTGAAGGTGGTGAAAAATTCATAGCATGGAAATTTTAGATCATGATCATTAGAAGAAAATGATCTAGAAGGATTTATAAAGGAGGAAGTTGCAGAACCAGAAGAAGCTGAAGCTAAGTCCAAATGCAAGATAAATATGATCAAGGATAAGAGGATCATACAAGTTGGATTCTGGAAATTCCATGAATATGAAGGATGTCTTGTATGTCCTAGGAATAAATAAGAACCTTCTTTTTATCTCATCTTTGGATAAGAAAGGGTTCAAATTTTCTTTTGTGGATGGAGAAGTCGTCATGTGGACAAAAGGAAAAACTATAGATGATGCAGTAGTAATTGGAGTTGAAGAAGGAGGGCTCTACAAATTGAAGGGACATGTAGATTCAACATTGATGACTAGTACTATAAGCACATTTGAGATATGGCACATAATACTTGCTCATATACATTACAAAGCATTTCCAATTATGAGCAAGGTTGTAACCGGTTTACTAGAGATTCAGACAGAACATGGAGTGTGAAAAGGAAATGCACAAGGAAATAATACTAACAACCCTTATCCAAGCAATGAAAACAAAGAAAAATGGATCTTAGATATTATTCATTCAGATATATGCAAGCCAATGCAAACTACTTCATTAAGAGGTTATGTTTACTATGCTTCCTTTATTGATGACTACTCCCACAAAACTTGGATAGTTTTTCCTAAAGAAGAAAGATGAAGTGTTTGAAAGATTCAAAGTGTTTAAGGCCCTGGTAGAAAACCTCTCTGAAAAGAGGACCAATATCTTAAGATCAGATAATGGAGGAGAATTCACATTAAGTGAATTCAATGAGTACTATAAAGAAGATAGGATTAAGAGGGAGCTTACCATTCCCTATAATCCACAACAAAATGGTGTGGCAGAAAGAAACAATAGATCTATCATGGAAGTTGTGAAAGCTATGATACATGATCAATATATACCTATGTACCTATGGGAAGAAGTAGCTAGAAAAACAGTATATGTATAGAATAGAATCTCCCACACTACCCTTGGGAACAAAACTCTAGAAGAGATGTTCATCAGAGAAAATCCTGAAGTAAGTCACCTAAATATATTTGGTTGTCCGGTATACATACACATTTACAAGGAGAAAAGATCAAAGTTAGATCCTTCAGGAAAGTAGGGTATGTTTGTAGGATATAATGAGCAATCAAAATATTATCGAATCTATATCCTAGGATATTGTCAAGCTGAATTAAGCAGAAATGTCACCTTTCATGAAGATACAGCCTTCAGAAAATCAAAGAAAGATAAGGAAGAGGAAGAGGAGCATGAAACTCCTAGAGCTACATCCAAGGTCCTAAACCAGTTAGGAATGAAGAACAAGATCAGATGAATGAGGATCATGACATGATAGAACCTAAGAGACCTGAATAATTTCCCAGTGAAATGATATCATGAAAGAGAAGACCTTCATGGGCTCGTGAAGTAATCAAAGAAGAAAAAATACATGGTGTCCCAAAAGGAACCATAAGAGAATGAAAGAAGCCAAATCCATACCCTAGTTATTTATATTTTATGTGTGATCTCGTTGATAAAGAACCAACATTTTTTGAAGAAGAAACAAAGCATAAAGAATGGGCTCATGGAATGATCGAGGAATACCAATCCATTATAAAGAATGATGTATTGGAAACAGTACCAATACCAAAAGACAAGTAAGTGGTATCCTTGAAATGGATCTTAAAAACAAAACACTCAACAGATGTTAGTATATAAAAGTACAAGGAAAGATTCATAGCTCGCGTATTATCCCAGAAGGAAGGAATCAACTATGAGGAAACCTTTGCACCAATATCTAGGTACACCTCAATTAGAACCATCCTTGCATTGGCATCCAATCTGAAGTGGATGTTACATCATATGGATGTAAAGACAACCTTTCTAAATGGCTTGATAGAAGAAGAAGTATATATAAAACAACCGCAAGGTTTCAAGACTAATGATAAGGAAAATCAGGTATGTAAACTCAAGAAGGAATTGTATGGGTTAAAGCAAGAACCTAGAGCATGGTATGGAAGAATCGATGATTCCTGATGAGTTTAGGCTTTACCTAGAGTAAAGTAGATTCAAAACTTTACTATAAAGTTGAGGGTGATGGACTTATGATATCACTACTATTTGTAGATGATCTATGCTTGAAAGGTGAAGATAATCCCACCAACAAATGTAAGAAGAAGCTTGTTGCAGAATTTGAGATGGAAGACCTTGGAATGATGCCCTATTTTCTAGGTCTTGAAGTATGGTAGTATTCAGACGAGATTTTACTAAACCAAGGAAAATATGCAGTAGAAATCCTAAAAATATTTGGGATGATATATTGCAAGGCTATGCTTATTCTGATGACAACAAATTTGAAACTATTGAATGATGACACTTTGGAAGCAATCAATGCCACCCTATACAGACATATTATTGGTTCTGTGATTTGCTGAACCAATATAATACCAGATATATGTTTTGTTGTAAACAATCTGAGTCAATATATGGTGAATCCCAAACATATTCACCTAGTTGGAGAAAAACATGTGATGAGATATCTAAAGGGGACTTTAGACTATGGTCTCAGATATGCATCAAATGGCAAGATCAGATTACATGGATTTACATATTCATACTGGGAAGGAAGTGTTGAATATAGAAAGAACACTTCATGATGTTGTTTTAGTTTGGTATTAGGCATGATTTCATGGTTCAGTAGAAAGCATACCATTATTTCACTTAGCACGACAGAGGTTGAATACATTGCAACATGTTCAACTTGTAGCGAAGCAGTATGGCTTCGCAAGATGTTGGCAGGTTTATTTGATGCAGAGATAGATGTTACATATATCCTTTTTGATAATTAGATTGTATTAAGATGGCAGAAAATCCAGTATTTCATGAAAATAAAAAAATATATCAAAGTTAGATATCATTACATCCAGGATATTGTTCAGAAGGTACTTTTAAAGCTCAAGTATGTTCCTACAGAGGAACAAGTGGCAGATGTCTTGAGTAAACCTTTGTCTTGTGTAAAGTTTGAATACTTTCAAGACAAGATTGGTGTAGTCCAAAAGGACCTCTGTCAAAGAGATATTGATGGTAGATGGTAGAAGGATGCAGTGGTGGTAGCTCAACCTAGAGTAGGGTAAATATGGATAGGCTTGTTGAACAGCAAGTCGAATGAGGCATGTTGATCCTAGGGGATTAGTATGTCTAGCTAGACTGGCTTAACCCAAGTGGGTTAGTAATCTAGAACAAGACTTGGTGGTCCCTAGGAAGGTCAATCTTCCTGACTAGGATTGTTGAATCGAATGGGTTAGTAAGCTAGACAAAGTGCCTGAATGGATCTACCAAAGAACTCACCAAGATATTGCTCTGAGATAGTTAGTGGGAAAGATGTGGTTTCATTATTGTTATACTAATGATTGTTGAAATGATTGCTAATATAGTTTTAGTATTCCTATACTGATGTAGTAGGTTCAATATTGTTATACTGATGATCATTGAGATGATTGTCAAGATAATTACTGAAATAGTTTCAGTATTCCTATATTGATATAGCAGGTTCAGTATTTTCATACTGATGATTGTTGTGGTGACTTTTGATGAGGCTGTTTCAGTATTTCTCTATTGATGATGATGTTGTTGTTTCAACATTTTTATGTTGATGATGATGATGTTCCACATCTCTATGCTGGTGATGCAGATGATGATCTAGAATTTATTGATGATGTTTTTTTAGCACTGACATGCTAATGATGTTTTTATTGATGTCTCAATATTTACATACTGATGCTGCAGATGATTTTTCACTATTTACATACTGATGTTGTAGATGATTTTTCACTATTTACATACTGATGTTGCAGATGATGTTTTTATATTTACATACTAATGTTGTAGATGAGGTTTTAGTATCAGATACTGATGTTGGCAGAGATGATTCAGTATTCACATACTAATGTTGACGAACATGATCTAGTATACACAGTAGATGATTCAGTATCCACATATTGATGTTGTAGAAGATGATTTAAATAGTATCCACATATTGATGTGACAGAAGATGATCTAGTACGCATAGAAGATGATTATATATTTACATACTGAGGTTGCAGAACATGATCAAGTTGAGATCGATGATGAATATGTATGATGGTGTTCTAAAACTTCCTATGACATATAGAGACTCACTAGTCAGATGCACAGTTGTGGTAGTAGTTTCTACCTTGGTTGAATACCTTCCTAGTTAAGAAGAAGTGTTAAAGTATTGTAAATTCAGAATATATTCCAGATGTATTGATTGTATTCCTCCATCAAGATATGATTTTGGTCATGTAAGAGTCATTGAAAGAATCAATGTAAACCTTTGGATGTAAGTCGGGTCAATAGTACCCAAGTGTCATTATAATATATGTTATTTTTGGTGTCTTCCCACTCAAGTCGACCCTGTCAGTTAGACAAGTCAGACCTGACAGGTCCTAGTACATGTCAAGTGAAAAATATAAATAGGGAGGTGCCCCCCTTCATTTGTACACACCCACTCAAGCAATTTTGCAAGAGAGAGAAGAACAAGTGCGCCAAAAAGAAGAGAGAAGCATTTGTCTAGGTTTTACATTGCTCTGGTTGAGTTCTATACTGAGGAAGTTTTGCAGGGTTTTCTCCCTTGTGGTTTCCCCAAGGAAAATATTTGTGTTATTAGTGTTTATGTGCTTGTTGTTCTTTCAGTTATCCTACTAGTGAAATGTTTTTTAAGATACCATCTAAGAAATTAAGAAAACTTAAGGGTGTGTGCAAGCTGATGAGGGTCTCTTTTGACGCGTTCGATGCAATAGAAAACTGAAAAATCAGGCATCCATCAACTTGCATGGATATTTTGAGACACTTACACAATGAATATTGTGATGAGTAAAAAGCAAGAAATGTAGGAAATTGAATGACGATTCCAAATATATAATTTTTTTCTATTGAAAATGATGTTAACTATCTAAAGTTAGATATTTTTTAATGGGCACTTTTTATTTTCGGGACAAATTATAAGGTATATGTTTTTGTGGGTGCAGCCTTTGAGTGACTAAATGATGGAATAAACCTATGAAAATCGGTATACATATAGAGAACATATAGTACTAGTGCACGACTATTTTTCCAATAATAAAAATAATTTTTTTAATTTTTTTTTAATTATCTAAGAGATCCAACCTCGAAAAAGGTATGTCAATTGTTGGTGCAGCGTTTGAATTTCTTAATGAAATTATTTGGAAATGGGTTTTGTATAGCATGTACAGGTTGGTGTTCTTTAGTGCACCATACAATTTTTTTAACTCGCTGAGAAAGGAAAGAGATATGGATGAAACACTAATAGTGTGTTTTTTTATTGGACGAGTGGTGATATAAGATAAATAAGAAAAAAATAGAAAAAGTTTTGTATTATTGTTAAAATTTACATATTTGCAATCTGCAAAAAAACCCATAGCTGTTTCTAAAATCTCATAAAAAATGGAGGTGTGCAGCATACTCAGACGAACGACTAAACACAAGCATATTGAAAATTTGGATATAATGTTGGATTAGCCATGGTTTATCATACTCCAAGGCATAGGCATGTTGAATCTAAAGAAAATTCCGATGTAGACACATAGGCATAAGAATTCCATGCAATCATCGGTGGAGGCTCGACCTTATCATTTGGAGGGAATACATTTTTTAATTTAAACAAATTGTGTGCTCATTATTATGAACAATAATGCGTGTGCATTGCTAAAAATGGGAGTGTGTTTTTATGAATCACAATGCGTGTGCATTTTAAACTACTACAATGAGTTTGGTTTTGTAAGTTATACCAATACTAAAATTATTTTATGTCCCCTGCGCTCCCCTCTTCCCCCTAACTCTTACTAACCCCCCCTCCTCCTCTCCCTACCTCTAAGCCCCCGTCCTCTTGTCTTAACTTTAACCCCCCCTCTATCTCCGTAACACCCCACCACCCCTTTCATTCTTGTTCTCTCTCACATGCCTATGTCCCCCCGTACCACTAAGACCTGTATGTCCCTTCCCCCCACCCCTAAGCCTGTAACCCTTTCTCTCTACCTCAAACTCTTAAACACCCCCTATTGTTCTATCCCTAATCACTTAGCACCCCCTCCCCACCAAAACCCTTAAAACTCCCTTCCTCTCTCTCTCTCTCTTCCTTTCTCTCTCTCACACACACATACCCCTAGCACCTATCTCTCATGCCTAACACCTAAAACCTCTCTCTCCACTCTTTATTGCTCCCCAAATCATCAAATTACACTTATCCACCACCCCTTGATCTATTCCCCAACCCTCTCTCTCTATCACAGACACCCACATTACAAATAGAC
>LPNX011053975.1:3147-189583 GCA_001517045.1 Pseudotsuga menziesii
AATGGACAGCGAAGGAAGAACTCGTTAGATTCATGTGCAGAAACTGCCAAATATGATGATGTTGGTGACGATGGATATGAACTTGTATCTTTGTTATGTTTCAGTTCATTTACTTAATGTAAACTTACTCTGTTTCTTTTTATTCAATTTGTTGTGCCTCTTCCTTGCTTGGAGGTTGCCAGATGGATTTACTTGTTATGTTATAATAACAATCTCTACACCAGCCTTTGTTGTTCAGCAATTTATGGTAACAAATATGGGTGTCTGAACTAAGGGTCCTATTATGCACAAATAGCCCCAGAATTTACCTACCTATTGTTTTGGACTTAATAGAATTGGGAATGACTGTTTATGATTTTCATATGTAGGTAATGGATACATGTGCCACTTCACCAGCCTTCCATTTTTCTAACCTAGCCAGAACTTCCTCGTCCATATTAGTAATGTTTAGCTTTGAATTTTTATCTTTGTTCCTTGGGAGCTCCAATTCACCATTGAGCTTTAGTCCAACCTCCGTGATTGATTTATTTGGCTTTCCATTCAATTTTGGAGAAGGAACCAACTGGTTTCGAACTGGGTGGAGATTATTGTACATTGCTTTTATCACAATGGATTCTCTGGCATCCAAAAATGACCATATATATATTTTTTAAAACCTACAGAAAGCGTCGCTATATCGACGGCCTACCGTGGAACGTTGCGACGTCTTACCGTCGATATAGCGATGGCTTACCGTCGATATAGCGACGTCTCTCCGTCGATATAGTGACGGCTTACCGTCGCAGGTATTGGGGTTTGTCATTTTCATTTTAGGAATTTTTGTCGCAATTACGACGTCTTCTCGTCGCTATAGAGACGGCCCACCCATGGAAATATACACACAGCAAAATAGAACATCGTCGCTCTTGCCACGCAATTAACGGGTCGTCGCTATTGCGATGAAATAGTTTCCACGGGAAGAAAAACACTTAGACGTGGCAATATCCACGCTTCTCCATGGATATTGCCACGTTTTTGCCGTGGCAAAATTGATCACTTGTACTAGTGCTAGAATAGGATATTTAATTAACCTGCGTCTCCTCCTCCATTCATGAATATGATTGGAAATATGGGTGGAGGTAGATTGTTGGAGTGAGATCAAGATGTCCGTGGCAGTTGCATATCTGACTGGTAACTAAAAATGGGTTAGGAAGGCCATAGACAAGGATTGAAAATTTTCTGAAGAGTGTTGTGGTAATTCGACATACCATTTGGCAATAGTGCAGGTGAGAGTTCATTGGAAAATCCTCAAATGAACCTAACCATCCATTAAAGAGTTCGAGGAACACCACAAGTGATATGCCATCATGTGGTTTTTGGATCCTCACCGGATTTTCCATCAAACTTGGGAATTTACGATGGAAATTTGATAAGAATAGCTGGCCAATTAGGATCATGTTGAATGGGATCGTTTTCCAAAGTGACAAAATCTAGTAGATCTAAGGTATCCAGAAACAATATATTTCTATTTGATTGCAGATACTGGTAATATTGATGTGGCATTTGAGTACCTGTAGGACCATACATTGATTGATCGACATATGCAGCTATATTTTATTGTGGTCCTCCCATAGGGGGTTGATTTATGGTGGAGTTCCTCCGGGTGGTCCTCCGGGTGGTCCTCCAGGTGGTCCTTTAGGTGGTCCTCCAAGTTCTCCTCTAGGAGATCATGCAGGTGGTCCTCCAAGTTATCCTCTAGGAGGTCCTCCACGTGGTGGGGGTGGAACAAGTGTTGGAGGTGGAACAAGTGGTGGGGGTGGAGGTAGCATAGGTGGTCCTCTAGTTGGGGGTAAAGTCAGAGGAGTGTTTGTCAAATTTGGTTGGCCCCATGGGGTATTCATGTTTCCAGGGTACAGTACTCTAGGATGAACATTTCTCGAAGCAACATGTTGATAGGTTTGATTCATTACCATATTTTGATTACATGGGTATGTGTAACCCTATACACATTGAACCCATGTAGGTTTCCCCCATGTAGGTTTTCCCATGGCTGGAGGTGGATAAGTGATCCTCTAGTCATGTTGTAGGAAATAGATAAAGGTTTCCCTCCAATTATGTTGTGTCCACTAACCAGGGGTTTTCTCCATGTTTCCCCCTAGAAACATTTTCACCACTTACCACAGGTTTCCCCATAGTGACATTTTTCCTCGTGGTTGAATATTTTCCTCTAACTGTGTGATTAACATGGGCTGAGGATTGCTCCTCTGTCATTGGGGTTGGAAAAGTGCTAGAACCAGTCATAAGATTTTGAAATGGTACAGCTAGAAAGGGAAATTGTCCTTGTCCGTAAGAGACCATGTTAGGAACCTGTATCACTAATAAATGAATATTGTAAGAATGGATAGGGGTATGGTACTCGATATTAACTACTTTCGATGTGGATGGTAAAGAATAAAAACGTTGACATCTCATGTTTTGTCCGATTTCTCGTATATGGGATATAGTATCATTAAGTAATCCTAAAAACTCATCACTTGGGATGGGAATGATAGGATGTAAAGGTGGAGGTGGACTTGATGGTGTACCAAAATAAAAAAATAACTTGTCCTAAGGAAGTACACCAAAACAGATCAGATGGACCAAAAACATTTTCTACCAGATCATTTGGGGGTCTAGTAAATATCTAATATGCGACTCTAGGATACCCTTCCATTGATGCATGAAAATATGTATCATGTGAAGTAGGTTGTTCTACCACTTGTTAGAATAATCAACCCATAGTTAGCTACCTTAGACATTAATTAATCCATTTTTTGTCTTATTTGCCTAGTTTCTAATATTCCACTCTATGCAAGTTGTCTTCCACATGTCCTAGAATTCAAACTTGATAAAAATGAGTCATGGAGCGCTTGGGAAACCTCCTGGAATCCATATTTATCATATCTACTTTATTGTAGATCCTCCCTAGTGCATGTCTATTTTTTCTGCTTTATTTCCTGCTTTACTGAGTTTTATGGCAAAAGGGAAAGTAAGACT
Source organism: Pseudotsuga menziesii (assembly GCA_001517045.1). Classification (NCBI taxonomy): domain Eukaryota; kingdom Viridiplantae; phylum Streptophyta; class Pinopsida; order Pinales; family Pinaceae; genus Pseudotsuga; species Pseudotsuga menziesii. The sequence goes on from LPNX011053975.1 coordinate 6,163, forward strand.
AGGTGCAGTTGACTTGTTTTCTGCCCTCATCATCCTCCATTATTTTCTCCTAATAAAAGCATGTATGAGTTGTCTTTCCATCACCTATTAGGTTGCCTGCTTGACTTTTCCAATTCATGAGCTCCTAGGCAAATTTGGAAACTGCTCTATGCACCTATGGGGGATTTGACTAGATTTAGTAAGCCTGCTTTTGACTATTTCGAATGGCATCCTTATGCATTCAAATATCTCATGTAATTATTTATTGTAGAATCCTATGACTTCACAAGGTTGGCTATTTTAGACTTATTCAATACAGATTAGTGTTATGCTCCAATTTTAGTCTCCTTTGTGTGTAAATTTGCATGTTTGATTAGTAATTTTGTGAGTGCAATTGATCTATCACCTGGGTTCAATTTCCACATGGTCTCAGAGCCTTTGTATATCGATTTCTCTCCTTCCATATTGCTATTGCAGGTTTGACATCTTGACTGGGAGCTATTCTGCTGACTAAAGGGACAATTTATGAGTTATGGATCAATCTCAGAAGATCATCTTGACTCCATTTAATTCATGGCATCTAATGGAGAATCTGCGGTGAGAAGATTTATTGTCTACGTTTCGAACCAAGCGTGGTTCATCTTCAGGACAAGGAGATTCCTGGAGATTGTTCCTCTTTCATTGGAGTATTAATACAGAGATCGTTACTTTCGCTTGAGATGGCCGACAAGGTTTGTTTTGTCCAAGGTTTAAATTAGGGTTAATAATCTAGGGCTAATATCTTTCTAAGTAGATTTAATTTAGGGTGAATAAACTTGTTACAAATTCTTAAATTATTAATTTTTTGTATTAAACCTATTTTTTTGTATTAAAACTATTTTATAATTTTTTATAATTTTTATATAATTTTTAAAATGTTTTTTAATCTAATAATTAAAATTTTAATTTTAAAACATTGGTTAATGTAGGCTTTATAAATTTAATTAATTTAATTAAATCCTTGTTATTTAACTATTATGTAATGTTTTTAATAAAATATTTAATTCTAATAAAATATTTAAATTCTAATACAATATTTTAATCGGATCATAAAAGGAGTTAATGAAGCCATAAAGAAATCTTCCTTGGATGAGGAGATCAAGAAAAAACTCATTGTTTCCGATCCCTTAGTTCCAAGAATATATGGTCTTCCCAAAATCCACAAGCCTGGAGTTCCTCTCCGACCCATTGTAGACACCATAGGCTCACTAACCTATAGGCTCGAAAAATTCCTTGCAGAAAAACTAAAACCCTTAGTAGGCAACACAAGCTCATTCATTAAAGATTCCTCTTACTTTATCGAGAAAATAAAACACAGACATATGAAAGAGAATGAGATTTTATTGAGCTTGGATGTAGTGTCCCTCTTCACCATGATCCCCATCAAAGAAGCCATCAATGTTATAGAAGATCTCACTGATCCCGAAACCTCACAACTCGTAGGCCTATGTCTCAATTCCACATTCTTTAGTTTTATGGGTGAACTTTATGAACAAACCTGTGGAGTGGTGATGGGTTCCCCCCTCTCTCCCATTATCGCTAACCTGTTCATGGAAAACTTTGAGCAAAAATCCTTGAATACTGCCAATCCAAAACCTGAATGGTGGTCCATATTTGTGGATGAAACCTTCTTAATATGGGCCCATAGGAAGGAAGAATTAGACAAATTCATTGATCATTTGAATAGCCAAAATGATTCCATCAAATTCACAAAAGAGTTTGAAGAGAACAATGAGCTTCCTTTTCTGGATACACTAGTCATCATGGCACAAGATGGAGGCATAGCCCACAAGGTTTACAGGAAGAAAACTCACACAGAACAATATCTTCACGCCCTCTCACACCATCACCCAAACCAGAAGTTGGGGGTTCTTAACACCCTTTTCACTAGAGCCCTAAGGATCTCTGATAATGATCACCTAGAATCCGAGCAAGAACACATGCGCAATGTTTTTCTGAGCAATGGTTATAACCTAACTCAAATCAACAAAGCCCTTGAAAGAGCTACAAAAACCTAGGAAAACAGAGCTAAGGCCTCTTCTAAAGAGAAGAAAGTTGGGGATCATAAGGCATTTCTCCCTTACATTCAAGGGACTACAGACAAAATAGCCAAACACCTGAAAAAGAAGAATATTGACTCAGTTTTTTCCCCACCTAACAACATCAAAAAATTACTTAGGTCAGTAAAAGATCCTGTTGACCCAAGTCTTAAAAAGGGGGTTTACCTCATTCCTTGTGAATGCGGGAAAGCCTACATTGGTGAAACAGGGAGGTCCATCCGTACTAGGGTTAAAGAACACTGTGCAGATATCCACCTTAATAGAACCCACAAGTCAGCCTTAGCAGAACACTCGCATAACACAAAACACCCTATTAAAATCGAGGATATGCAGGTGTTAGCCCAAGTCGACAACTGGTCAAAGAGGAGAATTAGAGAGGCTATTGAGATAGTAAAAAACCCTAAATGCTTAAACCGAGATGACGGCCTGTCCATTAGCTGATCATGGTTGCCAAACCTAACCAAGCTAAATAAGAATTAAAACTTAAATTTAATAAAACTTGAAAATTAATAAAAACCTTACAATTAATAAAAAAACTTAAATTAATAAAATTAAAACTTAAAATTAAAATCAAAATTTTGAAATTAATTTTCCTAAAATTTCCCTAATTTACCCTAAAATTTCCCTTAATTTTACCCTAGAAAACCTAATAATTAAACTTTTTAAAATTTGTTAAAAGATTTTTAAAAATAAATTAAATTAAAAGGTTTTTTAAATTTAAATTAATTAAAATAAAATTTTGCAAAATAAATTTAATTAGATTAAAATTTTCAAAATATTTTAATAAATTTCCTTACTTAATTAGTTTTAAAGAATTAAAATATTGTATTAGAATTTAAATATTTTATTAGAATTAAATATTTTATTAAAAACATTACATAATAGTTAAATAACAAGGATTTAATTAAATTAATTAAATTTATAAAGCCTACATTAACCAATGTTTTAAAATTAAAATTTTAATTATTAGATTAAAAAACATTTTAAAAATTATATAAAAATTTTAAAATAGTTTTAATACAAAAAATAGGTTTAATACAAAAAAAATTAATAATTTAAGAATTTGTAACAAGTTTATTCACCCTAAATTAAATATACTTAGAAAGATATTAGCCTTAGATTATTAACCCTAGTTTAAACCTTGGACAAAACAAACCTTGTCGACCATCTCAAGCGAAAGTAACGATCTCTGTATTAATTCTCCAATGAAAGAGGAACAATCTCCAGGCATCTCCTTGTCCTGAAGATGAACCACGCTTGGTTCGAAACGTCGACAATAAATCTTCTCACCGCAGATTCTCCATTAGATGCCATGAATCCTCACTACAGAATCTCAGCTAACCTCCATTTAATTTCTTTGAATGGAAAGTAGAGATGGAGATACTGTTGAGAGCGAAAGGTCTCTACAGGGTGACTATGGCAATTGAATCAGAGCCCAATGCAGCTGCAGAGAAAATTAAATGGCACAGCAGGAGGGATGAGGCTTATGGTCTCTTGTGTCTGAGCATATCCAGAGACCTCCTCTTCCATCTTGATGGATTGACATCACCAAATGAAGTATGGGAGAAGCTTGTAGAGATTTTTGGTAAGATAGATGAGATGAGAGGACATCAAATCGAGAATGAATTGATCTCCTTGAGTCCCAGCAGCTTTGAATCCCTGCAACTATACTTTTCCAAGTTTAAAGCCCTTGTTTTGCAGCTAAAACAGTGTGGAATTGAAAAGAAGGAGGAGCAACTAGTTTTGGCCATACTCTCAAAGCTTGGCCCTGACTATTCAGTGTTTTTTTTTACCTTCCATGCCACCAAGTTGACAGCTCGAGCCTGGAAGATGCCTAAGCTTGCAGAGTTCATGGAATCCCTCACACAAGAACAAGATAAACTGGTGATGATGGGCACCATCAAACCTTCCAAATACCAATCTCTGGTTGCTGGAGATTCAAGGGTGGATTCAAAAGGCAAGAACAAGGCTAAGAAGCCACATGAGCAGAAGAGAGACAAGAACAAGTCTCAGGAGGAGCCCCAAGGCTCCAACAAGAAATTCCAGAAGAAGAAGAACAAAGGAGAAATGAGCAAGTGCGCATACTGTAGTAAGGGCTTTCATCCTGAAAGCTTCTACATGAAGAATCAAATTGACATGCTGACCCAACTCCTAGAGAAGAATAACATCTCCCTTCCTGATAGCTCAAAGAAGAGGGAAGGAGGATCAAATTTAGAAGACAGAGAGAAAGTTCATGCATTGGTTGTTGGCACATCAAGCTCACCTAGCTTCATCATAGAATCTAGATCTTCAAGACATATGGTTTAAACCAAGGAGGCATTCTCCTCTCTTGAAATGTTGAAAGGTCCACCAATAGTGCTGGGAGATTACTCTCTCACTGACAGTTTGGGCAAAGGAAGGATTGATCTTGACCATGGTAAGTTCAGCAATGTATTGTATGTTCTAGGTCTTGCCTCTAACCTCTTGTCAGTGTATCAGATGACCCACACAGGGTCTCCACAGAAGGTCATATTATCCCCTAATGATGTTGAGATCATGGATATCTCGAGTGGTAAAGTCATTGCAAAAGGAGTTGTAGATCACACTTCGAAGGTATACTGGTTTTCACATTTTCTACCCTACTCAAACCCCTCTGCTCTTCTGATTCATGCTAATGAGGCAAGCAAGCTTTGGTATGAAATATTTGGCCATCTTAACTATAAGTATCTTTCTGATATAAGTGAAAAATAAATGGTCATAGGGTTACCAAATATTAAGTTTTCCAAGGGATTCTGTCAAGGTTGTGTCCTAGGAAAACACCCAGAGCATAAATTTGAGAGAGCTAGTCATGAGAGAACCTCTGCACCTCTTGAGTTGATCCACAATGATGTTTCTGGTCCATTCCCTCATATTTCAATGAGTCAGGCAAAATATCCATTAACTTTCATAGATTACTTTTCCAGGTACTGTTGGGTTTACTTCCTGAAGCATAAGTCTGAAGTCTTTGGCCTCTTCAAAGTCCTTAAGGCTTTTGTTGAAAACTAGTCTGGGAGGAAACTCAAGATCCTCGGATATGACAATGGCGGTGAGTATGTCAAGTCTGAATTCATTCAATATTGTGAAGATGCAAGTATTCAGATGCAGCATTCAATCCCTTACACACCATAGCAAAATGGTGTTGCTGAGAGAAAGAATAGATCACTGAAAGAGATGGAAACCTGTATGTTGGAGGCTAAGACTTTGCCACCAAAGTTTTGGGCCGAGGCTATAAATTGTGCATCCTATATCCAGAATAGGGTGCCTCATAAACAGCTTGATGGTATGACTCCTTTTGAAGCATGGAGTGGGCACAAGCCAGATGTGACCCATTTTAGGATTTTTGGCTCAAGGGCTTGGGCTAGAATTCCAACATAAAAGAGGAAGGCTTTGCAGCCCCAAAGCCAAGAGTGTCTATTTGTTGGGTACTCTCAAGATTCAAAAGGGTGCAAGCTAATCAATTTGAGCACAAACAAAGCCTTCACTGAAAGAAGAGTTCAATTCCAAGAAGAGCCTTTAGCAGCAGTTGAAGTTGGAGAGTGTTCTTCACCACCAGAACCATTGAAGGTAAGTGAAGAGACAAATGAGTTTGCTGATTCTGATATGTATGATAATGATGATTTAATTGCAGATCCTAACAGTCCTACAAGACCAAAATGGGCAGAAAATACCATTCATGCAGTTGGGGAACTAGCTGGAAATCCTAGTGATCCTAGGAGGACTAGATCTCAGTTTGAGAGTGCCCTGAGCATGAAAGACCCTTTGTTTGCAGAGAAATGTTATCTGATTGTTGAATCAGACCCACATACATATGAAGATGCAGCACATGATACAATATGCAAGCCTCCATGAAAGAATAATTCAGCTCACTCCAGAAGAACAACACTTGGGAGTTGGTTGATATTCCCATAGGGAGGAAGCTAGTTCAATGTAAGTGAGTTTTCAAAACTAGGTTTTCTGCTGGTGGTTCACCTTTGAAATATAAGGAAATATTGGTAGTCAAGGGCTACTCACAGGTACATGGTATTGACTACAATGAGACCTTTGCACCAGTGGCAAAGATGGACTCCATCAGACTAGCCTTAGCCATTGCAGCTTCAAAGCAGTGGGAGGTATATCACATGGATGTGAAGTGTGCTTTCCTGAATGGAGATATTACTAAAGAGATTTACATGCAGCAACCTCAAGGGCTTTTTACTAATCGATATTTTGTGTGCAGGCTAAATAAATCATTGTATGGGCTTAAGCAAGCCCCCAGGGCTTGGTATGCCAAGATTGATGGCTTTCTGCTATCATTGATTTTTGTTCGATGCAAGTATGATACAAATGTTTATTTGAAGCTGATTCATGGTTATTTGATGATTAATTTCTTGTATGTGGATGACCTTCTGATTACAGGAAGCTCAAATAAAGAAATTGCCTCCTTAAAGGATGCAATGAACCATGCATTTTCTATGACTGATTTGGGGTTGTTGAGCCAATTTTTGGGTCTCGAAATTGCTCAATCCCAACATGGAATAAAAGTACATCATTCCAAGTATGCTTTGGATTTTCTGAACAAGTTCAACATGAAATATTGCAAGCCAAGCAAGACTCCCTTCCTTTCAGGAGTTAAGCTTGAAGAAGCAGGCTCTTCTCCTATGGTAGATAGTACACTGTATAGACAACTGATTGGGTGTTTGCTGTACCTTACACACACTTGAACTGATATTTATTATGCAGTAAGTGTGGCTTCAATATACATGGATCATCCTCATGATATCGATTGGAGAGCATCCAAAAGGGTCCTTAACTTTGTTCAGGGAACAAGAACTCATGGGATCTTCTACAAAGCTAAATCTGATCTTGATTTGATTGGGTTTACTGACAGTGATTGGGCAGCTGACAACACAGATTGAAAGTCAACATCAGGATATTTGTTCATGCTTACTGAAGGACCAATCAGCTGGTCGAGCAAGAAACATAGTGCCATTTCACTCTCATCTACATAAGCAGAATACATAGGAATTGTAAATGCAACAACTCAATGTTTATGGTTGCAGGGGTTACTTGGTGAGTGTGGCATCGAATTAGAGTTCTCAACTATTATCTATTGTGATAATAAGAGCACCATTCAAATCCAAAATGATCTAGATTAGAGACAGAGAACCAAACACATTGAGATCCATATGCACTACATCAAATAGCTTGTGCATGATGGCACAGCTCACCTACACTTCTGTGCATCTTCAGAACAAGTAGCTGACATCTTCACCAAAGGTTTTTGTGAGAAGACATTCAGCAATCTCAAATCACTGCTGGGGATTTCTGATCATGCTGTGAAGCATGATTGATGACAAGATTTTCAAATTTTGTTTTACTGTTCATGTTTAAGGGAGGATTTTCCCACTGGGTTTTTGCCTCTTTCCTTGGTTAAATGGACATGCAGTATGTAAAGGGTGACTAAGCCATGTTTCTAGGCCCTATATTTTTCTGATATTTACTCATAATTCAGGCTTAAGGGGGGGTTTTATAATAATCAACCCATATTTAGCTACCTTAGACATTAATTAATCTAGTTTTTGTCTTATTTGCCTAGTTTCCAATATTCCACTCTATGCAAGTTGTCTTCCACATGTCCTAGAAGTCAAAATTGCTAAACCTAAGTCATGGAGTGCTTGGGAAACCTCCTGGAATCCATATTTAGCATATCTTCTTTATTCCAGATCCTCCCTAGCGCATGTCTGCTTTTTCTGTTTTATCGCCTACTTTACTGAGTTTTATGGCAAAAGGGAAAGTAAGAGTAGGTGTAGTTGACTTGTTTTTTTCCCTCATCATCCTCCATTATTTTCTCCTAATAAAAGCATGTATGAGTTGTCTTTCCATCACCTATTATCTTGCCTACTTTAACTTTCCAATTCGTGAGCTCCTAGGAAGATTTGGAAACTGCTTTATGCACTTATGGGGGATTTGACTAGATTTAGTAAGCCTGCTTTTGACTATTTCGAATGGCATCCTTATGCATTCAAATCTCTCATGTAATTATTTATTGCAGCAGCCTATGACTTCACAAGGTTTGCTATTGTACACTTATTCAATACCAATTAGTGTTATGATCCAATTTCAGTCTCCTTTGTGTGTAAATTTGCATGTTTGATTAGTAATTTTGTGAGTGCAATTGATCTATCACCTGGGTTCAATTTCCACACCACTAGTGGTACCATGGGAGTGGTGATAGGTGTATTTTTAGGGGAAGAATAATCTCATCTTCATTTAGTAATTGGTATTCCTTCTTCATGTGGACTAGCTGCAGTGGGTTGATCCATGGTTGTGCTTTCTCTTCCCTCCATGGCAGGGGGATATTCTAGTAGCAAACCTTGCCTCATGCATGATCTTCTTGTAGGATGCTCAGCCAGAATGATTGGAGAAATTATCACCTTAAAGGTCTTCTACATAAAATAAACATGACAAATGCTACTCAAGCTAAAGGCCACAAGCTAACTTATGTTACATGTAGGGTTGAAAATGTCATATCCTCACAGGAGTGTCAATCCATCACAACTCACAATATACCACAGGATATCCTAAGGGTACGTGCATAGTATCTCCCTGAGTTTTTTTCTCATTGCATTGCAATGACAAGAGGACTGATGGGTTGACTTAGTTGGTTTCAAGCTACTAGAGGGGTCTCCCAATACACGCAAGGTATGTGGGAGGTCAAATCTGTAGTAATTTTGTTTGATGGACAACCATTCGAAAGGCGCATTCCTATATGTTGCGAGTACGTGAAAGAACCTTTCTATATACCACAAGAGTACGTGAAAGGTTGTTCAATATATCGATTAGTATGTGGAAGAACCACACAGTCCCCAGGATGAAGTGCAGGTAAAGCTATAACGACAACTCCTACCTTTTAAGACGTTGTAACACATATCTAACCTATCACTCAAGTTACTATAAATTTTAACCTATATACCGCTTAATTTTATCTTATAGATTGTTAAATGGACCAACGGAGTGTGGACTCGTCCCAATATCATGCACCTACTAAATGATATGAATTTTTTTTCCTTTCAATGAGATCTATTTATGGGAAAGAGAGATATCTTTATTTTCTTCTTAAGACAAGCAACCAGGATAAAATACCAATTTTTCACTTTTCCTTTCAAGAAAATTCCAAAATACAAAGAAACCAAAAAGCACAACACCACAACAAACATTTTTTATTGTTTTTTTCTTTTTCTAAAGAAGCCTAAACTTCCAAATTAAAATGAGAAAGATGAACTTCTTTCCATTGCAAAATGTTTTACTTTTTTAACAAGGAACTAAAAGATCATTCAAAATGCACTAAGAACAATTTGTTCACTTTGTCCTAACTCGAAACATGTGAGATTAACAATTATGCAATCTTTTAAAGTAAGAAAGTTCGCAAGAAAGGAAATCACCCAAAGAAGTCAATTTCAAACAACTTAAGCCAGGCTCACAACAATGAAAATTTTGAAAACAACACACTTTGAAAGACCTAAGACCTAAAGAAAATAAGATCAGAATTTTTAGGGAGTCACAATACCATCTTCCACGGTAAGGGATATACGTCACCCAAGATGACCTAGGAAACTGCTTGACTATAAAGGAATCTCTAATAAACCAATGCAAGCTTCAAATCCTAAGAAAAATTAAACAAAGGATACAATTTATAGGTCTAGAGAGAATCAGAGACTGAGACTGTTGGGCCCAGAAATGAACCCTTTTTGGCCACATTTACCTACCCATTTTTGCCTTATCTTACTCCACTATATGCACCAAACAGATGTTTTCCTTCACTTGATCCCTCGATCCATACAGGTATGGTTAATTATTTTATTATCCTATTAATACTTATGTTGTTGTAGGGCTTTATATCTTGGATTATGCTAACATATGGTGATTTTATAAAGATAATTCGAGATGTAAAGGATAAAGGTGTAGCAGGCTGAACGAGTCAAGAGAGAGATGGACATTCATTGTTGAGTTGATCACCACCTATTCCATCTCTGTACAAAGGATGCAATCAAAGGTTACTATTCCATGCAAGCTGTACAAGGGTGGCTACAACAGGTTTGGCTGCAATAGACTCAGATGCAACAACATGTCGTTGCTCGAGGGTAGCTGCAACTGACGGAGCATCTTCTAGATTGATCCTATTATATCACTACTAGGATGAGTAACAACCTTCCTATATTTTATGCTAATATCTTTCCCACAGCTGTAACAACGTATCGTAAATGGGGCAACCTGAAGATCAGAGATCTTCATGGCTGCCCGATATCAGTGGGTAGAAGTTACAATTGTGAATGTATAAATATTGGAAACTATTCTGAGCCAAGGGTTGGAAGTTAATTGATCTTATTGTATAACCTGTAACAGAGACTGTATCTTTATTTCATCATTTAATACAAGGAGCAGAATTCTTTTGATCTCGGCATTTAACTTGTGTTAATTTTCGGCGTCTCTGTTTGAAGGCTGGGCTTGCCTTCCTATAGGGATTGACAAGTTAATTAGGTATGTATCCCTCTGTCGTGTGGTGTGGATGTTACAGTAGATTCATTCTTTTATAACAGTTGTAACAGTAATGATTTATTGTGTGTTCCTTCAATTGATTAGTAATTGCATTCCCTGTGAGCTACAACAGAGTGGTGTGATAGTCGACTGTGTAGACTAATTTTCTTTATGCAATTTTGTGATAGCTGTAACAACAAATCTCATCCCTAGTTTCTTTCAATTGATGTATTTCTTGAGTTTTGTTAATTAAGTCCATTTGTAGTTATAATTGTTGATGTTCAATTTCTGCATTTCTGAATTCTAGATCAAGTTGGATTGAGATAGTTATAATGGATCTTCAAATGGCCTGGTAATTTAGGATTTAACTTTCTGCAAAAGTAAATCTAGATTTTTATTTTCTGAATCTCTTATTTCTAGATTAAGGATTGTAAGAAGGTGTTTGTGGTTTTGCATTCTTAAGAAGGTAAATTAGATTAAGTTGATCATGGTATGAGTTGGGCTGAACAGGAAGGTAGGATAATTCATTTATAGTATCATCTACTTAGTGTTTAAGCATATACAGTGCACATTATCTTTGAAATAAAAGACTTCCCTAGGGTTGACAATTTATATTTAACACTCTGTATGTTAGCTTTAATTAACTTGCATATAGGGTGCCCAACATTTTGGTGTCGTTGCCGGGGAAAGATAATTATTAGAGACCATAGTAGTTGTATCCAGTAGTTACATCTATTCATTTTTCTTCAGTTTTTAAGTTTGCATGTTTTGGGTTGCATGAATATGAGAAGGGTACAGTGTGACATTCCTATAAACCCTAGAACCCCATAGAATACTAACATTGCAGGTGGTTGAGGTCGTGGACGAAATCGAGCATTGGGAAGAAGGACATTCATTGACAATCTGGCTGATAGGAATAATTCTTCTACCAGATATTGCCATCAGGAATCATCTGTCAGAAGGATCCCGGTTACCCCTGGAGTGGAAGCATCAATTTCCACAATGGAGAACACAGGAGAAGCTGCAACACCCTCAAGTGTCCCTGCGGAGGAAGACAGAGTTAGTATTGCGGGATTAGCTGATCGAGATTTGGTGTATCACATTAACGGGAAGGTTGTGACAAAAGAAGAGTGGAAACAGTTCCATCAAGAATTAAATGATCCATGGAAGCACAGAGAGGAGAAAGCAGAAGAAGACATGAATAATAGACACGATCCAGAATATCACGATGAAGCAATGGGAGAAAATCATCATCAAGAGGGTAATTCCCAACCTGAGGGGACTATGGCTACACTCCAGTTCCCCATTCAATAGCCAGAGGGATCACCCCCATGAAAAATATATCGCCATCTATGCTGCCTCATTTTTATGCAAAAGTAGCAGAGGATCCGGATGAATTCCTTTTTGAGTTTGACATCCTTTGTCACGGCTATGATTACACCTCGAGTGAATAGAAGTTGAAACTCTTCCCTACTACTTTGAAGGACAACGAGTTACGTTGGTTCATGAGCTTGGGTGGGGGGACTGTCACCACCTAGGACCGAATGAAACAGGTGTTCCTAGAGAAATATCAGGAGTACTGCAATACTAAAGATAAGAGAGAAGAACTATTTAAAATGGTACAAATGGATGATGAAAGCCTGGAATATTTTGTTGAAAGACTTTTATATAATGTGTAGAGAGCTGGACAGACTAATATGGGGTTAGATGTGCTCAAGATAATCCTACTTCATGGGATCGGGGATGACTTCCTAGACATGTTGGACCTGTTAGGAAAGGGGAATATCTTAAAGGAATCCTTTGAAAAAATTATTGAACTATGCAAGAGGTATTCCAGAGGATCTTCCAGGAACAACAAATAGGACAAATGGGATAAACTAGAATGAGATGTATTCGACAGAACATAGAAGTCATCTAATGGAGGAGCCACCCAGGTAGAAATAGGAAATCTCCTCAAAAATTTCAAGACAGAAACGATGAGATCCATCTCCTCGGAAATAGATGCCCTAAGGGAAAAGCAGAAACAAGCAGTAGAATATCTCACACTTGGTGTATTCTACCCTAAATGTAGGAATAACCATCCTCTGAAGGAGTGCCCACTCGATAAAGTAGAAGTGTGTCAGCTTTGTGAGTTGAACCATGACACAAAAGAATGCTCTTCACTACCTCAAGTGAAGGAATTTATGCAGGCATCAACACCAGATGTGGAACCAGCCTACTTTATTGCACAGAAAAAGCCTTGGCAGCCTTGAAATCAAGGTATGACTCAAGACTCATTTCCATTTTTGAATAACATGAATAATTGGAATAATATGCATCACATGAATACACAATTCCATTCATCTTATTCCAACCATCAATGGTATCCTCCTCAACCTCCGATGCAAAATTTTAACTCCTAGAACTCTTGGACACATTCACCAAACCAACAGAATTCTTGGTCTCCTGAGTGGAGGAACTTCCATCCAGGGAACCCGTTTCCCCATAACCAACCTCCTCAACAGTTTCCACATCAACCGTTTACTAACCAACCGTATCCTCCTCAACAATACCCTCAGCCTTATCAGCAGTCGTAGCTGCAACTCCAGAATAACGATGCCCCCAATATGCCTATACGACCACAGTTGCTTGCTCAACCTAACCTCAACCCAAATAACAAAGAATTCCATCAATTTGAGACTGTCAACGTGCCCGCTTACTCCATTTCTCTAGTTCCTTGTAATGACATCCACTTACGATCAGGGAGGGTAGTGGAGCCTTTGGTCATTGAGGATGTTCCATCCTCCATGTTTAAAGGAAGGATGAACCAATAGTACTTATCCAATGCAACAATCCCCATTATTGAGGACGCTGAAAATCCTACCAAGATGTCGGCTGAAACACAAGAAGAAACATCTATCGACACACAGCCTACATAATTGGTTAGGGAACTACCATACCCTGAAAGACTAATACTACTTGTTTGTGCCAGAAATTGTTCTTAGACTACGAAAGAACAAGCCAACACAATAAAGTAAAATAGGGTTTTAGGGTTTTTATTGAACAGTTTGAAGACAAGAGGGAAAACATTCATAAGACCAAAGCAAACACTAAATCATGAGCATTTGAATGACTGAGATGTATAACATATAAACCATAATCCATTAGAATAAACACAATACTGAGTTTCACCCACAGTTAGCAAGCATTTCAAGCATAAAAACATTAAATAGGAAATGAATATACTAACTGAGTAATTAACACATATTAGAAATGAAACCATTCAATAATCAAAAGGGCATATAGTGCATACATTTCATAGTTTAGTCATCAAAAACACATAAGAGTCTTTACACTTAGCTCATAAACAAAGCCTGATAGCCTCCCCTTGTCAGCAAAAAACATTGAACCATTTGTCCTCTTTCAAACTTACAGTTATCCTATTCTTTCAAAAACAATTGCATAACTGAACCCTAACTACTTTTCAAGTTATCTATTGAACTATTCAATATAAGCCTTATCATTATACAAAATGGAATTACTTTTCAAACTAACTAATAACTACTCCTGTTTGTCAGGTGTCAAACTGCATGCCCCAATCTTCTCTGACCATTTTGAAACTCCAAACGACCGCTCCCCAAAACCCTAATTTTACTCTGTTTCAAAATTCTGATTTTCAAGTGCTGATTTTTCGCCACAATATCCACCTGCTCTACATGCATTTCAGGAAAAAACGTGTTTTGAAACACCTTTGTCTCATTATGGTCTGCTATCATTATTGCCTCACTTCTGCAAGAAACTGCCACGATTCACCTTCATGATGATACTGACACTTGTCACAGTGATTAACATTTGAATGTTGTCGTGGTATCGGCGTATTCCATTAACAACTAATCTTTCTTAGCATCGGCGATTGGAGCCCCAAGACTGAATGAATCAGTACTTCCCATTACTAACTTGTCGACGATCGAAAGCAGTAATCTCTAATGCATCGGAACCTCAAGACACTATGCTGCCACAGTGTCGGCGCTTTAGACCACTAGCTTCGCGATCGGCAATCGGAAGATTTATCAACTATTTCGTCGGAGCTTTAAACCACTATGCTACCGCAGTTTTGGCGCTTTAGACCACTAGCTTCATGATCGACAATCAGAAGCTTTATCAACTATCTCATCGAAGCTTTATTCCTGAATGTTGTCGCAGTGTCGGTGCTTTAGATAACTAAACCTCCGATTGACGCTTTAAACCACTATGTTGTCATAGTGTCGGTGCTTTAGATAACTAAATATCCAATCGGCGCTTTAAACCACTATGCTTCCACAGTGTCGATGACATAGAGAATTAATTCTCTGAAACATTGAATGATGATTTTTTTTAACTTGCACGACTTTTTTGTAGCACCTATGTGCATTTGTTTTTGGCTTGCGCTACAAGAAAATTCAAGTTAATGATTTTCAAAAATTAATCTCATGATATAGGTTTAAACTTGGTTTAGGAGTCCTAATTAAACTTTTATGTTATTTTTAGACTTTTTAATCCATATAAGCCTTATATAAGCCTTTTGATTATGAAATCAAACCAAAACTTGTAAAAATAAACTAAAAAAAAATCAAATGACATGAAAGCTTAAGGGAAAAAACTCAAACTATCCCAATCAACAAAATTTTCTAGGAATAAAGAGTAAAACCAAACTTCAAAACATAAACAAAAGTATTAAAATATGGAAAACAAAAACATGACCTAACATCTGGCTCCTACTGCGGGATGAAGTCCTCCCTGTGAGGCTTCAAGAACCTGTAGACCAGTGCCTTCTGTGCTGCTACCTGCTAGTCTGCAAAACATCCATTGGGCTATGGATTCTTTATTCAATCCTTCGCACACTGGTATATACAATGAAATTCAATTCTCTTTCCTTCAAAATACTATAAAAGTATTTGAGGAACCTTCCATTTACTAAATTAAATTGTATTCCCATTTCCAATGTAACCAGGCAAAAATTTCATCAACCCACCAAAACTTGCTTCCAACTCCGAATATATGTATAATCAGAAATATTGGAAAACATGAAGAGTAAAGATCTAACAACTTATACTCACTTTCATCAAATGATGTATCTAAAATAATAGATCTATAACTTAGTATTGACTCAAAATAATCTGCCACTAGATCATAAAAATATCCAAAAGTTGCCTTTCCCAGTTCTATGAAAAAGATAGGCTGTCCATAAGAATATTTTGTTCCATGAATATCAAGCAGGCATTGGTAATAAAAGACATCAGGATCAGCCTGAATTTGCTCAGGAATTTTTTGGACAATATCATCAATAATGTCAGCAAGCTGAACCTCCTTTTCCACACTGTCTTCAAATGGATAACTATCATACATTGGCTCCGATTGTTCAAGGATAATGGATTGAATGCATTCCTGAATATGCTGATTAGATTGTGCCATATCACACACCTCACACATTTCCGGGTCTTTCTTTTCAATTTCATCATCATATTTATAAAAAATTATAGCATCTTCATAATGGTTTTGAACAGCAGATTTATCATAACCATGAATATAAGAAACTTATGATATAACGTTTAAAATGTCAATAGCCTCACTGTCATCAATTTTAATATCAAAACAAAAAGGACTAGAATATAATTCATCATAGAATTATTATCTTGAATCCCCAATCTCTTCATCATAATGAGGAGTAATCTGAGAAATTTCAAATGATGATGCTGAAAGTTTGTATTTTTCTTCAATACAAAACCGATCTTTAACACAATATTGATTTTCAACAGTTTGTTGAACAAGAGATTGATCTTCAATAGGATTAGCATTCAAATGATTATTAAGACTATTAAAATCATTATGAGAATATTCCAAACTATCTATGCTGATCTCATCACTAGAATAATCTTCAACCTGACCTAAAACAACAACTTGATTATCGTAATGATCATGGAATTTTTCCTTGACAGCACTATCTGAAAATGTTACCTCTTCATCTTCAAAAAAATTTGAAACTACAACTTCTTCATGATATGTTTTGAATCCCTAATTATACCTATCATCATGATTTTTTGAATCAGAAAATATATTATAAAAATCAACCTGCTCACAACAATCTTTAAAAAAGATTTCAGCTGAGAACACATACTTACAATGTTTCCGAAAACATGTGTGGAATTCTTTCAAAAAGGAAATGCTAGCAGCAGGAAGAGAAAAATACCATTCTCGTGCATCTTGCTTGAGTGAATACATGAACATATTCATGAGCACATCTTCATGCTGTGTATTTAACTAAACCATATATTGATGAAACCTGATGAGGTGATCTAAAGGATTATACTCTTTGATTTCTCTAAACCGTGAAAGATAATCTCCCCAAACATCCATAGTAGGTACTAGATTTGGAAATCTTGGAACATCAAAAAATTGAAAGGTGCAAACCTTCAAGCCAAAATGGCTTCCCTAGTCTTCAGCCTCTTCATCTTGAACTAGTGGAGTCACCAATCGATTTATCAAGATAGATTTTTTTTTCCTCCTCAAAAAGTGGAAAGGGCAACAGTAAGTCAAATGAATTAGGGATGCATAAAGCTAGGGATGACTGAGACCTTTTGATTTTCCTAGCTATTTTCAAAATCTGTTTTGGGTCTGAGACACCAAATTGTAAAGGTGAACTAGGTCTGTTCCTTATTCCAACTCCCTTAGTAGACACTGTGAAATACTAGTGAGAAGTAGTCTTTAAGATTTTCTGGTTTAAATTCACCTCTCAAAACCAGTGAAAATATAAGTATCCCAGGGAAAATAGGTTTTCAACTTCATCCCCGGCAATGGTGCCAAATATTTTGTGCCTGAAATTGTTCTCAGACTACGAAAGAACAAGCTAACACAATCTCAATAAACACAATAAAGTAAAATAGGGTTTTTTAGGGTTTTGGTTGAACAGTTTGAAGACAAGAGGGAAAACATTCATAAGACCAAAGCAAACAATAAATCATGAGCATTTGAATGACTAAGATGTATAACATATAAACCATAATCCAGCAGAATAAACACAATACTAATTTTCACCCACAGTTAGCAAGCATTTCAAGCATAAAAACATTAAACAGGAAATGAATATACCAACTAATTAATTAACACAAATTAGAAATGAAACCAGTCAATAATCAAAAGGGCATATATTGCATATATTTCATAGTTCAGTTATCAAAAACACATAAGAGTCTTTACACTTAGCTCATAAACAAATCCTGATAGCCTCCCCTTGCCAGCAAAAAAAATTGAACCATTTGTCCTCTTTCAGACTTACATTTATCTTGTTCTTTCAAAAACAGTTGCATAACTGAACCCTAACTACTTTTCAAGTTAGCTATCAAACTATTCAATATAAAAATTATCATGATACAAAATGGAATTACTTTTCAAACTAACTAATAACTACTCCTGTCTATCAGGTGTCGAACTGCATGCCCCAATCTTCTTTGGCTGTTTTGACACTCCAAACGACCACTCCCCAAAACCCTAATTTTACTCTATTTCAAAATTCCGATTTTCAAGTGTTGATTTTTCGCCACGATCTCCACCTGCTCTACGTGCATTTTAGGAAAAAACGTGATTTGAAATGCCTTTGTCTCATTATGATCTGCTCTCATTATTGCCTCACTTCTACAAGAAATCTCCATGATTCACCTTCATGATGATACTGACACTTGTCACAGTGATTAATATTTGAATGTTTCCGCGGTATCGGTGTCTTCCATCACTAACAACTAATATTTCTTAGCATCGGTGATTGGAACCCCAAGACTGAATGAATCAGCACTTCCCATTACTAACTTGTCAGTGATCGGAAGCAGTAATCTCTAATGCATGGGAACCTCAAGACACTATGCTGCCGCAATGTCGGTGCTTTAGACCACTAGCTTTGCGATCGTCGATCGGAAGCTTTATCAACTATTTTGTCGAAGCTTTAAACCACTATGCTTCTGCAATGTCAACGCTTTGGACCACTAGCTTCGCGATTGGTGATCGGAAGCTTTATCAACTATCTCATCGGAGCTTTATTCCGGAATGTTGCCGCAGTGTCGACGCTTTAGATAACTAAACCTCCGATCGGCGCTTTAAATCACTATGCTACTGTAGTTTTGGTGCTTTAGATAACTAAATTTTCGATAGGCGCTTTAAACCACTATGCTGCCGCAGTGTCGGTGACATAGAGAACTAATTCTCCAAAACGTTGAATGATGATTTTTTTAACTTGCACGACTTTTTTGTAGCGCCTGTGTGCATTTGTTTTTGGCTTGCGCTACAAGAAAATTCAAGTTAATGTTTTTCAAAAATTAATCTCATGATATAGGTTTAAACTTGGTTTAGGAGTCCTAATTAAACTTTTATGTAATTTTTAGACTTTTTAATCCATATAAGCCTTATATAAGCCCTTTGATTATGAAATCAAACCAAAACTTGTAAAAATAAACTAAAAAAAAATCAAATAACATGAAAGCATAAGGGAAAAAACTCAAACTATCCCAATCAACAAAATTTTCTAGGAATAAAGAGTAAAACCAAAATTCAAAACATAAACAAAAGTATTAAAAGATGGAAAACAAAAACATGGCCTAACACTACTAAAAGTAGTGGGACAACCTCAATTTAACCTCTTAGGAGAGTTAAAAAACCTCTATGTCAAAATTCCACTCCTACAGGACCTTCACGATGTGCCTATCTATGCCAGAGCTGTTCGGGATCTGTGTACAAGAAAACCTAGGGATCCTCCTACTATTCATGTCATCGGGAAATTATCTTAATTAATAATGGGTAAAACCCTCTTGGCCAAATATGAAGATCCTGGGAATCCCACTATCACCATGCAGATTGGGAGAACGTAGATACCCAACGTACTGGTAGATTTAGGCACAGTAATTAACATCATGACCATTGAAACTATAAGGAAACTCGGGCTCACTAATCTCAGGTCAACTCCTACCGTTTTAGAACTTGCAGATAGATCCACTATTAAACCCGAGGGAATCTTGGATGACCTCGTTATCTCAGTTGATTCGTGGGAATATCTAGCTAACTTCTTGGTTTTACATCCCAAGTCGCAGCTAGGAGGACACCCACTAATCCTAGGAAGGCCCCGGTTAGCTACAACTGATGCTTGCATCAGCTGTTGGTCTGGGTCTATGACCATATCATATGGAACCAAGATAAAGAACCTCACTCTCTATCCTCCAACTCGGCCGAGTCTAGAAGCTGAAACTCCATTATGGATGGATCTAGTGGAAGAGGAGGGCATTCGGCCACTATTAACGATAGGGAAGGCCTTGACTTTTAAAGATGAAACTGAAGACGATGCTATTAATAATTTCATCAGTGAACCCACTTCTGTCAATAAACAAATTTATCAGACCCTGAATGGTACTCTAGGTGAAGAAGAACAAGAAAATCTCACAGATGAGACATTAGTCAATGATACTCATATAGTTCCAGTGTTGAAAATTTTGAAAAGTGTTCATGTCGGGATAGAGCCTGAAAAAACCCTGAATATCAACCCCAGTCTTCCCTTGGATGAACAGGAGAACCTAATCACTCTCTTAAAAAAACATAAGGGGGCATTTTCTAGGAAGTACATAGACATGAAGGGCATCCCTTCTAATCTGTGCACCCACCACATTTATATCAAAAGTGACTCCCGGCCTGTGTGCCAGCCCCAACGAAGGATGAACCCCAATCTTATGGACATCGTGAAGGAAGAAATTCAAAAACTCTTGGAAGCGGGATTTATATATCCCATCTCAAACGACGCTTGGGTGTCTCCACTCGTGATAGTATCCAAGAAAAATGGTAAATGGAGAGTCTATGTGGACTATAGAGAGCTGAACAAGGAGACACAGGAAGATCACTTTTGTTGATGTAATTGTAACTTCGGAATGTATTCACTTGTATTTCTTATCTATTGTAACCTGATGTTTGTTCTGGGATGTTATCATGTTATGTCACACCCCGATGTTCTGATCGAGAGAATCAATAATGTAAACAAGTCATGTCAAGTCATAGTGGATAACCCTCCAATTGTCTAAGGGTTAAAGTCCCCGCAGTTCCGGGGCACTAGGTTATTAGACTCTCCAAGTAGAGGTCGGCCCTAGTAGGGTTTTAGTCATGTCGGGATTAGTATAAATAGAGAGTTGGACTCTATATTTAGAACACATCACTCACACACTCAAGTGTAGCGTAGAGTTGAGGAAGGAAAAGACACTAGGGCTAGACAAGAAGAAGATTACTACTGTCGGGAGTGCATCTTATTGTTTTAAGGTTTTACCGTTTGTGCTGATTCTATCTCTAAGGAAGTTGTGGGGTTTTCTCCATTTATGGTTTCCCTAATGAAAAACACTGTGTTCATTGTCTCTTGTGTTTGATTGATGTACTTGTTGTTCTCTTAGTAAAGATCCTAACATAATGCTAGCTTGAATGTTGAAAAACTAACATGGTATCAGAGCTAACCTGAGAAGAAGAAATTTTTCAGCTGCAGGAACTAGAGCTTCCTACTTTGTGGATATCTCTCGACTAATTTTCAGCAAAAGTAAGGTGGAATAACTCTCCTCCTTAGGGTGTATCTCTCTGTCGAAGCAGAATCCAATTCTGAGGTTTTTTAGTTTTGGACCTGTCACTACTGCCGAAAATTAGGGCTTTTCACAGAAGAGAAATTTTTCAGTGAGCCCAGGCCTGGATTGATCTCCTCACCAAAATCAAAGTTAGGGATAAATTTCAAGGCATTTGGGTGGACAGAAATCCAGAAAAGCAAAACCCTAATTTTCTCTTGAACCAGCTCTACAGGATTTCAGCTCAAGTTTCAGATCCGACATCTTAACCTGGTAAGATCTAAAATCTTTTGTATTTCCATTTGTGGTTCTAAGTTAATATGTCTCATCATACCAAGCTTGATGAAAATCTTGAGGGAGATGATAACTTCTGAGCTTGGAAGTATAGGATCTCCTTGGTCCTGGAAGAGAATGAGTTGGACTCCTACATCCATGAGGAGGTTCCAGTTCCAGAGGGATATGAGGATAAGTCCTTGCATAAGAAGAAGTTGGTTATGGCAAAGAGAATCATGGCTAATTCTATCAAGGACCATCTCATACCATAGGTGTCCTCCCTAAAGACACCTAAAGCTATGTTTGATGCCCTAACCAAATTGTTTGAAGGGAAGAACATAAACCGGAAGATGACTCTGAGAAACCAACTGAAGAATATGAAGATTCAAAATGCAGAAACAATCCAGTCTTACTTCACAAGATTTTCTCAAATCAAGGAACAACTAGAAGCTGTTGATGAAGAAGTGGAAAATGCAGAGATTGTGATGACTACCTTGAATGGCCTTCCTATGTCATGGGATTCTTTCATCCAAGGAATCTGTGCTAGAAAGAAGTTATTCAAGTTCAGTAGACTATGGGAAGAGTGCTCTCAAGAAGAAGCTCGGATAGCAGCTCGAGAAGAAAATATGGGAAGTGAAGATCAAGCTCTCACAGTACACTCCAAATCACATTCCAAGTCAACCAAAAGAAGATCTCATAGCTCCATAGGTAAGCACTCTCACAAAGATAACACTAGAATAGATTTATCTAGGATCATATGTTATACATGTGATGAAGCAGGACACTATGCAAGGAATTGTCCTAAGAAACATAAACTAATGAAGAGGATCAACAAAAGAAGACATCATGCTCATGTTGTAGAGGATGATGAACCATCCAAGAAGAGATCCAGATATGAAACTGAAGATTCTTCAAGCGAGGATCAGGGATGATTTTAAGGAACCGTACTTATTTAAAAGTGTATAAATGTTGGCGAATATTACCAATTCTTAAAACACCAACTATAAAATGGTTGGCGATATTTTTAAAAAAATATGTTAATTTCCAAGGATTTTATATCGTTTATATAATAATTTGGCGATTTTTGGGGTGAAAAAATTTTACCCCATCAAAATTGGGCGAAACAGGGCTTCAAAAAATGCAAAATGGCGAATGTTTTTTGGGAGAAAAACATGGAAAAATAGCCCATTGGGATAAAATTCGCCCCTAAAATCATCCCTGGCGAGGATGAATATGTTCTGATCTCCGCTCTCACATGTAACATTACTCATGGAAGTGATGATTGGATTATAGACAGTGGGGCTTCGAAACATATGATTGGATTCAAGGAATCCTTTGTGATACTGTCAGAACATGAATCACCTCACAAGGTGAAGCTAGGAGATGACTACCAATATCCAATAAAAGGTAGTGGGGAATATTCCTATAAGCTAGACTCCGGAAAGTCTCTAACAATGAAAGAAGTATTGTTTGTGCCAGGACTCAAGAAGAACCTTCTCTCCATATCAGCATTAGATGCAAAAGGAATGCGGGTTGCATTCATAGATGGTCAAGTCATCATGTGGCCAAAAGGAAAGACTATCGATGATGCGGTAGTGATTAGAGAACAAGAAGGAGGTTTGTACAAATTGAAGGGCCATCCAGAACAAGCCTTGGTCCATGACACAGTAGAGCCAAGTGAACTTTGGCATAGAAGGCTTGCACATGTGCATTATAGAGCACTACCTATTGCAAGCAAAGCTATTGAAGGTCTTTCAGAAATCCAAGCAAAACATGATGGGGTCTGCAAAGGATGTGCGAAAGGAAACAATACAAAGAAGACATTTCCAAGCAACGAAAGCAAAGCAAAAGGAATCTTGGAAATCATCCACTCCGATGTATGCGGTCCTATGTCATCAAACTCTCTAAGCGGGTATGCATATTATGTTTCTTTTATTGATGACTTTTCTAGGAAGACATGGGTTTACTTCATGAAGAACAAAGATGAAGTATTCAGTAAGTTCAAGGAATTCAAAGCCTTGATCGAGAACCATAATAAAAAGAAGATCGATACCTTTCGATCAGATAATGCGGAGAATTCACTTCAAATGAATTCAAAGAGCTATGCAAAGAATTAGGAATTAAGAGGGAGTTGTCCACTCCTTACAATCCACAACAGAATGGGATTGTAGAGAGGAAGAATAGAACTATCACCAAAGCTGCAAGAGCAATGCTTCATGATCAAGATCTTCCTATGCATCTTTGGGTGGAAGCTGCCAGAACAGCGGTGTATTTACAAAAGCGTACTCCACGTAGAGTACTCAAGAAAAATAATTCTAAAGAAGTCTTCTCCAGCAAGAAACTAGAAGTCAACCATCTCATAATATTCGGCTTTCCTGTGTCCATCCACATTCCAAAAGAGAAGAGGACTAAATTATATCCTTCAAGAAAGAAGGGTATATTTTTGGGATACTCTGAAAGCTTGAAGGCTTACAGAATATATTTCCCAAGATACAAGAAGATTGACATCAGCAAGGATGTGACATTTGATGAAGACACGGCTTACAAAAAATCTAGAAAGAGACCTGCTGAAGAACCTAAAGAAGCAAAATCACCCAGAATTCATGATACAACCATGAATGAAGAAACTCAAGAGGAGGATCGAGAATTTGAAGAACCACAAAGACCTGTAGATCCACCTCTGGAGAAGAATACTCATAAGAGGAAACTTGCTTGGGTACGAGAACTTATCCAAGGTGCGGAAAGATGTGGGGCTCCAGAAGAGAATCACAGAGAAAGAAAGAGGACCAGATCCTGCTCCAGATATGTAGCTTTACTATGTGATTTCATTGATAAAGAACCTTCCAGTTATGAAGAAGCAGTAGAACGAAAAGAATGGAAGGATGCTATGATCGAAGAATACCAATCGATCATGAAGAATGATGTTTGGGATGTTTTCCCAAGACCAGATGGGAAGTCAGTTGTAAATTCCAAATGGATCTACAAGATCAAACATTCTGTAGACGGTAGCATTGAAAAATACAAGGCAAGATTTGTGGCTCGGGGTTTCTCTCAAAAGGAAGGAATAGACTATGAAGAAACCTTTGCACCTGTAGCCAAATACACTTCCATCAAATCAGTACTTGCTCTAGTTGCAGTGATGAAATGGAAGATACACAAGATGGATGTCAAGACTGCTTTCTTGAATGGTGTAGTAGAAGAGGAAGTGTATGTAGAGAAACCACTCAGTTTTGAGACACATGACAGGGAGTCTCATGTATGCAAATTGAAGAAAGCCCTACATGGTTTGAAACAGGCACCTAGGACCTGGTACGGCAGAATTGACACCTTTCTATCCAATTTGGGCTTTGCCAAGAGTAAAGCAGATTCCAACCTTTACTACAAGGTTGAAGATGGCAACCCAGTGATGCATCTACTATATGTAGATGATCTGTTTGTAACAAGTATGGATGGGTTAATTGTTGATATGAAGAGAAAGCTTGCTGTTGAGTTCGAGATGAAGGACTTAGGTATGATGCATTATTTTCTAGGTATGGAGGTGGGGCAGAGTGCGGATGGAATCTTCCTTGGACAAGGGAATTATGCAGTAGAGATCCTGAAGAGGTTTGGGATAATGGACTGCAAGACTATGGCCACACCTATGGCATCGAACCTGAAGCTATTGAGTGATGCTTCATCAGAGTCGGTTGATGCTACGATGTATTGTCAGATGATTGGGTCATTGATGTACCAGACGAACACAAGACCAGACACTTTCTTTGCTGTGAACATCGTGAGCCAGTTCTTGATAGATCTGAGAAATGTTCACTTTATTGCTGCAAAGCATATTCTGAGGTACCTGAGGGGTACAATTGATTATGGGCTCAAGTATGATGTGAATCAAAGGATTAACCTGGAGGTTTATGTTGATTCAGATTGGGCAGGCAGTGCCATTGATAGGAAGAGCACTTCAGGGTGTTGCTTTAGTATGGGATCAGGTGTGATCTCTTGGTTTAGCAGGAAGCAATCCTGTGTGGCACTGAGTACAGTTGAAGAAAATTATGTCGCAGCTTGTTCAGCTAGTTGTGAGGCAGTATGGTTGTGGAAGCTACTGTCTGATTTATTTGATCTCTAGATGGATGTTGCTTATATACATTGTGACAACCAGAGTTGCGTGAAGTTGTCAGAGAATCCAGTGTTCCATGACAAGTCGAAGCACATTGAGATCAAGTATCACTATATCAGGGATATGGTGCAGAGAGGAGTAGTGAAGCTCTAGTATGTTGCGACAGAGGAACAGATAGTTGATGTGTTGATGAAGCCATTAGCTAGAGTGAATTTGGGAAAGTGATGAGTCCCAAATCCATTCTGACGAGCAGGTCAGATGTAAGGGCTGAGCCATTCTATCATGGTGAGAGGATTTGGTTCCTTCCATGTCAGATATGAGTGTTGAGATCCAAATCCATTCTAATGAGCAGGTCAGATGTAAGGGCTGAGCGATTCTATCATGGTGAGAGGATTTAGTTCCTTCCATGTCAGATATGAGTGCTGAGATTCATAGCCATTCTGATGAGCAGTTCAGATGTAAGGGTTGAGCCATTCTGTCATGGTGAGAGGATTCAGTTCCTTCCATGTCAGATATGAGTGCTGGCCATTCTGTCGAGTAGGACAGATGTAAGGGCAACTACCACTCTTCAGGAGAGTGGAGGCACCTGGTCCGTTACCAGGTAGCTTAGTCTAGGATTGGGGGCCTTTTTGATGAGGGTGGAGGATTTGGTTCCTTCCAGGTCATATGTGAGTGCAGGCCATTCTAGCGAGGGTGTAGGATTTGGTTGCTACCAGGTCAGATATAAGGGCAATTGCCATTCTCCAGGAGAATGGAGGCACCTAGTACGTTACCAGGTAGCTCAGTCTGGGACTGGGGGCCTTTCTAGCGAGGGTGGAGGATTTAGTTCCTTCCATGTCAGATGTGGGTGCAAGCCTTTCTGGCAAGGGTGGAGGACTTGTTTCCTTCCAGGTCAGATATAAGTGCTGAATCCTTTTCACAGATGATAGTGATGTCTTGTCATGCTGGTGAATGTGAGTGTTGGGCCTTTCTGATGTGATTGTAGGTTTCTACATGATCAGATGTGAGTGTTGGGCATGCCTTTCTGATGAGTAGGTCAGATGTAAGTGTTGGGCGAAGACCTACATGATGGTTAGGCCTACAACCAGCATGAAAGAAGGCTAGCTCTGTAGAAATTCCTATGACGAAATAGCACACATGATGATGACCATATGAGATCTAGATCGAGCTATGATCCAGATCCAGTTATGATGACTCTTAGAGATCCAGATCGATTGATGATCCAGATCTAGCAGTGATGATCCAGATTGAGTGATGATCCAGATCCAGTGATGATGATCCAGATCGAGTGATGATACAGATCTAGTAGTGATGATCCAGATTCAGTGATGATCCAGATTGAGTGATGATCCAGATCTAGTGATGATGATCCAAATCGAGTGATGATGATCCAGATCCAGTGATGATGATCCAGTGACGATGTTCTAGATTGAGTATGATCCAGTGATGATGTTCCAAATCGAGTATGATCCAGATCCATATGAAAGATGACTTGAAGATGCAGATGACGAGAAGAACCAAAGAAGAAGACCAGTGATGAAAATTGTGTCGAGAGAATACCTTACTAGTTAAGAGGGAGTGTTGATGTAATTGTAACTTCGGAATGTATTCACTTGTATTTCTTATCTATTGTAACCCGATGTTTATTCTGGGATGTTATCATGTTATGTCACACCTCGATGTTCTGATCAGGAGAATCAGTAATGTAAACAAGTCATGTCAAGTCATAGTGGATAACCCTCCGATTGTCTAAGGGTTAAAGTCCCCGAAGTTCCAGGGCACTAGGGTTATTAGACTCTCCAAGTAGAGGTCGGCCTTGGTATGGTTTTAGTCATGTCGGGGTTAGTATAAATAGAGAGCTGGACTCTCTATTTTAGAACACATCACTCACACACTCAAGTGTAGCGCATAGTTGAGAAAGGAGAAGACACTGGGGCTAGACAAGAAGAAGATTACTACCATCATGAGTGCATCTTACTGTTTTGGGGTTTTACCTTTTGTGCTAATTCTATCTCTGAGGAAGTTGTGGGGTTTTCTCCATTTATGGTTTCCCTGATGAAAAACACTGTGTTAATTGTCTCTTCTGTTTGATTTCTATACTTGTTGTTCTCTCAGTAAAGATCCTAACATAATGCTAGCTTGAATGTTGAAAAACTAACAACTTTCCCCTGCCTTTCATCGACCAGGTACTTGACACCTTATCTGGGAATAATTTATTCTCCTTTTTGGATGGGTTTAGCGGGTACAATCAAATCCAGATTTCTCCTAAAGACCAGGATAAAACTACCTTCACCTATCCCTGGGGAACTTTTGCATACAGGGTGCTTCCCTTTGGCTTATGCAATGCACCAGCCACATTTCAGAGAGATGTGATTGGCATCTTTTTAGAATTGGTTAATGATAGTATGGAAATTTTCATGGATGATTTTACTCCTTATGGAAAGGACTTTGAAGAAGCATTGAAAATTTTGGAAAAGGTTTTAACACGCTGCGAGCAGACCCAACTATCTTTGAGCACTGAAAAGTGCCATATGATGATGAGTGAAGGGGTAGTGCTAGGGAATTTTATCTCTGCTGATGGCATCCAGGTAGATCCCTCTAAAATTAGGGTAATTGAAAATATACCCACTCTTGGAAGTTAGAAAGAGGTACGTAGTTTCTTAGGGCATGCTGGTTATTACAAAATATTTATAGAAAAATTTTCCAAACTTGCTTCTCCTTTGTTTTCTTTGTTAATGAAGGATGTGCAATTTATTTTGAACGATGCATGTGAGACAACGTTTGTTAAAATTAAGGAGAATTTATCTACGTCTCCCATCTAAGGGGGCCCAATTGGGCCCTGTCTTTTCACATTTATTCAGATGCCTCTGACACTACCATTGGAGCAGTATTAGGACAGCAGGATGGTTAAGCACCTTATGCAGTCTATTACATTAGCAAAAACTTGGCCCCTACTGAACTTAATTATACTGTTACCGAGAAGTATTTTTTAGCCATTGTCTACTCCACTAACAAATTTAGACACTACATCACTGGATATCCCACCTTTGTGCACATTGACCACTCAACCATCAAGTATCTAATGAATAAACCTATTACAAATTCTAGGGTAACTAGATGGCTACTATTATTACAGGAATTTGATATTACTATTATAGACAGACCTAGAAAAGAAAATGTTAACGCTGATTTCTTATCTCGTTTTACTAACATTGATGATAATCTTCCTATTGAGGACTCTTTTCTAGATGAACACGTATTTGCAGTTTCAGCTTATTCCCCTTGGTATGCAGATGTTGCTAACTACTTGACTGCATGGAAGCTTCTGGCACATTTGTCAAAAAGAGAGAAGAGGAAAATCATTCAACAAACTGCCAAGTATTGTTGGATAGGTGGTCATCTCTTCTACACAAGTCCTGATATTGAGATCAGAAGATGTGTAAGAGAATATGAAATATTCCATATTTTGAAGGCCTTCCATGACGAGCCATGTGGGGGACATTTTGCAGATAGGAGGACAGGTCATAAGGTGCTAAGAATGGGATACTATTGGCCGACACTTTTTAGGGATGCAAAAAAATATGTCCACTCTTGTGACAGCTGCCAGAGGATGGTCCAACCTAACATATTAGATCAAATTCCTCTTCAACCATAGTTGGTGGTTGAACCTTTTGACATATGGGCCTTAGATTTTGTTGGCCCTATCAACCCTCATTCCAGGAAGAAAGCCTACATCTTGGTTTGTACAGACTAAATGATGAAATGGGTAGAAGCTGTGGCTTTGGAGAAAGCCAATGACCAAGTCGTAATCGATTTCCTGTATGGTGAAATCTTTACCCATTTTGGAGTACCCAAGGAAGTGGTTACAGATGGAGGACCTCAGTTTGTGTCACATAAATTTGAAGCTTTACTACATAAGTACCATATTCAGCACCAGATAGCTTCACCATACCATCCCCAGGCCAATGGCCAAGTGGAAAGCATTAACAAATTTATTGAAGCTATCCTTACCAAAATAGTCAAAAGCCATCGTAGAGACTGGGCTGATAGACTTCTAGAAGCATTGTGGGCATATCGTACTACTTGACGCAATACTACAGGTTTCTCTCCTTATGACTTGGTGTATGGAAAAAGTGTTGTCTTTCCCATTGAATTCGAAATCAAGACCTTGAAGATAACTATGGAGGTAAACTTAGATGTGACTGAAGCCCAAAGGAGTAGATTGAATCAATTGAATGAACTTGATGAGAAACGTTTAGCTGTTGTGGATCAGAAAATATTAATTCAGCAACAAAGATCCAATTGGCACGATCGATTCATCAAAAACAAAGTCTTCAGTGAAGGAGACTGGGCATTATTATACGATTTAAGATTCAAAAGGGACTTCAAAGGTAAGTTACGTATAAGATGGTTGGGCCTATACCTAGTAGACAGAGTATTTGACAATGGTACAGTCCGCCTGGTTACCATTGATGAGAATCGTGCACCATTATTTGCTAATGGTCACAGGCTACGACTGTACCATAAGCCCATTTCGAAGGATGCATTCACTTCACAGATTGCAACGTATCCGGAATACCAATTAGAACAAGGGTAGGAATATTTCTCTACCCCAGTCAATCTTTAGACAATCGCTGTGATTCCTACACAAATTTTTGTACATAAATAAATTGATGTTTTTATTATTATTTTTTAATTTTTCCTTTGCGCTAGATCCATTTTTTTAAGAATATGTGCAAGGATGTACCTGAGGAGCAATGGTCATGATAGGGCCTAACGACCGTGGGTGTCCTTTTGTAACTTCTTGCTTCAAAAGGAAACTCCTTGAAGAAAAATAAACAATGAACAGTCAGTCGCAGCTACGATTCTTATAAAAATTACCTATTTTTTTGTTTATTTGCAGCTGCAACACAGAAAAAATTGCCCTTTTTCTGTCCCGCACAGCTGCAACACTATAAAAAATCGTCTATTTTTTTACGTTTATCTGCAACTGCAACACCGTAAAATAATGCCCTTTTTCCCATTCTGCATAGTTGCAACACCGTAAAACTTTGCCTATTTTTCTGTCTACCTGCAGCTGCAACACTGTAAAGTAAAGCCCCTTTTCCCAATCCATGCAGCTGCAACACCATAAAACCTTGCCTAATTTTATGTTTATCTACAGCTAAAACACCATAAAATAACGCCTTTTTCCCGTTCTGTGCAGCGGCAACTTCGTAACATATTGGCTGCGACTCCATTTAAATTTTGCCCATTTTTACCTTTTCCGGCGGCTGTGACTCCGTTTGAATTTTGTCCATTTTTATCTTTTCCAACGGCTACGACTCCACCAAACTGGCTGATTTTCCTATGGTTCATGGCTACTACTCCTCCAATATTGGAAGAACTTTTTACAATTTTGGTTCGCGACTCCTCCAGATCTGGCCAGAATTCCCACTACCGGCAATTCTGACTTACTTCACAGCATTCATTATGTTTCCGGTAGGATTGACAAGATGGTTTTGGTCCACCAAGAGAAAATATCATGACAGCATGCCTGCAATAATATTTAAATTTAAATGGTTTCACTTCACATGCTTTATTATCCTCAAGGATCACGGTTCATAGCATATTTACAAAGGTATGTTCTGATTATCTACTTGATTAAGCGTTAACTAGATTTGACAGGATTAATCATGCCTTCCTTTTTACGCCCATTATTACACCCGCATACCATTAATTGTCCACTCATACAAATTAATGTCCATTTAAGCTTATCCTATAACCTCCACCCTTTCCTAATTTGGGATAAATTTTACCAAAAAATCCATGCTCTTAACTTTCTAAATTTACCCAACTACACTCTCAGCTGTTCATGCATACCCTGTGCTTTAACCTCCATTGTCAGGACCTGTAATTTTTTGGGATGATAGAGAATTCAAAAGGCAAACAAACATGGGTATCCTATCTCGGCATGAACCTCCAAATACGTGAGAACTGAGAATAAATGCTGAAGTTTTTGCTATTTTTGAAGCTGCGGACTGGACTGAATTCTTCCAACGCCTAGATGGGTTCCATCAAGAGATAGCTCTACAATTCACTTTAAATATTACAGAAACCCACTCAGAGGTTAGGGGGTTACATATAAAAGTCTTTGAAGTGATAGTGGTTGAAGTCATTGACCTTCCTCAGGTGGGAAGAGCCTGGTTTGGTTGAAGAACCCCCAATGTTGCCGCAGTACAGGATTTTCTGATAGAGGGGGAACAAATTCATCAGTCAAGGTGAGGGATAGCGTTACAATCACTGCCTCTGGCATGGGATCAAGTAGCAGTCTTCCTCAAAAATTATATCACCTATGAAGGTAGGTATCAAACTATTTATTATTCTAAACTTCATCTATTGTCTCATCTATGCCATAGGGCCTTAATGAATATTCCATTTTATCTATTTAAAGACCTACACCATCTGGCAGGGTTTTTCAGAACAGCCAAGCATCCAAACTCCTCCCTTACCCATCATGGCCTAATCAAATTAATAATCTTAAGGGCCTTAGCTCAAAGGAACCAAACCTAGGAGCAATTTTCGGGTCAAAATCAAATAAAGTAGGAACCCACCCTTTTGACTGGCATTCTAATAGAAGAAGAAGTGGAAGTACTTGTACTCTTGGGGGTTGTTCAAATCTAAGAGGAGCATGCAAATGTACAGTTGGGGGGAGATCAGGAGAAAAAGGAGGACCAGAGTCCCTCCAATTTAGTTGGGGGGGAGATGAGACTAGATCGGATGATCAGTTAGATGACCAAGTAGAGTAATTGGAGGAAAATGTAAGAGAAAACCCCGTGGAAATATTAAATAATGTGGGAGCTCTGAAAGCAGAGGCTGAAGCTAGAGCAACATTAGATGATGTGACATCTAAAGCCGAGGATGTTAGAGCCACAATAACATAAGAGAATGCAGAGGTATCAACCATTGAATCTTCCCTTGAATGGGGGGGAACTCTGATTGAAGAAGAAAAGAAGGATGCTGAGATAGGAGACATCCCTTCCACATCAGCTGCAAATATTGAGATTCCTACACCACGAAAGAAAAGAAGAAGATCAAAAGAGGAGGTGCAGGCACCACTGCTGATAAGAATAAAAAGAACTAGGTCGGTTACAACAGCTGAAACAACACGTGCAAGATGGGAAAACCTAGAAGCACATATCGAATTCCCCATTTTGAGACCCAAATCAAATGATGCCCCACAGGAACTGGTTGCAGAGGAACCTCAAATCGAGGGGCTTTTGCATGAAAATGGTCTACTAAAGGAAGAAGTATATATGCTTCAAAGAGAACTAGAAAAATGGAAAGAGGCATGCAGGAAGCAGGTAGAAAGGAAGTTGCACACAATGGTTGAAGCTGCAGACCAATTAGAAGGATCACCTACTGCTGAGGATGGTGAGGAGGAAGAGAGAGTGGTATGCCCTGTGTGTGGGGAAATCTTTAACCAGTCGGGCTACAAAGTCATACTCATTCCTTTGTGACATAACAACCCGTACCAGCAGCTGTGGAAGAACAAGGACAAGAAGCACCTAAGGGGGAAGTGAGGGATGTAGAAGAAATGGAAATAGAAATGATCCTTGGTACAGAAAAGGGGGAAAATGAACAATTACAGTCACAACCAGCAGAAGAAACAGAAGTGCTTCTAGGACAATATGATTGGAAGGACAGTGAAGCTCCCCAAGAGAAACCTCATCAAATGGAAGCAGTATATAAACAGGGTGTTGATACACAAGAACCAGCATCCTCGAACATTCTTGTTGAAGTTTCCACCCAAATTGGGGCAGATGAACCAGATACTGAAAATATTCTTGATTTTAACGAAGAAGTCTATGTTGTGACTCCTGAACCATCTCGGGGCACAAAATTAATAGATATGGAACCTCATCAGCAGGATAACGATGAAGTTGACCATGATGTTGTCACACAAGAACCAACATCCCCAGAAATTTCTTCTGAGATTCTCATGCAGCAAGAAGAAATCAATCCCAAGGTGGACATAATTCCCGATTTGGATCTAGGAGAGGATGAACAAATGCAATCACAGTCCTCGAGGGACACTAAAATTCTTGAAGAATAGCTCCATATTGCATAAGACATGGAAGTAACTCAATAACAGCCTCAACAACATGAAGAAATAGAAGGGCAGGGCTCTGATACACAAGAACCAGTAGCCTCGCATCTGCCTATCAAAGCTGTAGCTAACAATCAGGAAGATGTGGAGATTGAAATTCAGGAAGAGGTTGTCACACAAGAACCAACACCTTCACAATTGGCTACTGAGGTTACTGCAGGAGAACTCCAAGGAGAGGATGTTGTTACATAAGAACCAGCATCCCCATAAGTTGTTTCAGAGGCACCTATACCAGTTGAGGTTGTTGTGGGAGAAATCCAAGGAGAGGATAGTGTTACACAAGAACCATCATCCCCGGAAGTTGTTTCAAAGGAACCTATACCAGTTGAAGTTGTTGTAGTATAAATTCAAAGAGGGGATGTTGTTACACAAGAACTAGCATCCCCAGAAATTATTGCAGGAGTACCCATACCGACAGTGCAGAATGTTCAATATAAAGCATCAAGTGGCCATGTATGGACTCAACTTTCACAAAATTTTGTCAATCTGGATTCTGATAAAGAAGATCATGCTGAAGATGAAGGGATCCAGAGGCTAACCCAAGAGCTCTCACTCCTAAGAATAGAAGTGAGGAAGTGGAAGAGTCAGGTGGAGAGGTATCAAGAAGGAATGGTTCCCCTTGCTGAACATAAGAAGATCATCAGGGAATTGAAGGAAAGATGGGCAGAAGAACTAATGTTCCAAAAATTTCATGGGGAAGAGATACAGAAAGAGCTGAAGGAGCTGAAAATTTTCAAATCCATGTAGGTGGAAAAAGATCAGTTGTACACTCTCTCCTAGGAACTGTTAGGTACCAGAGCACCATCTTCCTCTTACCCTGTGTTTTTATTTGAAAAGTTCATTTGGTTTAAACTGAAGGCTGTAAAAGAAGGGAGACCTTATGAAATAGAAACCTCAACTAAATTTCAAGAAAGTGATTTTGTTGAGCAAAAATTGCTTTGTGAGATTTATTTACATGAGCTGGATTGTCCCTTCGATCGCCATTCAAATCCTGCCCCTTTCTTAGGTGATGTTCAGCTGAGGTATTTTGCCTCCTTTGTTAGCAATCATGCTCAGTGGAAAAGATCCTTCCAAACTTTTTCTCATAATGAGTCCCACTCTAACCTTTGGGTTCGAAGTGAACCTCAAAACCCTCGTCTTCTCCTTGCTCATCAGCAACGTAGGCTCACATGTCACATCCAAACTCAGCAGATGATGGAATTTCAAGAAAGTGTTATCTCTACATGTGTCAGCCAGATTTCCAAGCATTAGCAATTGGCTTTGGAAGGTAGCCAGCATAGATGGAAAGATGTCTCTTCTACCTTGAGAAATAGAGATCCCTACTATTACAGGAATTTGAAACATGCACTTTCCAGGGTTGAGGGATATGTGGGATGCATGAAGGAATGTGGAGTTAATTGGTTGGGACTCAAATTCAAATTCCCTCTCATTTGGTGGCCAGCAAAACCATACAGGGAAGACTTCTCATTGACAAAGGAAAAAGAGAAGAAGTGTTGGAGATATTGGGGTGTCTATAATGAATTTTTAGAAAAACAGGGAACACTTGAACTCCCATATAACATTTCCTCTCTCCATGAACGAATTACAATTCCATATTCAGATTCAGACTAATGGAGGTTATTGCATAGGGAAATGCAACAAGACATTTGTGGGGAGATGTTGGGCCTAGAAATGACCCCTTTTTTACCACATTTACCTACCCCTTTTTTCCTTGTCTTACTCCATTATATGCACCAAATAGATTTTTCCCTTCACTTGATCCCTTGATCCATACAGGTATGGTTAATTATTGTCTTATCCTATTAATACTTATGATTGTTGTAATCAAGGATCTATATCTTGGATTATGCTAACATATGGTGATTTTATAAAGATAATTCAATATGTAAAGGATACAGGTGTAGCAGGTTGAATGAGTCAAGAGAGAGATGGACATTCATTGTTGAGTTGATCGCCACCTAGTCCATATCTGTACAAAGGACGTAGTCAAAGGTTACTACTCCATGCAAGCTTTACAAGGGTGGTTGCAATAGGTTTGGCTGCAACATACTCGGATGTAACAACGTGCCGCTACTCGAGGGTAGTTGCAACCGATGGAGCATCTCCTAGATTGATCTTGTTATATCACTGCTAGCTCGAGTAATAGCCTTCCTATATTTTATGCTTCTATCTTTCCCATGGCTGTAATAGCGTATCGTAAATGGGGCAGCCTGAAGATCAGAGATCTTCATGGCTGCCTGATATCAATGGGTAGAAGTTACAATTTTGAATGTATAAATATTGGAAACTATTCTGAGCCAAGGGTTGGAAATTAATTGATCTTATTGTATAAGCTGTAACTGAGAATGTATCTTTATTTCATCATTTAATACAAGGAGCAGGATTCTTCTGATCTCAGAATTTAACTTGTGTTAATTTCCGGCGTCTCTGTTCAAAGGCTAGGCCCACCTTCCTATAGAGATTGCTGAGTTGATTAGGTATTTATCCCTCTGTCATGTGGTGTGGGTGTTACAGTAGATTCATTCCTTTATAATAGCTGCAATAGTAATGATTTATTGTGTGTTCCTTCAATCGATCAGTAATTACATTCCCTGTGAGCTGCAGCAGAGTGGTGTGACAGTCGACTGTGTAGACTAATTTTCTTTATGCAATTATGTGATAGCTGTAACAGCCTATCTCATCCCTAGTTTCTTTCAATTGATGTCTTTCTTGAGTTTTGTTAATTAAGTCCATTTGTTGTTATAATTGTTCATGTTCAATTTCTGCATTTCTGAATTCTAGATCAAGTTAGATTGAGATAGTTATAATGGATTTAACTTTCTGCAAAAGTAAATCTAGATGTTTATTTTCTGAATCTCTTATTTCTAGATTAAGGATTGTAAGAAGGTATTTGTGGTTTTTCATTCTTAAGAAGGTAAATTAGATTAATTTGATCATGGGATGAGTTGGTCTGAACAGGAAGGTAGGATAATTCATTTACAGTATCAGCTACTTAGTGTTTAAGCATACACAGTGCACACTATCTTTGAAATAAAATACTTCACTAGGTTGATAATTTATATTGAACACTCTGTATGTTAGCTTTAATTAACTTACATATAGGGTGCCCAACAGAGACAAGTAGGAATAGATCTCAGAAAGATACATAAGCCATCCTTAAGACGGGATTTTGGAAAAGTGCAAAATTCTGCAGATTGATGTGTTTTGTTGTGGAACATCATACGTTAATAGGGGTCGACACGATTGTAAATGATGCACTGTATGTGAATGAAATATGTATATCTTAAATAAGACGCTTCGTATATGAAGAGCTAATGCATCGATGTCATCATAAAATATTTTTTGAACAAACAAACAATAGAAAATCCCCAACCTCAAAGGATTTAAAGTGGAATTCGGGTTCCAGATTAGATCTATATGATACAATGAATCTGAAAGAAAGGTGCCAGCAAACAAGACAATACCAGACATTATCTAATGAATCCCAATGCAAATCAAGGGATATCTAGATTCTCCCCAATGGAGTCGCTAATTTTGTTAAAAGGATGAATCCCAAGTGTAGAAATAATTGGACCTCCCTAGTCCATATGATACAAATCAAGAACAATAGGACAATAAAGAACACCTTCACCTATATCAATCAAACCTTAACGAGGTATAAGACATAAGACACTCGCTTCTGTCACGAAGTTCATCCTTGCAATCTTCACGTTGTTGCGATCCAATTCCACGTACGATAGAATCTGTGATAGATCAACACAAGAAAGATTGAAAGTATATTGAACTAGTAATAATATAATTGATCTAAAAAAATAGCCAAGGAGATCTGCTATAAAATGACAATCAAATTATGAGAAGGGATGCATAATTGTATTAAAATGTCAGAAAATAAATAGAACAATAAATCCTTGGCATAATAGTCTTGTTCCAATATGTTCCTCCTATTCCAACATTGTCAGTATTTCCTTGAGATGAAGCACATCAAGAGTCTAATACCCTGGAAAAATTCCTCCATCATATACCTACTATATACTCATTCTCTCTTACCCAATGGTCCAAGGATTGATTTATAGGACAATGTGGATAAAGGGAGGTTGAGACGAATGTGGAACTGGATGAGATATGATCCCAACAATGGTGGAAGTCGATCCAGATCCATACCAATAGGAGGGAATGTTATCTATCGAGATTTTGCTTGGGAAGCTTCTTGAAAGCCTAATTTTTTTCCATACAGATGTTGGAGATGTCTGTTAGTAGAGAACGGTGTTTCCATATAGGTCGATGCAGGTTGTTGTATAGGTAAGATGCGTCGATGGTGCATGTTGCAGTGGAGAAGAGCGTGTCTAGGGGAAATCAACGCATGTTGCTGAGGAAGAAAGGTGTGTCAAAGTGGAAAAACTAGATAACTTGTAGGGCAAGTGAACCATGGATCGTCCACCATGAAAGTGTCTTCAAGGATTAAGGCAACAATATGGCACAAGGTTGGTAATGCTAACGAAAATATCGTGTAACACAATATGAATAAAAATTTCATAGTAGATGATGTAATGTCTAAAATTATTAACATCATGAACTATTACAAGAAATTCCTTTTTAGTGATGGTATAATTTAGTTCAACAAGAGTCAAATTTTTAGTAACAAAGTAAATACTAGTAGGTTTGAGAATTTTCCTTTTGTTCCAATACCTCTCCCTTAGTTGAATCTGATGCATATGTTGATATATGGAAAGGTAAATTATATTTTGGTCATGTTAATACTGGAGGTATAGAAATTTTTCCCTTTAGTGCGTCAAAAATAGTCTGCCAATGAGTATCCCAACAAAAATCAACATCTTTTACAAGTAATTTAAATAAGGGTGAGGCTATTTTAGTAAATTTTTGGATAAAATGCATGTAATAACTCACAAGACCCAAGAAACTTCTCACTTCATTTTGAGGAGTTGGGATTTCCAACTTGACAATCACCTCAATTTTGGTTGGGTCAGCTCTAATTCCTGCAAAAATACACATGTTGATCGAGAAAAATTGGTTCATTTAGTATCATATAGCATCTTTCATTTCTCAATGTGAGAGTTGTCACTCAACACCTAACTAAGGATTTTTAAAGGTTATTTAAAGAATCTTCAAAGAGTCCCCATATACAGTGAATCCATCCATATAAACCTCTAGGCAATCATGAATCAATTTAGGGAAAATACCTAGTATTTCTCTTTCAATTGTGGTTGGTGCATTACATAGTCTGAAAGGAAAATACCTTGTAGGTGTACATTCCCCAAGTGCATGTAAAGGTTTTTTTGTCACGATATTCTATAGTATTTTGAATTTAATTGTATCTCCTAATCCATCAAGGAAAGAGAAGTATTTATTTCCAACTAGAGTGCTTAGGAAATAGTCAATGAATGTTAAGGGGAACTAATCTTTTAAAGTGGATTTGTTTAGTTCCTTGTTATCTATGCATATCTGTTGTTTCCTATTCTTATTATGTACCATTACCAAGGGTCAAACCCATTGGATATCTAAAATGGGATAAATGAAGTTTTCATTTAATAACTTATGTAATTCCTCCTTCATTGTTTCCCTTAGAGTTGTGTTCATTCTTCTTTGTGACTTTCTAATGGATTTGGCATTTTTCTGGATGTAGATATGATGAATGCATGTGTATAGGTGAACTCCTTTAATGTTAGTATAATCCATTGCAAATGAATCATAATGTTTATACAAAATTAGAATTAATTGTTCCTTTTGTAGGTTATCTGATGCACAATTGATGTTTAATCTCTTTCTTTGAAAAACCTCAACAACTTTATTGCAATATTTAGAGATAGAAGTTATAGGAAATGTTGAGTGGAAAGCTGAAGATAATGTTTTCATAGTACAAGTTTCTTGAAATTACTGCCCCAAAAGACAATCTATGGAAAACTGTATAGAGGTTGATAACTCATAAGATGATGATTGTTCTTTATCATTTTGAGTAAAACCAGGGTTGGTAATGAAATGGTTGAGAATATTTTCATTAGTTTCTTCTTTGAGACTCATAGGAATTTGAATTGTTAAGATAGGTTGTATTATTTCTTCATTATCATAACTATCTTCTATTTCATCATCACCATAAGGATATTCTATCCACAAAGCGTTTTCTATTGAAGGTTTTGTTGGTTTATATAAGGTAATATTCTTAATGGATTCACTATTTGATATAGTCATTTTCCCATCTCGACAGCTAACGAGGGAATCAACTGTTCCTAACTATGTCCTTCCCAAAATCAATGGATGACTGCCCATATTGGACGTAGGATATAAAAACATAAAGTCCATGTGATACTCCCATGAATCTAAGGAGACAATGACACCTTCAGGCCTAGTTTTAGATCTATATACTAGTTCAAGGACTATAGGCGTGGGTTGGAGATTGGACAATGTTAATCATTCCATGGTTGCAATTATCATTACATTAATGGTATACCATAAGCAAATTAGAGTGTTTTCAATTGGAATGTTGTTTATATAAGTGATCATGATGATATTAATAGGGTCAACATACTTTTTCACTAGAATTTTATGCTTGTAAGTTTTAATAATTGACCTATAACATGGACTATTAAGGGATCCTTTATTTTTCTTCCTGTATTTTTAGTACACAATTTTTTTAACATTTGTGTAAAAATAGGGATATATTTAATAACTTGTAATAAGAGGTTTCTCATACACATTTTAAGCTTAGCTGAGAAATCAAACTTGGAGGAAATTATTGTTTTTTCAATATTGAGCCTTTATAGATAAGGTGGTAACTTGGATAACTGAAGTGATTCCTTACAAGAAGAAGGTTTTTTTAATTGGTGTTAAACCGACATTATTTTTAGATTAAATAGAAATGTCCCTTTTATTATCCCAAATAGGAGTTTTATTTTTAGTATCTTCTTCTATAGTTGTGGGGGACTTTTGGTTGAATACCCTCCCATATATTAAATGGACTTTGTAATTCCAACGGAGTAGTTAAATATGCTGGGAAGTTTTGTAATTCAGTACTACCAACATATGGAACTACTTTATTATTAGGGTTTGGGACTGTCTAGGCAGGTAGTTGAGTGGGTCAAGGGGGTGATTTATTATATGGTAGTTGGAATGGTTGATATCGAGTCACTTGAGCCTAAAGTGGACGATATGATTTCTACATCATTGGGTAAGAATATTATGAGTATTGTTGAGGTAATGAAAATTGTTGTTTTTGTAAAATTTGTTCTTGACAATATTGTTGTTGAGGAAAAAAGTCAGGTGGAATGTTTCCATAATAAATTCCTCATAATCCTTGTTTCTTGTATTGGTTTTGGATTTTTAGAGGAAATCATTTTTTCCAAGGGATTGGAACATTCCATGTTTCACTATATTAATTAATTGAATTAGATGTAGAAAATTATTGTGAAGGATCCTATGACATAGGTCTTGTTTCTCTCAAATACCAAGGTCTCTTATGTGTAACATTGCAAAGTGATTCAATTGCCTCATTATCTCCTTTGTAAATTGCTTGAAGTCTAGGCAATGAGGGACACTCTTTTGTCGCATGTTTTCCTACACATAGAGTACAAAATTAATTGTTATTCAAATGACAATCTCGTAAAGGATTTTTTTCCTAAATATAGAACAATTTTTTTTAAAAGCTACATTTTCATCTTATCTTTTCTTAGTTTTTAACATGTCTAATTGTGAACTCATAGTGCCAAGGATTTCTTTTTTAAAATTTTCCACTAAATTGCCAATTCATGCCCTCATTACACTGATAGATGATTTTGTTACTTTTGAAATGACATCTTGAGGTCCCTTGCTAGATTTTGCTCAAGTTATTGAGTATTTCCCACACAAATCACAAATTTCTGCAAAGGGTAAACAATAAATACATCTAGATCCCATAACGTTAAGTACAACTATATTTCTCTTGAATCCCCTTCTAAAATATAGTTCTAATTGTGTCATTATTAAAACCACTTGTTTGGAATTTTGGAGATTATATAAAAACCATTGAACATAAACCTCGAGTCTTTCATCCTCGTGTTGTGCCATCTTAAAACATCTTCTCGTGAATATCTGGTCTTACAATATTCCTGATCTTTCTTAAGAAAGGTATTCTTCATGTCATCCCAATATTTAATACCACATTATTCTAATCCCATAAACAATCTTAGAGAAACATCTTTAACTGTTGTAGGAAATAACTAAATTTTGTGCATCATTAATATAGTTATAACTACAACATAAAATGTCAAATTAAAAAAGAAAGGAGTTAGGGTGAATCCTTTATGTAGTAAGACCGAGGGTGGAATAATTTTCATTGATATATTTGTAGCTAAGTCTAGAATTAGAAATGCAAAATTTGCCTCTTCATCTCCTCTTTCATTTGATGTTCATTCTTCCTCTTCTGCCATATTAATAGGTTTGTAATTTATCCCAAACTACATTGTACTTATGATGGTTCAACTATTGGTTTCTACTGAAAGTTTCATTCTAGTATTTCAACAAATTTTTTATGTACCTTTGCAGTTGTAGAAGAGATAATTGGCTCTATATTATTATTCCTTCGCTTAATCCTTTACCTCTAGAACCTACCACTGAAGGAGTTGAAATTCTACTTGTATATTTTGCTGGTGGTTTTCTCCCATCCAGATGGTTGGTAAATGGGAGTGTTCTTATATAACCATGAAATGAGGTGGTTGGAATTGTGGAATCTATTATTCCCGCTATGCAAAATATACCTTTATTTTTGGTAGGCATATACATAGTATACCAACATGATGAAGATTCGTAGAAACTCACTAAAGGTGAAGGTTCTTACCTCTTGTATTATTGTTTCCATTCCTCCACATTTGAAATGTCTTCACTGAGAAAGTTTTTTTTGTAAGTACCCACATGGATTTGAACTACCTTCCATTTACAACTTATCATCTCAATTACTCATTAGCAATTGCTCTAATCCCCGTTGGCCATTGAGAAATTTAAATACCACACACACCAAAGTATAAAATAAAGTTTCCTCCTTTTTTATACAACTAATAAGAAAATACAACTACAAATTGACTAATTAACTTTTAACCTTTCCCCGACAATGATGCAAAAAATGTCAGTCAATTTATATTTTCTTGTAAAACATTCAAACTTGGTTTCATAATCATCAATCCAGGAATGCAATCATGTGAAATTATACACAATATGTGTAGGATATTAGTCAATTTGTAGTAAAATTCCATCAATCTAACAAACACACAAATCACCCAAAACTCAAGAAATTCAAGGAACAGTAAAATAAATAAGTCATGAACATATTTGAATCCAGTGGTTCAACTGATAATTTACTAAAAGTGGAATTGTTAATGTTGCAAGTCACATTGGAATTCAATATTTAGTAAATATTATGCCCATCACAACAATACTTCCATACACTTGTTTCAATTTCAATTACCAAAGGATACTCATGTAGACCATAAACACAAGTTAAACTATCCATCAAAGAATTCACAAAATCATTCAAGCAGGACATAGTACTTTTCATTTATCTAACACTCTCAAAACATATAAATAACAAAAAACTACTAATAAATAGAAATACTCAATGTGTACCAAAGATAGAGGGACACCTAGTCTGAGAAGCATTGAAGGAACACTACAACCTTGTAAATATTTGTATGCACAATACAAAGTATCACATGTCTATATATTAATATTTAGAAGTATCAATAAGTCACGGAGTTTGAATATGTTATCATTCAGTTTTTTTCATCCTCCCTTCTCAAGAGTCTTCACATTGCATTTATACATATTCAGATTTAGCCAAAAATATCTAAGAGGATGCACTATTCCTAAATTTATAAAATATGATCTATCTTTTAATCAAAATAATGTGTAACATAACAGAGGATAAGATGCCCATGTGTATCTTGCTGGATTTTATCCTTGGTTTAA
This sequence comes from Pseudotsuga menziesii, assembly GCA_001517045.1. NCBI lineage: Eukaryota > Viridiplantae > Streptophyta > Pinopsida > Pinales > Pinaceae > Pseudotsuga > Pseudotsuga menziesii. Next base: position 49,831 of record LPNX011053975.1, read on the forward strand.
GAAGTCAAATACTTGAACATAAATCCACGATATCATGATCCCATGAAACCAGCTCTTCTCTCTCACCCATAATTGTCACCTTTGAACCATGAGATGGATGTCTATATTTCATCCTCATGGTGATAAAATAGGAGATTTACCATGTCATGAACACAACGAATCATCTTCAGGTGGAAAACTCAAATTTGAGAAAATGTTGATAGGTAAGCCAATGACAATTTACTGGAATTTGGAATTCTTGTAATTACACATTAGTAAATTTATTTTAAATGACATTAAATTCATCAAAAGTAGGAAGAAATAGGAAAATTTAACTTGATACCTTGAATGCTCTGCTCTAGGTTCATGGTGTAGATACCTTGCACAATTCTTCAAAATGGATATATTGAGGCAAAAAGGAGGGATTGGAAGGTCATATTTGGATCGGTTTAGCAATGCAGATAACAAAAAGACATTGTGTACTAAAAATATATGTGGTGGAACGCAAATCGAGGTGACTCTGCAAAATTCGCGTGGTGGCACACAAATCGAGTTGACTCCAGGAAATCCGTGTGGTTGTGTATTGTATTGTAGAATTTTAAACAATCTATGTGATTGTGTGAGAGAAACTGTGAGAGTGTGAAGAGGAAGTGCAACAAGGTTTCTACAGGTGGTATCCCTTCATTTTGTTGTATGGTATAATAATAAAGGAATGGCGATTTCTGTGTGGATGTAGCCCATCTTGGGTGAACCACATTATATCTATGTCTCTCTTCTAATGTGTTTAATATTTGCATCTTGTTTAATAATTTAATTGTATAATTGTTATTTCTCTGTGACCTTGTTTTTCTAACACCCTCCTCCCACGAAGACAGGGGGCAAGACACCTAAAGTATTGATAGAACCACATCCTCATCCTACATGTTCTTTATGCAGTGTCCAAGGCCATGTGACATAGAATTGTCCCAATTTTCCTATCCTTCTCACCCACATGCGCAATGTAGTCAAGGCTGAGGACACTCCAATTGTTAACGTACCATCCACACATGCGGTTAAAACAAATCACTACGAACCAACCACCCATGTGTAGTTTGTGGCCTATATGGTGATTATTCACACCATTACCCAAATTTTCCTGAGTGTTGGTCACTCCTCAGTGACCTTCGCAAGAATTCCCGTGAGTCCAAAATCACTGTCCTTGAGGAGATCCACCATCCGGCCTCTTCTTCGGACACCAATAACACCATTTACACGATATCTACTTCAAGTAGTCCTTTCTCCTCATCAACCACGAAAGATCCTCCTGATTGATCTTGGCACCACTTTTGTGACAATGGATAGATCCTTGAAACTGCCATTGGTTTTACCCCATTTCACTTAGTCCATGATGTGGAATCAGTTCTTCCCATTGAATGCCAGATTATGTCACTCTTCCTTGCCATAGAACTTCTACCTGATACTTCACCATTATAAAAACACCTACTTATGCTTGAACAAACCAATGAGGATTGTCCTGCTATTCTCCAAATGGTTGAAGTAGCTAAGACTCGTTCAAAGTCCCACTATTACTCCCATGTTCACCCATGCACCTTTAGCGAGGGGGACCTAGTGCTCGTTTACGATTAATCCCGTGATAAGACCAGGAAAGGTAATTTTGAATTCATGTGGTTGGGACCTTATGTCATCCATTGATGTCTCGACAATGGGGCATATCTCCTTGCTAAATCTGACACTGCCTCTTGAAGAATCCATGCAATGGGCTCTACCTCAAGAGGTTCTCTGCCTGAATTCCCTCACCATGAGTACGCTTGTGTCATAGTTTTTCTTTTTTTTTACATCATTTTTACCACAAGTCTCACAATGTGTTTTATTAGTTGTTCCATATGGATCCTACCTCGCCTTGCTATGTTGGTTTCGCTGACGACACAAGTAGACGGTCTCCTAATCTCACCTCGGTTGCATGTGTCATTTATTCCTCGTCACATGAGTTAATCCATATCGATAGAATGTGTGTTGGTGTTTCTACCAACAACCATGCTAAATACAACAGTGTCGCTAGTCTCTTGACCCCCTCCCTTCACTTGGGTATTTGTCGCCTTGATGTCTTCTTAGACTCCCAACTGCTTATCTCCTAGTTGAATAAATGCTACCAGGTACATGATCCTTGCCTCTTTAGAAATTTCATGCACTCTAGACACTTGGTTAGACATTTAGAATCCATTTCATTCATGCATGTTCCCAGAAGTCTCAATAGTGTAGTAGACCAAATGGCTTATGGCATTCTAGAGTGGCACATCAATCATCTCATATAGGAAATACATTGCATCATGCATGCATATGTCATATACATCATATAGGCATACTCATCATCATAAAAAGAGACTCATAAAAACCCATAAAAATACAAAAAGGTACATCCACATGCATATATATAATCAATATCATCATGTTCAATACAAAATGAGAAGCACCGCCAGCTTTCTCCTCTGATCATATACATCATACTAAAATCCCCATGCTCACATGCATCGGGGGTAGCATCATAGGCTGCTAGTCTGAGTCATCCTCCTTTGACTCTGTGTCATCCTCTGTGTCCTCCTCCTCATCGTAGCTCTCCTCCTCCATTGGCATGTCACCCTTTGCTACCACTTTGACATACTCAGTAGAAACTGTGGTCCTCCTCATGAGAGAGATCTACTTCAGAGGATCCCTATAACATGCGACGATCAAATCATCATCTTGGTACTACCACTCGTCGTTGGTGAACCCATCAAGTAACCTCTCTATGTCCAGCCGCAATGATTCCAATGTTGCACTCTGCCACCTCCTCTGCCCATGAGCGAGTGGATCTAAACCCTCCACCTTGCCCCTATGCCGTTGGTACCCTACTAGAAGGTGTGGTCCCACGTCTGCACATGTACATAGTATGTCATTAGTATCGTTCAAACACATGATATAGCTACCACTATGCTAGTAAACTATATATGATTGCAACCAAAACACATAATGTATACATACTGTTAGGTCCATAGACCTATCCTAGAGGTCGAGGCATCTCTAGATATCCCCGATCATCCATGCTCACGTATGGATAGTCCTCTATAAGGATAGGAAGCTTTCACCACCACAAAAAAATCTCTTGGGTGAAGAAACAACCTCCTAGATTTCCTCCCTCCCTACTTTCTTCGGGGCATTTCCCGGAGTCACCTTAATTTTCATACCACCATTTGGATCAAACCTTGTATGTGATGGCATGTTCACGAGCCATTCACTCCATCCATACTGCAAACTTGTCCTTATTTTACTGCCATCCACCATCTTGCAAGGAGGTCCCATCAGTGTTCCATTGTTATTCATATTAACCATGTTCACAACATCACCCATGTCGGTACATCAAACACTTCCTCCTTGCTTGACTGACCAATACGGACTTTTCGTTAATATCTTTTATGACTCCTAAAAGAATGAAAAGATTGTCGATCACGCTTGCATCCTTTCACGCTCATTAAAGTATTTGAAAGGGAGTCTATGTGGCATCATTTATCTCCTTTTTCGGACTACGTAGACTATCTAAAGAAAAGGACTACCCTGGCACCTTCCAGCTAGGAATGCTTCCCTTTGTATCCTTTTATGCTTTGTCGGACATTGGGACTGTACTATACGAAAAAATCTCATTTATAGGTTGTATTTCAGCTCTTTTCCAAGCCTCTCATAAATAAAATATCGTCGAACAAACTTGGTTTTTTCCATGCTCGTAAAAGTATTTGAATGATCTTCCAGTTGGTATAGGTTTAACCTTTTTTAGTGGAGAAACCGAGTCTGGTTGATCTCTCAATAATCGAATCTGACTATCATGTTGGATGATAAATAAGAATTATATATATAGATGATGACTATTTACAAAGATGTCTTGGCCTTAAATATGGCTTGGACATTCATGATGAGGAGACACCTCCTTTCATACTACCTAACTTATAAATTATTTTATTATTTTATTATTTTATGTTCATTACATTGCCACTCCCTTTAAGGGAGCTTTGTCCTCAAAGCTTAAGTATTTTCCTAATGTTGTTATTCATTCTGACTCGGTGTCGGTATTAGAATCGGATGAGGTCTCTTGAGCAGTGACTTACACTTCCTCTCCATTGATGATTTTGCACTGAATTGTCTGATTGTTCCTACATTTATGACTAGCGGTCCAGTCATCACCGCATCATCGACATATGTTTTTCTTCTTTTTTATATTATCAGAGTAACTGTTAGATGACTTCGATCTATTTTCCATTTCATAGGCATATGATTGGGGTTTGTGGCATTGATGACCGGGTGACCAAGTATCTGCACAATACCTACATTGTGTATCTTTTTCTTGTCGATAGTGGTTATCGCCTCTTGTTTTAATTCCTTCCAATTTGCATTGTGCGGATTTTGCTTTATGTATTGCTACTTCTACGTTAGGTATGTCATGCAACCTTAACTCTTTTTGGAGGTATGGTTTAAGACCTCCTAAATAGGTTTCAAGTCTTTGCTTGTCAGACAATCCAATTACTTGTGTCGAAAAGGATTCCTAATGATGGGTGAATTCCTCAACGCTTCCAACTTGTTGTAATCCGGTAAGTTTACTGAAAAATTCATCTTATTTGATTCCTTGAAACCTATTAAAAAATCATTTTTGAACAAGTTCCAGGTGTAGGTAAAATTATCTCTCTTCCATCATAAGTACCAATTATAGGCATACACTTCCATATGCATTGATGCATATTTCACCTTCTCCTCATTAGATTGAATATTGTAAATGTTGAAGTATTCTTCTACTTTGTTTAGCCAAGCAATGCATTGGTCTTCACTCCCATTGTATTTCGACAACTCTATGTTTTCCTTAGGTGGGTACACTTTGTGAGGACGATATTGATTTCCTTTTGCCTTACGATTTGATGGTGGCTCGAAACTACTAGACGATGAAAGTGACATATTTGAACTGCTTCTCTATTAGCGATGACTTTTTGGCTTTTTATTCTCTACTATCTTACTGATAGCATCTATTTTGTTGTTTAATCGTGCCTTCATAAGGCTGGCAGTACTTTTGTTTCTACCTCTTGCTTAAGCGTCGCATTTTTAATCTTTATTTCTTTTTGCAACTCTTCTTGATTCTTTGGGAGTTTTTCCTAGGTGGCAACATGAAATGAGGCATCTAACATGTCTGGACTACTGACTTGGCTCGGACTCGGTATGAGCTTTTGTAACATATCGATTAATGTATTATGGTTTTGCGTCATGGTGCTCATGTTCTGTGTTAAGGTGTTTATGTTTTGAGTCATGGTACTCATTTTGTCATCCAGGTCTTTTTGTTTTTCGCTCAAGATGTCAAATTTTTAATCCATCCTTCTTTCTAGTACCAAAACAAGCTCATCTCTGAGTACTATATTGTTATTTTGTGTCTCTTCCTTTGAGCCTTTTTGGTTAGTGACAAGGGACTTGATGTCCTTCTCCATTTTTCCGATTTTCTCTTTCGATTCCTCCATGGTCTTGGACTTTGTATGCGGAGGTGTGTATTTGGAGCAACTGAATCCGGCTATCCCATTAGTTGAATCTGACTATCATTTTAATAATGAATATGAATAATAATAATATATTGGATGATGGATAAAATGTACAATAAGCTCTCCTTTTATATGGCTTGAGCCAACATAGTGAAGGGTTACACCCTTTTACTAGTAACCTAATAGTCTAATTAATATTGTATTTTATATTTGTTACATTGCCACTCCCTTTAAGGGAGCTTTGTCCTCAAAGCTCGAGTATTCCTTAATGTCATCCTTCACTCTGAATCGGTGTCAGTATTAGAATTGGATGAGATTTTTGGTGTAGAGACTTGCACTTCCTCTCCATTGGTGATTCTACACTATATTGTCTCATTGTTCCTACATTTATGGCCTGGGGTCCAGTCATCATCGCATCGACGACATATGTTTTTCTTCTTTTTCTTTTTATTATCAGAGTAACCATTAGATGACTTTGATCTATTTTCCATTTCATAGGCATATGATTAAGGTTTGTGGCATTGATGGTCGAGACACCACGTATCTGCACAATACCTACATTGTGTCTCTTTTTCTTGTCGATAATGGATATCGCCTCTTGTTTTTATTCCTTCCAATTTGTGTTTTGCGGCTTTTGCTTTACATCTTTCTACTTTTACGTTAGGTATGTCATTGTAACTTTAACTCTTTTTGGAGGTATGGTTTAAGACCCCCTAAATAGGTTTCGAGTCTTTGCTTTTCAGACAACCCAACTACTCGTGTTGATAAGGATTCCCATTGATGAGTGAATTCCTTAACGTTTCCGACTTGTTGTAGTCTGGTAAGTTTACTGAAAAATCCATCTTCTTTGATTCCTTGAAACCTATTAAAAAAATCATTTTTGAACAAGTTCCAAGTGTAGGTAAAATTATCTCTCTTCCACCATAAGTACCAATTATAGGCATACCCTTCCATATGCATTGATGCATATTTCACCTTCTCCTTGTCAGATTGAATGTTGTAAATGTCGAAGTATTCTTCTGCTTTGTTTAGCTAAGAAACGCATTGGTCTTCACTCCCATTGTATTTTGACAACTCTATTTTTGCCTTAGGTGGGTACACTTTGTAAGGACGATGTTGATTTCCTTTTTCCTTATGGTTTGATGGTGACTCGAAATTACTCGATGATGAAAGTGACATATCTGAATTGCTTCGTTGTTGGCAGTGATTTTTAGCTTTTTTATTCTCTAATAGTTTACTTATAGCGTCTATTTTGTTGTTTAATCGTGCCTCCATATATTGCAGTACTTGTGTTTCTATCTCTTGCTTAAGCGTCGCAATGTTAATCTTTATTTCTTTTTGCAATTCTTCTTGATTCTTTGTGAGTGTTTCCTAGGTGGCAACATGAAATGAGGCATCTAGCATGTGTGGACCGTTGATTTGGCCCAGACTGAGTATGAGCCTTTGGAACATCTCAATTAATGTGTTATGGTTCTGCGTCATGGTGCTCATGTTCAGTGTTAAGGTGTTTATGTTTTCTGTCACGGTACTCATTTTTTCATCCATGTCTTTTTGTTTTTCATTCAAGATGTCAAGTTTGTTGTCGAACCTTCTTTCTAGTACCAAAACAAGCTTGTCTTTGAGTAATATATTGTTATTTTGCATCTTTTCCTTCAAGCCTTCTTGGTTAGTGACAATGGACTTTATGTCCTTCTCCATTTTTTCGATCTTCTCTTTCAGTTCCTCCATGGTCTTGGACCTTGTATACAGAGGTGTGTATTTCGGCACTATTTTGGCTATTGAGGTGAATTGAATAATAATATATTAATTAATTAATTAATTAATATTATTATTATTAATTTTTATAAACTATATAATTATTTTGGGATATAGTTTTTTTTAATATATAATAATATTATTTTAAATAATAATTTTTATAATTATATTTAATTTTATTATAAAGTTTGGTTAAAATTTTTTTAATAAAAATAATACTATATAATAATATCAATTATTAAAATAATATATTTTTATTAAAATTCGTTGTGATAGGGTTTAGGAGCAGGCGACCGTGAGTGGAAGAGGAATGCAGGGAACGACGATGGTGGCGTGGTGGTGGACGATAGCATGGAGAAGGCAGCGACGTGGAGGAGCAAGGTTGGGGGTGGTAGAATGGAGGGAGCGACTGTTGTGAGGTGGCGTCGCAGTGAGGAGGCGGCGCAGAGGATGGAGCAAGTGAGATGATAGGGAAAGGAGATGGGGATATGGAGGAGGGAGGATGGGGGTGGAATGCACAGGTGGTGGCATGGGTGAGATGACAGCGTGGTGATGGCGGTGGCGAGGGCAGGGACGTGCAGGAGCAAAGAAGGTGGGTGCTATGGGGAGGAGATGGAAGAGGGAAGGAGCAAGCGCGTGGGAAGATGGGGAGATGGATGGAGAGTGAGTGCACCGGTGGATGGTGCAGATGGGGAGTGTGCAGGTGGAAGAGAAGTAGCAGCGTGGAGCAGCAGAAGAAATCAGAGGATGAGTGGCGAGGGATGGAATAAAATATGGGTGAAATGGAGCAGCGGAGGAATCAAGAATTGATGAGCCGAGTCTGAGCTCAAGTAGGGATTGATGAGCCGATTCCGAGCTCAGTGTAGGAGCAAATATGATCTAATACCAAATGAGCCGAATAATTATTCACTCACACAATTAATTCACCAAAAAACTTGGTAAATCAGATAAGCCATAAGGCAAGTATATATTAGTGATAAGATAAGAGATGATGTGTTACAAATGGTGGTCGTGCCTTAAATATGGCTTGGGAATTTAATGTTGAGGAGACACCTTATTTAATAACCTAACTTAGTTAACCTAATTATTAATTATTTAATTATTATCTTATTTTATGTTTGTTACATTGCCACTCTCTTAGAAAGGCTTTGTCCTCAAAGCCTTCATAATGTTTCTGCCTCATTTTTTGTAGTGTCATAGCTGATTAAACATGTTGATACGAACTACTAAGAGTGGAGCATAACTTTCGATATGTGGATGAATCAATACATCGCAAATTGATTTGTTGTGGATTGTCGGCATTACATACTGATCTATCGTTAGGAGCTTTGGTCACATTGGTACCATTAGCTTTCCATAGTTCCCACTTTTTAGGACATCGATTTTTATGGTTGGGGTGTCGATAAGGAATTTTCACAATGTCATTATCTTTTACGAGTGTCATCTTGTGAGCATTCATCTGGGTTGGAAGTTGTATTTTCGTCCCTTTAGGTTTTAAGGTTTCCTTCTGTATCTTTTCCAACTTGTTTTCCAACTGCATGTAATCATTTTGAAACTTCTTAATCACTTCTACTTGCGCTTTTCTGTCATCTTCAAACTTCTTAAGTTGTTCCTTAAGATCTTTGTTATGAATTCTGATGCAATTATTTTCTTCCTGTTTGTCTAGAAGTTTTCCTTCAATGTCTTCCGTAGATTGTTCTGCCTTTCGACTATTTTTTCAACTTCTTATTTTTTGTGACTAGTGTTTTGTTATGATTCCTTAATCTAAAAAAAATTTCGGAATTGTTGGATAGTGTTTTATTTTTTACGATCTCCAACTTACGAGTCTTTTTTGAGTCGTCATTTTGTTGTTGAAGAACTTTTATATGTTGTCGATACTGGTCTATCATTGATTCTTGATTTTCTAATTCATGTCGTATCTGCGTTAGTTCTTCATCCTTGTCACTAACAATTTTGTTCAACTGTGTTATTTTCGCTTCGTAATCGTTCATTTCTTTCTTTATATCTTGATTTTTCAATCTCTGATTAAAATCATTTTCCTCTTTTAATTTCTCAATTTGGGCAGACAATTTTTCTATATGATTTTTCTGGTCAGAAATTTTTTGTTCCTTGAGCTCTTTTTGCATCTCATGTATTTTAATTATTACTTTCGAGTTCGTATTCGTGTCTCGTAATTCTTCATTGTCTCTTCGATAACGCTTTAACTTGGCTTCTAATTTCTCTATTTGTAGTCGCAAACCAGCTTCCATGGTCTCTGACTTCTTGATGATAGATGGCTATCGATTTCTTGATGAGTCCTTCTTTGATTTTGGCTTCTACGACGATATATAGTCTTGATTTCTTGTCTTCTTTTCTTTCACTTCTTTGATGATAAAAGATCTTCCTTTAATTTATTTTTGATACTGTCTTTTTTTGTTTTTTTTTTAATAATAAATATTAATTATTTAATTAATGTTATTATTGTTTTTTTTTAGTATAAACTATATAATATTTGTATATAGTTTTTTTTAAACAAATATTATAATATTGTTTATATTATAATAATTATAATATTTGATTTTTTTAAAATATATTATATTACAATATATTGGAATAATATATTATATTATAATTTATAATATATTGCATTGTTTGTTTTTTGTTTTTGGTTGCAGGTCGTGGAGTGGAGGGAGCGACAGCATGAGAGGTTGGCGGCTGTGGGGCGATCGCAGGAGTGGGCGTGTTAACTGATAGCGTGTGAGCAGGCGGCGAGAGCAGGGACACGGAGAGGATGGGCACAGGAAGTGATGGAGTAGCCGTGGAGAGGGTGATGCACAAGGAGATAGTAGCGAGGGCGGTAGAGAAGCGAAGGCTCCAAGGAGGGAGGACGCGCGGGGGCTGCCCAGGGTGGTGGAAGGAGCGGTGGATGGGAGAAGGTTGTATTGGAGGGGAGAACGGAAGGACAGGTTGGAGCGTGGGAAGATTGGGAGTGCAAGATATTTTGCAGGAGGGATGTGTGGAGGAGAGTGAGCGTGGTTGGAGTGGGGGCATGGCCGGGGCGCTGGAAGACATGGGAATATGATAGGAGGCAGGTGTGAGTGGTGCTGAGGGGTAGCGTTGGGAGGTGGCGCAGGAGGGAGAAGTAAGGGAGGAGGGTCGAGGGTTGGCAGGGCATGGAGGAGTGCACGTGATGGAGGGAGGGATGGCGCAGGAGTTGGTGGAATGAAGAATGGAGGGAAGCAGCACAGATGGGGTTGCAGATGGAGGGGGGGTGAGGATGGAGCGGAGGTGGGGGTGGAGGATGGAGAAGGCAGGTGGAGCAGCAGTCGGAGGGGTGGAGGATGGAGTGAAAGTGGGGGTGGAGGATGGACCAGGAGGGTGGAGTAGCAACACGAGGGATGGAAAATGGAGAGTGGTGATGTGGAAGTGGTGCTGGCGAATTTCAATTTTTTTTTCTTTGTATTTTTTTTCTTTTTTTTTGGATTTTATTTTTTTGGAAAGGGAAAGGTCAGAGACCTACAACTTCAGAGAAACCCTAATTTTTTCAGACAAGGTCTAAATTGATGACCACCGGTCAGATCAAGCAATGAACGCTCTGATACCAAATGAAGCAACCAAATCCAGTTGTTCCATTAGTTGAATCTGACTATCATTTTAATAATGAATATGAATAATAATAATATATTGGATGATGGATAAAATGTACAATAAGCTCTCTTTTTATATGGCTTGAGCCAACATAGTGAAGGGTTACACCCTTTCACTAGTAACCTAATAGTCTAATTAATATTGTATTTTATATTTGTTACAGTATTTCAACACTATTTTAACTTTTGAGGTGAAATTTGAATAATAATATATTAATTATTATTATTATTATTATTATTATTTTAATAAACTATATAATATTTTGTAAATAGTTTTTTTGTTTTTTTTTAAATAAAAATTATGATATAATAATAATATATTATTATTATTATATATAAGATTTAAGTTTTTTAAAAATTTGGTTTTTTTATTCGTTTATATTTATTTTTGCAGGTTTACGTTAGCGTGGAGGAGACCGGGAAAGTGGTGGGTAGGGTTGAAGATGCTGAGGGAACGACAATGTGAGGCATAGAGGCACCAAGCGCGGGTGGAGAAGTGGTGTGCAAGGAGAAGTGTGTTGGTCCTTGGCCAGAAAATGACAATGGGATGAGAGGACACGTTTTGGAGTGAATAATTTGAAGCGATGATGGTTGGAGAAGCGTGTGGAAGGAAGGTTTTTGGGTTGCAGCGATTGGGTGGAGGGAAACGCAGAAATAAATGGGAGTCGCAATGAGGAGTGTTTGTGATTGGGGAAGTCACAATGATGAGTGTGCAGAAGGATGCAAGTAGATGAATGAGGGCGTTGGTGTGGGAAGCGATGGCGAGGAGCGAGTGGGAGAAGGAGGATGTTGGTGTGGGATGCGATTGGAGAGCAGCGGTGGATGAAGGAGGTGGGCACTGGTGAGAAACTTTGAAAGGAGAGAGGAAATAGTGGGGTGGTACGAAACTATAAAAATGCAGAATGGGAGAAATTGACTGCATGGGAGAGATGAAACAGTTGGGTGGAGGGAGAACAACGTGGTGAGGAGAATGATGGAAAGATGGAGTAGATGTTCAGCGAAAGGAGAGACTACTAAGGTGGAGAAAGGATGGAGGAGTAAGCAGCGAAAAAAATCAGGAATTGATGAGCCGAGTTTGAGCTCAGAGTGCAGGAGCAAACCCGCTCTAATACCAAATGGAGCAACCGAGTTTGGTTGATCTCTAAATAACCGAATCTGAATATCATGTTGGATGATAAATAAGAATTATATATATTAGATGATGACTATTTACAAAGATGTCTTGGCCTTAAATATGGTTTGGACATTCATGATTGTAACACCCCGATTTTGACCCCCTTGCATTAGATGTATATGATGATGTATATATGGTAAATGATCATGGTGCGGAGCTAAAGGCCAAGGCCCCACCATTGATTGGTTATACCATGTTTTGGATTTAAAATTGTCACCGATGGAATATCGGGGAAAACAACATACATATTCAGTTTTGTCATCATGTAAATATGCATCTTTAATTAAATAACCCAACCAGCTAAGTTCGTGGCAACTAAATTGAGAAGGGGCATGATTTTCACAAGGATAAGGGTGGGGGATGTCAAACCTTGGGCAATGGGGTAAAAATCCATGTGTCATATTTCCTTGTTTTATCCAACCACCACAATTAATAACTGTTGTTGTTAGTTGGGGCAGTTATGGCTAAGAGGGGAGTGTGGCAGGACTGTCATTCCTTGCCCACACGCAAACTCCACCCACGGTTGACTTCACGATGGCAAAAGAAAACCACTGCCATCACTCCAGCAGACTCACTACTGCCCTCTCTCCACGTCGGTGCTAAAACACTCATGCACTTCTGACTACTGCGCGTTATCTCCATTGTCTGCTCATGCCTCACGGGAGTCTGATTGTTTTCATGCACAGGCTTCTTTCCTGTTCTGGTCTCGCGCAACCAGGAGAGAGGAGCCATCTCCACTGTCATTCACAATTTTCCCACACCGAGGAATCGAGTGCGTCTCAACCCGTATTTGGGAGTTGGTGTGAATCTTCTCTCACGCACTGGGTTCTGCGTTGTTGTTACTCACGCAACAAGTTGGGAGCTGTTCGATCACTATCACCCATGAATTTCCTATAGAAATCCATTTTACACTCAGGGACTGTGTGTAAGTTTCCTTGCAAATTTGTGGCTCGTGCATATGTTTTTCCCTCTGTATTTTGGGGTCTGGTGCAATTTTTTCTCACACACAGGCTGGGAGACTGTATTTCCTCCCCAGCATGGTCTGGGTAAGTTTTCCCAGTGACTTTGTTGTCCAAGACGGACTGTTGTTTCCCCATGTTGTGAGTTGTGTTGACTGATACGATTTTAGGACTGTGTAACTCGCTTGGGAGTCGTTTTGGCCACGATAGGGCTAAGAACGACTCAGGAGTCATTTTCCCTGTTTAAGCTGTGACAGTTGATTGATTGCATGTGTGCAACGGTTGGTCTTCGGATTGTGTTGGGAGCGGGGATGGGGGATTGGTTTGCTTGATAAACCTGGTGTGTTTGGAAACCACACAGACAGAGCTAGAGGGTTGGCTTTCTTCTCCACAACCCTTGAATAGCACTGGAAGGGAAGGCAGGGCCTGAGGGACTGTGTAGCAGAGAAGGGACTGATTCCTTATGTTGGGTGTGTGTGGGTGTCTTAGAAGCCAGGCTAGTTCTAGTGTAGGTATTCCTAGCTCTGTAATGGGCTCACCAGCTTAGCATTTATCCTTTCCTAGCTCCTTGATGGTCTGATAAACCTGACCATGTTAGCTTGGTTGTCTTGTTGATGGCCTGATAAACCCAACTGTGTTGGCTTGGCTATGTTTTGTGTATCCTTGGCTATGTGTAAGCCTGCTTGTTCCTTATTCATTGGAGAATCATGCCCAGTTTGGGGGTGGCAGCATTGTTGAGAAATTAAGGAGCACGCTCGCCTATGGTTGGGTGGAATGTTGCAGCGACGTAGCTGGTTGCGGAACGAGTTCTTCATAAGATAAGTAATCTTGTCTATTTTATTTCTGCAATCATGTTTTATCTTAATGAATGTGATGAACATGTTGAATGCTTGTATGAACGTATGGTTGCTTCCGCTGTGTATGATAAATGATCATGTATGCATGTCTAGTTCAAAGCATTTTATTTCAACATTTCAACAATTTTAGGAATGCACATGTTCATGGGGCTGGTAGCCCGAATGGTTAACGCCATGGTAGCATCCTCTTCGTCGATCGCAGGGTTGGGGACGTTACAGTGTGATATCAGAGCTCATGTTGCAACATGGGCCTGAAGAGACCACGAGGATGCAGTGACAGAAGTAGGATTTCTTTCTGCCCAGCAAAGATCAGAAGTTGATGACAGAAAATTTCCACAAATTGTCTAAGTGTTTGAACTGTCGGTTCATTGGAACACTTAGTGGGAAGGAATTTCGATGTAGCGGAGAGCTAGGCGGAAGCTTACCTGATGGAGAACACTTGGAAGGAAAATTGTGGGAAATTTTCTAAGTGTTCGACGTCCGTCGGCGGAAAAAGTTGATCGAGCGCCCACCATTGTGGATGGCTAGACAACTACGCGTCTGATGGATAAGGCCTCCGACCGCCGACACTGTAAAGAAAGTTTAAAATTTTTCTAAGGCCCGAAATAGTCGACTATTGAAAGAAGATAGTGTTTCGTGTGCAGCCGTTTTAGAAGCCTAGAGCACTAGTCTTCCGACGAGAAGAGACTGTCGATACCGATCAGGTTATGCCACAGGAGATTGGGCCACCGATTGGGAGAAGAGCGAAGATGGTGGGTCGCCATTGCGGCTGCTAATGGAATTATTTCGTCGACGAAAAGAAGAGAATGGATCCGATCAAGTGGCAAAAAGGAAGACTAATGGGGGGAAATTTTGAAAATTTTTCTAAGTCTTGGAGTTGTCAGCCATCGGCGATGGTTAGTGGATAGAGCTTCCGATAGCCGATGAGTTATGGTTTGCAGAACCTGCAGTGGGATCACTACCCACCATTGCGGCTGTTTAGTGAACTATCCTCCCGATGAACAGTGCACTTGACCACCAATACAGTGGAGGAATTTAGTTGTGCTAACCACCAAAACGTCGGAATGTTAGTTGGGATGAGACCCGATCCTGTATAAGGAAATTTTGAGTTTCCCATGGGATTTCCTAGTAGATTTCGACTATTTTTCAAAGGTATTTTCAGCAGTTTTTCAGTGGATTTTTGGGGCTTAAAAGGATAAAGTGGCAGCGATCTTATGCGCCATTATGCACGAAAATTCAATATTTACCCAAAAAAAAAAAACGAGGGCGTTGCCCTCGAACCGCCCTGCAGTGGCCCACAAGGGGGCAAGCCCCCTTGACCCCCATTGTCCCCCTCAGATAGACGTTCTTTGATGAAGAAAATATTGTGTTTGGGAAAATTTGTAATTTTATAATTATTCCAAGAGAAGGTAAGTAATGCTGGTTTATATCAATGTTATGCATCTAACAATTGTGTTACTGACACGTTTGCAAAATCATAGTCACCTTCAAAAGCAGTATTCCAGGTAGTGCAGTTTGATAAGTAAGTGGTGGCTCAGTTATGAGAACCCATGACGGATATGATGCTCGGGATTCTTACGAGCATGCCCGAGATGCCGTAGGAGAAAATGTTCGTAACGAAAATGATGACATAGAGTCTAATGGAAGGAGATTCCAAGAGACACCGTCAGATGTTGCAGCCACCATGAGAAGCTTGACTAAAGCCCAATCGACACCAGCTGAATGCTGCAATGTTGCAGAGTTTGACAGACTTGCAAAGAAAGATAGACTTTGGACGAGGTACGGCAAGACCAGAAGGCAGTAAGAGCAGTATTAGGAGAAGGAGAAGGACTTTTAGTGGATCATCTGACTCCGAAGAATCTAGTAGGGATTCAAGTTCTTCTTCTCATAAAAGAAAAAGAAAGAGACACCATAGGGATCACTCTCAGGATGAATTTAAGAAATCTAAACCTCCTACATTTGATGGTGAGGTAAAGACTGGACAAGAGGCTGAAGTTTGTCTTCTTGGGATAAAGAAGTACTTTCAAGTGCATGATTATTCAGGAAACATGAAGGCAAGAGTTTCCATATTCAATCTGAATGGAAGGGCATCCATCTAGTGGGAACACTTCAAGCAAGCAAAGAGGATCAATGAAAGGAGACTTAAGTGGAAACAGTTCAAGAAGTATTTCAAGCAGAAATACCTCTCTGACAGGTATTATGATGACAAGATTAAGGAGTTCCATGAGCTGAGATTTTGACAGCGAACCATGGAAGGGTATGCAAATAATTTTTTGGAGCTGTTGAGGTATGTTCGGTACATCAGAGATGAAAAAGTGAAGGTCCAACGTTTTTTGAGTGGATTACCTCAATCTTACAAAGATAGAATCGAGTTTTATGACCCTAGAACTCTTGAAGAAGCAATAAGGAAAGCTAAGTATTGCTATGAGCAAAGCAAGGGTAAACCTGATTACCGTAAGGCATGGAAGGACAAGAAGAACGAGAAGTTGGACCAAAGAAAGAAAGGTTTCAAATCTTCTAACTTCAGGAATCAGCAGAAGCAGCCATTTCAAGCTGCGAGTAAACCAGTTGGAGTGACAGGAGAAAAACCTAAAGATCCATAACAGAATAGAGGACCACCTCAATGTTGGAAATGTGGAGGACCCCACATGCACAGGAATTGTCCACTCGAGAATGAGAGTGCAAGACCAGCTTATAACATTCAAGAAGCAGAAACAGTGGGTCAAGTAGCAAGGGCAATCCCTAGGATCTATGCAGCACTAGAGGACTGCCAAGTAGATCATCAATCAACTGTGGTTGAAGTAGCAGGTAAGATTGCTGATAAATCTGTTTCTATTTTGATTGACCTTGGTTCTACTCACAGTTACATTACTCCTAGAGTAGTGGAGATTTATGCTTTTAAGAAAGTAAAGCATAGGAAGTCTTGGTTAGTTTAGCTAGCCACTGGAACTAAGAGAAAGGTCAGTGAAGTGGTAGCGAAATGTCCATTGGTCATGAATGGATTGGTCACGTGTGTAGATCTGAATGTTCTACCACTTGGTTCCTATGATGTTCTCATTGGAATGGATTGGTTAGAAGCTCATAGAGTGAAGCTTGACTATTACAATAAGACTTTCAAATGCATGAATGAAGAAGGGAACCTAGTGGCTGTGAAAGGTATTCCAAAGGTGATTTCAGTACGACAGGTTTCAGCAATGCAGTTAAAGAAGTTCTGTAGAAAGGGTTGCCAGTTGTACGCAGCTCATATTTTGGAGACATTAAGAGATGAAACTCTGAGGTTGGAGGACTATCAGGTGTTACAGTAATTCAGGGATGTGTTTCCTAATAAGATTCCAGGGCTTCCTCCAAAGAGGGACATTGATTTCACAATTGAACTTGTGCCAAGAGCAACACCAGTGTCCAAGGCACCCTACAGGATGAGTACACCGAAGATTCTAGAATTGCAGATGCAACTGCAGGAGTTGTTGGAAAAGAAGTATATCCGGCCGAGTGTGTCTCCTTTAGGAGCACCAGTTCTATTTGTAAAGAAGAAAGATGGTACACTCAGGTTATGTATTGATTACAGATAGTTGAACAAGGTTACTGTGAAGAATAAATATCCTTTTCCTAGGATTGACGACCTCTTTGATCAAATGAGAGGAGCAAAGGTATTTTCCAAGATTGAATTGAGGTCTGGTTACCATTAGGTGAGAATCAAGGATGAAGACATTCATAAGATAGCCTTTAGAACCAGGTATGGACATTATGAGTTTGTAGTGATACCATTTGGTCTCACGAATGCACCAACTGCATTTATGTGCCTTATGAATAGCGTCTTTAGCAGGTATTTGGACAATTTTGTTCTTGTATTCCTTGATGACATTCTTGTTTATTCTAAGAATGAGAAAGAGCATGAAGAGCATTTGAGATTGACATTGCAATTGCTTAGAGAGCATCAGCTGTATGTGAAACTAAGCAAGTGTGACTTCTATAGAAATAGAATTCAATACTTGGGTCACATTATCTCAAAGGAGGGTATATCTGTGGACCCTGAAAAGATTGAAGCCATTATGAATTGGCCTACTCCAAGAAACGTGACAGATGTAAGATATTTTATGGGACTTGCAGGATACTACCGAAGATTCATTGAAGGATTCTCCAAAGTTGCACATGCCATCACTTCTTTGCAAAAGAAGGGGATGAAGTTCGAATGGACATCGAGGTGTGAAGAATGCTTCCAGCAGTTGAAGAATCTTCTCACCAGTGCACCCGTATTGAAAGTTGCAGATCCGGAGAAAGACTTTGTGGTGTGTACCGATGCATGCAGACAAGGGCTTGGATGAGTTCTTATGCAGGAAATCCATGTGATATGTTATGAGTCAAGAAAGCTGAAGGAGCATGAGAAGAACTATGCCACTCATGATCTAGAGCTTGCAGCCATAGTACATGCCCTCAAGATGTGGAGGCATTACTTGATGGGTAGGAGATTTGAGCTCAAAACATATCACTATGGACTAAAGTATTTGTTTGATCATCCTACTCTGAATGCTAGGCAAGCAAGATGGCTGGAATTTTTATGTGAGTTAGATTTTGAAATCAAGCACATAAAGGGAAAGGAGAATAAGGTAGCTGATGCACTCAGCAGGAAGGTGCAGGAAATGCACGTGGCATCTCTTAGTATTTGCCAATCATATTTGAGGCAGCAGATTGTTAGTCATGCTGCTGGAGATTAATTGTATGAGCAGGTAAAATACAAATTGCGACAGCAAAGTCTTGAGAAGAGGTATGAGGGATATAAATTAGAAGAAGATGGGCTTCTTGCTTATAAAGGTAGAATTTATATTCCAAATGTAGCGGATTTGAGGAGAGTTTTCATGGATGAAATCCATCAAGCTCTGTATTCTGGTCAACCAGGGTATCAGAAGACAATTGCTACAGCTAGAAAGCAGTACTTTTGGTCGGGAATGAAAAGGGATATGGCTGAATACATTTCCAGGTGTATGAAATGTCAACAGGTAAAGGTTGAGCATCAATACCCTGCAGGTTTGTTGCACCCGTTGCTAGTTCCATAATGGAAATGGGAAGTTATTTCCATGGATTTTATTACATGATTGCCAATGACTTGGAGACAACATGATTCCATCATGGTTGTGGTAGACAGGTTGACTAAGGCAGCGCACTTTATACTGGTCAAGTATATGCATAAGACGGATGACATTGCAAATATCTTCATGAAGGAGATATCCAAATTGCATGGATTGCCGAAGGAAATAGTCTCTGATAGAGATGTCAAGTTCACATCCAACTTTTGGAAGGGCTTGTTTGCAGATTTGGGTACAAAGCTAAACTTTAGCACTGCATACCATCCTTAGACAGAGAGAGTTAATCAGGTGCTTGAAGATATGCTTCGCATGTACGTAATGGACAAACCAACCAAGTGGGAAGATTACTTGCACTTGGTAGAGTTTGCTTATAACAATGGACAGTAGGCATCTTTGGGGATGCGTCCGTATGAAGCTTTGTATGGAAGAAGGTGTAGGACACCAGTGACTTGGGATAATCCAGTGAACAGGATTATGCTTGGACTAGAATTGCTCAGGGAAATGGAGCAAGAGGTTGTAAAGATCAGGCAGAATCTAAAAGCAACACAGGACAGACAGAAAAGCTATGCGGATAAGCATAGGGTGTACAGGGAGTTCAGTGTTGGGGATCATGTTTACCTCAGAGTGAGGGCAAGGAAGAGTTCCTTGAAGCTTGGAAGTTGTGCCAAGTTGTCACCACGATACTGTGGATCATTTGAAGTGCTTGAAAGAATAGGGCCAGTTGCATATAGACTTGCATTGCCTGCTAGCACTAGGGCTCATAATGTTTTTCATGTTTCTTTGCTTAAGAGATATGTACATGATCCTAACCATGTGATAAATTGGGATGTGATTCAGGTGGAACCCGAGGGAGAGTTCCAAATCAAGCCAATGCGCATCCTCGACAGGAAGGTCACAATGCTCTGGAACCGGGCCATAGGTCAGGTAAAGGTGCAATGGGAGCACTACGGACCTGAAGAGGCTACATGGGAGCTGGAGGATGCCATGCAATTGGCACATCCATTTTTGTTCAATTCTGCGGAACACTGAGGCGATACCAGTGTAGCATTTTTGTTCGATTTTGTAAATCACTGAGGAGAGTGCTATTGAAGGGGGATGGGAATGTAACACCCTGGTTTTGACCCCATTGCATTAGATGTATATGATGATGTATACATGGTAAATGATCATGGTGTGGAGCTAAAGGCCAAGGCCCCACCATTGATTGGTTATGCCATGTTTCGGATTTAAAATTGTCACCGATGGAATATCGGGGCAAGCGGCATACATATTGAGTTTTTTCATCATGTAAATATGCATCTTTAATTAAATAACCCAACCAGCTACGTTCGTGGCAACTAAATTGAGAAGGGGCATGATTTTCACAAGGATAAGGGTGGGGGATGTCAAACCTTCGGCAATGGGGTAAAAAGCCATGTGTCATCTTTCCTTGTTTTATCCAACCACCACAATTAATAACTACTGCTGTTAGTTGGGGCAGTTATGGCTGAGAGGGGAGTGTGGCAGGACTATCAGTCCTTGCCCACACGCACACTCCACCCACGGTTGACTTCACGATGGCAAAAGAAAACCACTGCCATCACTCCAGCGGACTCACTACTGCCCTCTCTCCACGCTGGTGCTGAAACACTCATGTACTTCCGACTACTGGGCGTTATCTCCATTGTTTGTTCATGCCTCACGGGAGTCTGATTGTTTTCACGCACAGGCTTCTTTCCTGTTTTGGTCTCACGTAGCCAGGAGAGAGGAGTTGTCTCCACTGTCATTCACAATTTTCCCACACCGAGGAATCGAGTGCGTTTCAACCCGTATTTGGGAGTTGGTGTGAATCTTATCTCACGCACCGGGTTCTGTGTTGTTGTTATTCACGCAGCAAGCTGGGAGTTGTTCGGTCACTATCACCCATGATTTTCCTGTGGAAAGCCATTTTACACTCAGGGACTGTGTGTAAGTTTTCCTTGTTGATTTGTGGCTCGTGCATATGTTTTTCCCTCTGTATTTTGGGGTCTGGTGCAAGTTTCTCTCACGCATAGGCTGGGAGACTGTATTTCCTTCCCTGCATGGTCTGGGTAAGTTTTCTCGATGAATTTGTTGTCCAGGACGGACTGTTGTTTCCCCATGTTGTGAGTTGTGTTGACTGATACGTTTTTGGGATTGTGTAACTCGCTTGGGAGTCATTTTAGCCATGATAGGGCCAAGAACGACTCAGGATTCGTTTTCCCTGTTTAAGCTGTGACAGCTGATTGATTGCATGTGTGCAACATTTGGTCTTCGGACTGTGTTGGGAGCAGGGATGGGGGCTTGGTTTGCTTGATAAACCTGGTGTGTTTGGAAACCACACAGACAGAGCTAGAGGGCTGGCTTTTTTCTCCACAACCCCTGAAGAGCACTGGAAGGGAAGGCAGGGCCTGAGGGACTATGTAGCATAGAAGGGATTGATTCCTTGTGTTGGGTGTGTGTGGGTGTCTTAGAAGCCAGGCTAGTTCTGGTGTAGGTATTCCTAGCTCTGTAATGGGCTCACCAGCTTAGCATTTACCCTTTCCCAGCTCCTTGATGGCCTGATAAACCTGACCATGTTGTCTTGGCTGTCTTGTTGATGGCCTGATAAACCCAACTGTGTTGGCTTGGCTGTGTTTTGTGTATCCTTGGCTATGTGTAAGCCTGCTTGTTCTTTATTCCTTGGAGAATCATGCCCAGCTCGAGGGTGGCAGCGTTACTGAGAAATTAAGGAGCACGTTGGCCTATGGTTGGGTGGAATGTTGCAACGACGTAGCTGGTTGCAGAACGAGTTCTTCATAAGATAAGTAATCTTGTCTATTTTATTTCTGCAATCATGTTTTCTCTTAATGAATGTGATGAACATGTTGAATGCTTGTATGAATGTATGGTTGCTTCCGTTGTGTATGATAAATGATCATGTATGCATGTCTAGTTCAAAGCATTTTATTTCAGCATTTCAACAATTTTAGGAATGCACATGTTCATGGGGCTAGTAGCCCGGATGGTTAACACCATGGTAGCATCCTCTTTACCAGTCAGAGGGTTGGGGACGTTACAATGATGAGGAGACGCCTCCTTTCATACTAACCTAACTTATAAATTATTTAATTATTTTATGTTCGTTACATTCAGCCTGATTAGACTACCAATGGAAAAGAAGTCTCTCTACCCCTTTTGACTAGGAGAGCTCTCCTTTGTACACTTTTATCCTTTTTTGGACTTAGGCCACTACTGTACGACAAAGAGAACCACTGGAGTCTTCATCATGTTTCCAGACTCTCCAAACATGAAAACACCATCGAGCATTTACCATCTCGGGCTCAACAAAAATCCATAAGATATTATAATATTGAGCATTCTTCTATCCCTTCTTCAAGCTCCTAAAATTGTGAAGAAGGCCCAAATGGTGCCTTTAGGTGCCCCCACATATTGCATATGGTCTCACATTATGGTCATATTTTCCCAATTAGGTCTCCTTTGCTCAGAGTACTCTACGATGAGTCTCCCTTGGATCCCCTAGATATCACTAATCCAGTTACTCCCCCAAGTATTTTCCATTGCAGTTATCTCCTCGGTTTCACAGCTATGGTCCCTTCCCCATGCATCAGTATCATTTGCTGCCAAGTCATCCCTGCCGTCATACTCTGAACAAAGTAAGTTTGAGTCCCCTGTACTCCCTTTCCCCTGTTCCCTGTTTAGTTCCTCAGTCCCCTGACTGTTCCACACCTCTCGCTGTCCCCTCACACTTCTATCAAGGAAACCTCATTGCCTTGGTAGTTGCAGGTCTCCCTCTGTTTACGTCAACACATATATTCCAGAGGATAGACCCATAGGTCCCTGTATCCTGGTTTCATCCACCTCATTGATGAGTTCCTTAGACCACTTGAAAGGAGCCCTTAGTGCCTTTCAAGTTGCTTTTTTCTCACGTGCTCGACTTCATCTACACTATCGTACCATTGATATTCATACAAGGTATTGGTTCCTTCATTATTTGGTTGAAGACCTTGGTTGTTACCTAACTCTAGCACATTGCTGAGTCTATTATTGGGACCCATACAGTTTCATGTCCCTTGTGATTTATGGGTTGTGTTGGCGACAATGTTAGAAATCCCCTCGGGGTCATGCTTTTGTGTATCTACATTACTTTTTTTTTATTGTACCTACGAGATTCTAACTCTCAATCATTGATTGCATACAATTGTGTACACCTCCAGATTCAACAGAGCATCAATTGTTGTGATATTGCATTCTATGAGAATGCCATTGTTCCTATGTACCAATTCTTCATATCAGTATTTGTATTCAACGTCCCAGTGAGGCCACCATTATGTACTACCAGGTGTATATCTGTATTGATCGACTCCCATTGTTTGAGCCTTGATCCCCATTTTTATATTGAGACATTGTTACGAGCATGGGTATTCCTGCCTCATCCATATACATGTCTGATATTATATGTAGCTCATCCATTTTTAGAAGAAATACAAACCAAAATCCACTGCAGTTCGAATGAGGAGACTCCACTCCTCCGCGGTCTTCTCCAGTCTCTCCACCGTTGTCACCATTTTTTCCCTTGATCCTATGATGTCTATAAGGCATACGATGAGCTCCTGCTCTCACACATGAGGGGGCAATTTGTTAACACCAAACATTGTTCACCTATCTCTCTATGGTCCAACCCATAACTATACATCATATTCCCACCATTATTTCCTCCATTTTGACCTTCAAAACTAAAATTCCGCCAAATATGGTCCAAGACGTTATTATTCCTTCCCCATAAATGAAGGGAAGTTGAGCATTTATTATGATTTATCCCCACTCTCTCCAAAAAGGACCAAAGTTAAGTTTGGTAAATATTTAAATTTACAAAGTTAAGTTTTCTATTAAACCTCTTGCATGGGCGCCCACACACATGTATGTTTTTTAATAGACAAGTTTTTTCTTAATTAATAAATATAAAGTGCTCATTTCTTCTTCCACCTGTTTATTAATCATCCAATATGCCCTCCTTACATAGTCTATATATGTGCCAACCATAAAAGTGTACCTCCAATCCTCCTTACATCACATCTTGTACAATTGAAATTGTTTTTTTTAATCTAAATTATCTTGAGTTAATTTTCAAAAAAAACTTATAAATAATATATTAATGCTTAATAATGATATAATAAATTTTCATTATACATGAGTTATATAGGTAACTAATAGTTAAATAATTTTAAATTTTAAATATAAAAATATATATAATTTTAATATATTAAAAGAAAAAAATATATTGGTTTAACAGATGATAATTTAGAAAAATAATAGCTTATTTATATTAATTTTGAAGCTAGAAAGTATGATAGTTTATTATACATATTATTTTTATAACATGTACAATTGGAGTTGGTTTTTTTTATAATCCAAATTATTTTTTAGTTAAACTCCCCAAAAAGTTATTAATAAAATTAACTACCCAAAAAATTACTAATACAATGTTTTTATTTAATGAATGTTACAATATAGATCACATTGTTTTTTTTTCTTTATTTAGATCATCTCGGGCTAAAACCCCACTAATGCAAATAGAGACATTTTATATATTGAGATGGGTTGTGTGAATTATGTAAGCCTTCACAACCCCTACAATGCAATTTGAGGTGAACATGCCCTTTAAAACATGGCATTCAATTTTTATAATTGTTCCTTTATTATATTTTTATTTTTTAATGAGAAAAATGGTAAATTTTAATGAAAACTATATATATTATTATATTTGTTTTAAAGTCTAAATTATCAATTAGTTAAAATTAATATTATATTACTTTTCTAGAAGAGAAAATAGATTTGGAAATAGGTTAATAAAAGAGTCTACAATAATTGCTACACATAATTTTCAGTAAAGTCAAAAGAAATATGAATTCATACATGCTTTGATCTAAGCTTTAAATAACTCCAAAAATATAAAAATATAAAAACTTAAACTATTTAAAATATTATACCCAAAATGCAATTATAAATTAAAAAAAATTCAAATTCTTATTAAATAAAACAAAAACCATAACCATAATATTTTTTAATTTAATTGCACATAAAACAATAATCTCATTTTCTTAAACTTTAACTTAATTGTTTAAAACATATTATATAATTAATCTTTTTATTTTATTATTATTATTTACAATTAAATATAAAAAAATCCATTTTCATTATAAAATCCCAAAATAATACTAAATAATATACTATAGTTAAATTTCTTAAATTTAACTTCATTCAAATTTAGTCTCATTTAATAAAGCACTTTTTTAAATAAAACTTAAAAAAACACTTTATTTATTGTTTTGACTTAACCATGTAAAAGCACTATACAAAATATAAAAAAAGGACTATTATATAAAATACAATTAAACAACGATTATATAATATAAAGAAATAATTATATAAAATACAATTAAAGAAAGCCTTCGGCTTAAAAATGGAAAGTTTGTAGCCCTCGATAAAAAATAATGATAACATTTTTGAGGTGGTCAAAGCTTTACCTATGGTTAAAAAACATTATCTTCTTTAAATTCTGTACGCAAAAAACACAAGGTCCATGGAAAACTCTACAATGGTGTTCAGACCTTAACAGTTTCAACAATTGGAATTTGGAAGTATGGAGCTTTGAATGCCACTTATCAGTGACCTTAACAGTTTCAACAATTGGAATTTGGAAGTATGGAGCTTTGAATGCCACTTATCAGAAACCACCAAATCATCTGAAGAAACCAGAGTTAAACTTATATGCACATGGCAGCTGTTGCTATTTCTGGCGGTACTAATGCAGCAGCAGCAGCCTTCCATGATCACGCTGCATTGTCACTGCCATTGCGACTACGGCCTTCATCATTGAACAAACGTGCAACCCAGATTCGATTCCCATTAGCCGTTACCAGAATGCCTGGAAGTCACGTCCAATGCAAGGTCGGGGCCGAGGCGAGTTTTGGGGATCTGCGTACTGGAATAGCGGAGTTCTACGATGAGTCGTCCGGGGTGTGGGAGGATATGTGGGGGGAACACATGCATCACGGATTCTACGACCTACCCCCGCCTACAAATTCCTTCGATCACAGAAATGCCCAGATTAGAATGATAGAAGAAACTCTATCATTCGCTGCTATCTCTGGTTAGTATGCATGCCATTGAATATACGATTCTTGATTTTGATTTGATTGGTAGATATTCGGTTGAATGTGGTGATTTTTATTGGTAGATGTGGGAAAATGGGTGTGCAGTGTTAATATGGTGTTTGGGTTGCAGAGGACGACCATAAGAAACCAAAGCGTGTGGTGGACATTGGTTGTGGCATCGGAGGGAGCTCCAGGTATCTGGCAAAGAAGTATGGAGCCCATGTTCAGGGTATCACACTCAGCCCACTGCAGGCTCAGAGGGCCGCCGCTCTTACTGCTTCCCAGGGTCTCAGCGATAAGGTATGTGTGCTTTTTTCCGAATCCCCTTCTCTGAAACTGGAACTGTTTAACCATCTAAACCCGGGGTTTTTTCATGCCCCAGCAAGGTTCAAGTACCTCATAGACATGTTTCGCCCCTCGTGAGTCTGTCTTCTAAAGTTCTATGCATGGGCGTGTTAACAATACATGCACAAGCATATTTTCGTGCAAATAGGCCAGGTGCAATTCTTTGGTAGAGTAAATTCCAGAGTAACAATGTTTTCCAGGGTTGTAAGCGATCTACATGTTTCATCGTAGGAAGTGCATGCTTGTCACCTAGTTATTCCAAACAAAATTGCTAACCTCTATTTAATTGCTAACCTCTAGTAAATAAGCACCCTGTAGAAGCACATTTAATGCTGCTGCTATTTGCATGGTATTAAATAAGCACCCCATAGAAATACATTTAATGCTGTTGCTGTGGGATTATGAACCGTTGGATTGAATCTTGCTATTGTATATTATTGAATGCCTATTTACATATCAGACCTGGTTTAAAATGGGTTTGGACTAATGGATAATCAATCAACTCTTCATGTGTTTTAATGGTACAAAATGGATTAGGTAAGTGCACTAACACATGCGGGAGGGTGGTACGAAGAGCTGATTGATCACTTCACCATCACTTGAACAGTAAAATACACCGTTTACTTATTTCTCTGGGTGAAATTACACAAATTACTGCATCACATGAATCAATCAAGTCCAAGCTATTTTGGACCAAAAAGTTGGGCTAACTTGAAGATAAGGCCCTAGTCTCAGTCTTACATGAGATGGGCTAGTAAGGTACTGGTAAGGTTTGTTCAATATTGGATGGGCTAAACATTGGGCCAAAGACATGTTCCTGGATAGTGAGTTGTTTTATGCCAGCGGATAACTGGCACTCAAAGTATCCTCACTTTTTGGTGTATATTTCCCCACTCTTTTTGGTGTATATTTTGGCAGAAATCTTTTGGAGCTGCAATTTGAGCTGTTATGATCCAGGGAGGGTATGTATGGAATTGAATTTATATGATATGAATTGGGAAATATATGGGTTAAATGTGCATGTAATGAAGTAAATATATATGTAATCATACTACTATCAGCAATGGAAAACTATGATCTTAAATTTTTTGTGTTTTTCTCTTAATCAACCTGCAACTTCAAACTTGCAATCTGAGCGGATCTAGCAGAATTCCAGGGAAGTTGCCAAAATGAGATCATTTATGTGCCTTCTTGCACTACTACTGAACTTCATTTCCATCACAATTAAATCTAAAGGTGTGGATGGCTGCTTCGACTACACCCGTCTATGTCAGCTCTACCACATACGTAAGGAGAATAACCCTTTGACAGTAAGACCGCATGACCTTCCTTACAAAGGTCTTTAGCATAAGCCAGTAGGTAAGATCTTTTTACATGAAGCAAGGTAAGGTCACTTACCTTTTTATAAAGAAGATATGGTTATTCTTAACTAGAGCATAAGGTAAGTGATGAACATACCCAAGTTGGTCTTACTGGCACCTCGGTGAAACACTCACCTTTGCGAAGCTCAAAGGTCTTACTTGAGCTACAAGTGATAACCTTGCCTCTAGGTAAGCTAAAAGTCTCACCTCAGCTACGAGGATAGCCCTACTGATGTAATCACTGAGTGTAGAAGAGTAGCAATGACAGTCATTAGATCATCAAATCATTTACAAGATACACAAAAGAGTAATCCTAGAAACAAATCTCTTTATTCAAATTCCAGTGCCAAAGCTCATGGGCAGGTTGTTACAGCCTCCTCCACTTCACGGGCAGACCCAGGCAGCAGAAATACAGTCCTGGACAGCTCCAGGCAGCAGTACGGAACTCAGGCAGCTCAGGGGAAGCCTCAAAATCTGGTCTGGGCAGGCAACTGGGCATGAGAGAGAAAAATTAGGGCAGAAAGCCCTAATTTGGATTTTTCTATAAAACCTATCTTCTGTGGATTTTTTGATCTATGGTTCAAACCTATTAGGGTTTGGAAATTATTGGAGAATATTCATCTCAGAATTCTGAGAAACTCAAGTCATCTCATTTAAGAGATGAACTACTAATGCTTCTGGGGTTTTTGTCCTTTAAAAGTTTCCCCGTGAAAAACTCTTGTGTTCAGTGTGTGTGATGTTGTTGATGTTTCTACTGCACTTGTCTATTGTTATCTTACAATCTGCAAAATTTTAAAGAATTCATGCTAATGCTAAAATTCAACAATTATAATACACCATTGAAGCTATGCTCTGGTTTTGGTTTAGTAGACCTAGCCATTACCAATATACTTGGCTCTCATACCATGTTAAACAGTTAAAATTAGTTACACTTGGGCTTAGGAGACCTAGCCACTACACTACCATCCTACTTGACTGAAGGAATCTAATCAAGAATGACTTATATAGTCATAATCAACAGGCTATTCTATAGGTTACAAAAGTAAGAGAAATTCTATAGGTTACCAAAAATAAGAATGACTCTAAATAGCCATAATCAACACAAGCTATTCTATAGGTTACCGAAAATAAGAGAAATTCTATAGGTTAGAAAAAATAAGAGAAATCAATTTTTTTGAGGTGTAAATTTTTTCTTGTTATATAATTTCTATTTTTTAACTGAAAATAATTAAGAATCTAAAATTTAAATGTAATTGTATATGTTTTTTGAGCACCCATATTATATATTTTTAATACTTTCTTTTCAATTAAAGTATAGAATTTAAATGTTATTTTGTATAATAATTAAACTCTCACATTTTAACTATAACTCTACCAACTATTTACAAATTTTCAATCATCATGATTCATGTATTTAACATTCTCTTAATAAGAATAACTCTTCCAAAATTCTCTTACTAACAATAAGTTATAACTCTTCCTGAAGTGAATAGTAAAAGCCCATTAATTTATCCTTGAGGTTCAATCTAAACATGTGAATAATAAAACCCAATAACTGGTCCCTGCATTTCCTTAACCGTTCAATCTAAAGAAACGAATAGTAAAAGCGCATTAATTTTTCCTATGAGGTTCAATCTAAAGATGTGAACAATAAAACCCAATAACTGGTCCCTGCATTTCCTTAACAGTTCAATCTAGAGAAATGAATAGTAAAAGCACATTAATTTGTCCCTGCATCTCCTTAACAGTTCAATCTAAAGATTTGGATAGTTAAAGCCTATTAAGTTGCCCCTGCATCTCCTTAACTGTTTCTAAAGGTGTGGATTGCTGTGGTAAAGGATAAACTTACCTTCACCCTAAGGGATAACCTTTAGTTGGGATAACAATTCAGGTTGAAATTAATTATGACTCGTTCTTTTCAGTTTCTTGCAATGAAACTTTAGTCTAATATGTCCCCATTTGATCAGGCTGTGGATTGTTGTAGTAAAGTATAACCTTACCTTTACCCTCAGGGATAACCATAACCTTTAGCTGGGACATTTCAATTTAGGTTGAAATTAATTATGACTCGTTCTTTCCAGTTTCTTGCACTGAAACTTTAGTCTAATATGTCTGCATTTGCACAGGTTGTTTTTCAAGTAGCAGATGCATTAGACCAGCCTTTTTCAGATGGGCAGTTTGATCTAGTATGGTCAATGGAGAGTGGGGAGCACATGCCAGATAAAGAAAAGGTGGGCTAAGATCTGTTTCTTTCTTTAAAATTAAATGCTTTGTAAGATCATATAATTCTGAGCTTGAACAGTGTTTCAAACATATATTTTAGTAACTATTAAGCAGATCCAGATATAGGAATTGGTATGCCCATTTTAAAATTTGTTTTACAGTTTATGCAAGAGTTGGTCCGAGTAGTAGCTCCCGGTGGCTCCATAATAATAGTGACCTGGTGCCACAGAGACCTGTTGCCAGGGGAGGCCTCTCTGCAACCCAGTGAGCAGGTATACGCACAAACTACTATAAATTGCATTAGGACCAAGAGCACTATTGCAATTATTTCATATTCAATTTAGTCCACAATGTTACCAGGCTACATGGGGGAGGGGTTCTTTAGTTTAGTAGAAAGCCACATGTTTGCAATTGAGCAATGTGAATTACAATTAGTTTATGGGTCTACTTCAGCTGAGGCATTATTAAAACCCATGTGAATATGAAGATCCAACAGAAATTATGGGGCTGCAGTGAATACAAATCTAATGAAAGGCGTTCTGTAAGACGTTAGGAAGGCTGGACACACTCAGCTGTTCATCTAGGGAGGCTGGATAATCTTTTCCAACCCAGAGGAGGGATTCAGGGAGGGGTATGCCTAAGTGTTCCTCTGACATTGTAATTGAATTGACATCAGGAGCTCTTGGACAAGATTTGTGATGCGTATTACCTTCCTGCTTGGTGTTCCACTGCTGACTATGTGAGGATGGCACAAGCTTTGTCACTGCAGGTGAACTCATAGTTTTAGTCTCAAACAAATCAAGCAATAAAGTTTGCAAAATAGGATGCATTCATAACAGCTCTGATTGATTGTAGCATTTTTCAACAGAATATCAAAACTGCAGACTGGTCAGAAAATGTAGCCCCATTTTGGCCAGCAGTAATAAGTTCAGCCATAAGCTGGAAAGGGATAATAGGTCTTTTTAAATCTGGTAAGTTAAGTTGTTCATTTAGAATTCAACCATCTGGTATTCCCAATTTCTTAGGGAAACTTCGAAGTATACCTGGTATTCTCAATTTCTTAGGGAAACTTCGAAGTATGCCCAGTTTGTTAGTGTGTATTTTCTTATCAGAGATGAGGATTAATTGTTCATACGACTAAGTTTGATATTGGTAAACATACTTCATCACTAATTTAAAAAGTTGGATTACTCTCCATGACATCTCCTGCATTCAGGAATCAGAACATACTTCATCACTAATTTTAATTTAAACTACTTCTCGATTGGAAAGATTGGATTGCTCTCCATAACATCTCCTGCATTTCAGTGTATTAGCTGACCATTGTTTTCCAATTTAATTTGGCTTTTTGGGCAGGATGGAAGACCATTAAAGGTGCATTTGCTATGTTTCTTATGGTGAAAGGCTACAAGCGAGGACTCATAAAATTTGCAGTGATTACTGCCCAGAAACCAGCATGAAGCAAAATAAAAAACAATGCCAAAGGTGCATTGGATTGTTACCTGATATGAAGACACTACTATTTAGAGCTTCAGAGACATACTAACTAAGACAAGGATCACAATTTTCCATTGCATATCCATGGATTAGTTTATGAAAATAATTGTAATTCATACAAACATGAAATGTATCGACTTCGACTAGAAATAAGAATTACATATTAATGAAGTGGGATGTTTTTCTGTTGATGAATCCAAAAAATTCTCTGTTAATAAATACGGAAATTACAGTGTTACAATAAACAGCGGAATTTTTCAAAGAAAAACTACATGAAGGAGGATTATTATACGAAAACTCACAACTGCCGAAAATGAAAAATAAAGAAACCACTAAATTATAAAAAACTCATAACTGCAGAAAATGAAAAATAATGAAACAACTAAATTATACCAAAAAAAATTATTACTGCAGAATATGAAAAATATTGAAGCAACTAACTTTCTTTGAGGATTTATTTACACTAATTCGCTAAAGCTATCCCAAAATTCCAAACAGGCTTTCTTCCTGGCAAGTGCTCCCAGACTCCCGTTCTTATCATTTAACCAATGGGCAGTGGACTTACCAACCAATAATCTCAAAATAAAACCTCAATTGCTTTGCTTGTTCTATGCTTTTAAAATTCATAACTTGTTTTCTTTTCTAATCAAACGCTTAGCTGTTTTGGAAGCTTGCCACAAGCTTAATTAAGTTCACGAATAAATATTATTGTTTTCAATGATTACATAGAGTGGGGATGCATTTTCCTTACAAGTTTGATATCGTTTTTAACGCATAAAGATAGTTTATCTTTTAAATATGCCTCTGCTTCCATCTAAAGTGGATTAGTAAATGAACTTCTGAATTAGAAGAGCTAAAATTCTGAATCAATGGCTAATAACTATGATTCATAATCCAAATTACTAGGCAAGAGCTCCTTCGTACAAACATTAAATGAGTTATTTGTAGAACTTTTATTTTGGATTTTTTTTTACCATGGAATAGCAACTTTTCAAGGTATATCTAACAGCCCTGAAGCCAGATACATCAGTAACTTGTAACTCAGCAGGGTCTGAGACGTCTAGAAGCCCATCCCGGTGAGCTTCTAGGTCGTCTACTCTTCTAGCCTTGTCACAACGAGCCAATAAACAAACCTACCACCACCAGTTTTGAATCTGTGACCTCCACAAATATAACACATGTTCTTAACCTTTAGGCCTACTCAAATACACCATTTTGAATTTGTGCTCCAAATATGTCATTTATGATTTATAATAAGGCACCCTCCCCGAAACCCTTCTACCAGACCAGGTTGTTTCATAAAACCGTCTGTTCAACGGTGCCTTTCCACGTGTGTATGCACCAACCCGCCCTTCTCAACCTGTTCTTTATCTTCTAGGCATCCACTTGTTCATCCCCTTGGCCTCTCCATGACTTTAATGCCCCGCCACTGGCTAAGATTTCTCTAGCAAGAGGATGCGATTTGTATTTTGCTGATAAGTCATCACTGCCACAGCACTAGTATTCAGGAAGCAACTTGTTCTCTACTGAAATAATAGGTGGACTCATGTTCACAAAGTTTAATGGAGTATGTCCAGAGTGAAACGAACGCATCTTGTAATCAGCAGACGAAGACTTGACAAGACGAGGCAGTCAGTGGAATGGTATGGGGGATTCTTTCCATCCACAGCAAAACGATTAACAACATAGAAAGAGTTAATATCATGTAATTTCTAAACATGATTAGCCAATCTAAGATATATATTCACAGCAAACGATTAACAACATAGAAAGAGTTAATATCATGTAATTTCTAAACATGATTAGCCACTCTAAGATATATATTTATAGAGGAGCTAGTAGTGGTGCATCTTTTTTAGCCTTTTTGCATAACTTAATTCTCCATGTTTTATAGCACTTTTTTCCTCCAAATCCAAATTGATGCCATGTCAGCTATAAAGTTCCAAGTTGTTTAGTCTAATGTGTTTTAGATTGGGACTCATGAGTGAACATTGATATGACTTAAAACATTGTTGTACCGGTACCGCTCCAGGGATTTTGGCAATGCGTACTCAGTGGTTCCCCGCTCCTGGGAGCTTGGGAGCTGGTACGCAAAGTCCCCTTTTTTATGGGAGTTTTTTGGGAACTTGCTTTTGCTGCTCCTTGGAAGCTCCCAAACATACAAGGAGCTTCTACAAGCTCCCGACCATGTGGAGGCCAAAATCATAAAAGAAGTGTTGAAAATCAATTGAATGATTGAAGTTTATTGTGTCAAGAAATCACCAATAATAAAAATTTCAATTGAACCTATCAATAATGCCATTTTGTTTTCTTTTCAAGGCTATATAAATAAAGAGGGCCCACACCTCTTAAATGGTTAGATCCATTCACACTCAAAATGTATGCTGCAAGTGTACTCAAGTGAATACAAATGGATATTTTACAATACCAAGATATTGAACAACTTTAATTCATATTTCAAATGATTATAGCTAGCTTAGGTTATTCATAGTGACTAATATAGTAAATTAGGATCATAAACCATATCAAACACAAGATACCAAAAAAATTGAAAGTTTGTTAGTTGAACTTAAAACAATCAAGTTCATTCACATTAGAAGTAAGTAATAGTTACCATAAAAAATGTAGAGGCACCCATTGACTAAGCACTCTTAGGAGCAATAATATAGATGGAGTTGGAACAAGGAATTAGAAAAATATTGAATCTTATGATTTATGAAGCTATTGGTGGTACACATATATGCAACCTGTCTTTACAAACTCGTACAATGAGTTTTGTATATTGTGGACCTAGAGGAGTGAGTAGATTTAAAAAGAATGGATTTCATGACACTACTAGAAGATTAAGAGAATAAAATAGTTTAAGCTATGAAATTAATCAATTATGTTTGTTTAACTTTATTTTTTTTAAATATATTTTAAAAAATTAATATATATTATTGTGGTTCCCAACCCTACGTTTCTTGTAAATTTGGGTAAATTTGGGCGAAGCTTCTAGCCCTATCGGATACTAGTATCCCTCGTGGCGGCTTACCCAAAGTACCTGAGTTCCAGAAACTTGTGCAAACGTAGACTTAAAATGAACATTGATGTGACTTAAAATAAAATTTCAAATATTCATTTTCTTTCAAAATACCTAATGTAGAGGATTTTTTTTGATAAGTAATTTTAAAGCATGAAAAATATTGACAATGACTTGTACATAATAAATTAGTGGTATTTTCAAGATTGAGGTTAACCAATATTGTTTGGTTGCGATGTTTTCAATATGGTAGCAATAGAAGAAAGTTTTTTGATAAATAGTTTAAAGGCATGAAAAATATTGACAATGACTTGATAGTGGTATTTCCAAGATTGATATTAACCAACATTATTTGGTAGCAGTATTTTTATTTAGTAGCAGTATATCCAAGATTAAGGTTAACCAATATCATTTCTATCTCCACTACTAGTCCTGTAGTTGTACAGGTCCCTTAATAACAATCGTCCCTCTCCTTTCTCCTGTAGTTGTACAGGTCCCTTAATAAAAATCGTCCCTCTCCTTTGCAGAAAGACAAAACGGCCACGATTAAATTTCAAGGATAGACTGAGTTTCGTACTATCGAAATTGCATACGCTCGGTCTGGGTTTTGCCTCAACTTAAACCGACCCAATTGCCTTGGGTTTTGCCCCAACTTAAACTGACCCAGCCCTGGGTTTTGCCCTATTTTCAACCAAACCCGACCCAGATGCTCTTGCCCCAGGGTCTTACCCCATTTTAACCGAACCAGATGCTTGCAGAATCCATACATTTGTTTCGGAATTTTGCCCCATTTTAAACCGAAAACGGCTGAATCCGGCCAAAATTTTCGGACAACCTGCCCCATTTTAAATCTAAAAGGAATGAATCCGGCCAAACTTTTTGAGACAACCTGAGTTTCGCATTATCCAAGTTTCATACATTTGCTCAGGGTTTTGCCCATTTGTTCCGAAAATCAAAAAATCGACCGGAGTTCCGAATTGACTTCCAGCCGATCAAAATTCCGAATTGACTGGAAATTTGAATTGTTGGGTCGCCTGCAGCGGAGGGTAGATTTCTACAAGTTTGTTTATCCTACTCTTATATATTGACCCAACAGTTATACTTGCAATGGGCATTGCGGTGGATGAATCAGCTGGGTTAAAATCTGCATGAATTTTTTAGAGGGAGGGAATTTTTATTAAATTGTAATTTTGGTTGTTGAAATTGCAATTTTGGTTGTGATTTAGCTTGAAATTGAAATTTTGGTTGCTAAAATTGCAATTTTGGTTGTTAAAATTAGATTGAGTCTTTTCCATAACACCTCCATAACACTGACACTGGGCACCTAAATTATACAATTTCAACAAATATAAACTGCAACTTCAACCTTTTAATTTTGGACAAATTTTTTTGCCAATGGTTCAAATAATCTAGAGTTAGCTCACTCAGACATCCTGCTGCTACCACTTTTAGGCTCTGGATGGTTTGCCTGTGATTTATTGCCACGTTCCCGCCTCTGTACACAGATTTCTGATTAAACATATGCCCATCCATCTACCACATACATTTAGTATTGGACTATTTTGAAAGCAGCGAATTAGTCTTTGCTTAGGGAGAAATTAATTAATTAGAGATGAACCTATAAAACGAAATTATTTTTCACCTTCTATGACTTCGGATTGTGACTGGATCCTTCTGATGCAATTGCGGTGATATAATACAGTTTTACTTTCAGAACTGTAGGCAGAAAAATTGAAGCAGCATATCTTTTATGAAAGAATCTAGATTTATTTTTGAGATTATTCCAATATCTGGGATGGAAATCCCTTTGAAACGCAATTATAGGTGAATATCAGAGCAACCTCAACAATTTGACAGGAGCGAAGAAAGATAATTGATTTTGAGCACATGAGGATGATACTATTCAAACCAATTCCGTAAATAAAACTATGTAAGGCTTGCTATGAAGAAACTGGTAGTGATCAATTGCAAAAATTCACCGCCAGATCATTAACGGTTATCAGAAGTTTCATCAATACCAATCCAAGACTATATTTGTATGCGAAGAACCAACAAAAACACAATCAGACATTAATGGAAGATTATTGTAATCAGAGATTAATGGAAAATTATCGTAGCAGCTGTTATCGCCTTTAAAAAGAGAGACATATCACCTTTACATCTTTTGGATCCACATCTGGCCACACAGTCAATATGTTCAAGAACCACGTAGAAAAACCAAAACTATGCAGGATTTTTCCATAACAATGGAACCCTTGACCTTTAACTCCTTTTGGATTTTGGTGGAGGTACACATGATAGACATAAAAGACAAGATGGTAATGGTATAAAAGTAGGAACTTCTCACCCTTTACTTAATATTTTTTTGGGATGTAATGATATCTTAGAGTTAAAAAGGGCATGGTTTGATGACTATATTAATACAAAAAATTTAGAATTTTAGATTTAGTCATTACAATAGAAATTAAAAATTAATGTATTTTTGGAACTTTAACTTTTTTGGATTTTGGTAGAGGTACACATGGATCTTTAAGTCATTTTGGATTTTGGTGGAGGTACACATGGACCTTTAAGTCATTTTGGATTTTGGTAATGGTAAGAAGTAGGTAATGGTACACATGATAGACATAAAAGATAAGATGGTAATGGTAAGAAGTAGGAACTTCCCACATTCTACTCAATATTTTCTTGTGGAATGTTATGATATCATAGAGTCAAAAGGGCATGGTTTAATGACTATTTTGAAACACAAATATTAGATTTAGTAATCATAAAAGAAATTAAGATTTTCTTTTTAACATATTCTATATTGTATAATGCTAATGTTTTTCAAAGTTTTTAAACATATACTTATTAAAAGTTTATCATGTTAGTTATGAGAGTTGACTTTGCGTGTAGAGAATAACACTTATTTCACTCAACCACCTAAACTAAACCCGTACCATTCCATATGGTGTAATGCCAATGTTTTTAAAAGTCTTTAAACATATACTTATTAAGAGTTTATCATGTTAGTTGTGAGAGCTGACCTTGAGTGGAGCCTAAATAACACTCATTTCACTCAACCACCTAAACTAAACCCAATTAACATTCTTTATCAACATTTTTTTTATTACAAAAATTCATATTATCAATACTAATGTGCTCATATTCCAATACCAAGGTGTTTTTTAACTTGTTAGGAAGCTTTGGTTTTGACATTTCAACTTCACTTCCAACTTTACCACATTATCAATTTCAAATTGTTGTTGATCCCCAAACTCTATGGAAATTCTTGACATCTCTAATCTATAACATTGCATGATCTACCCCTAATATTCCCAACAATGCCATTGTTTATTTCTTATATATTGAACTTCCCAATAATTGTTTTAAGAACAAGTCTAAACATTCGATAATTTCACCTATCCATTTTTTAAATCTGAATTATGTGTTGTTTAAATCATGCTTATGAATGCATAAATAGATTCAACGCCCTCAATTATCCCAAGGAACCCAAATTAAGCAAGTTTAAACACTGTTATGTGAAATCTTAAATTTTTTTACAGGATTCCATCAAAATCGTGCAGGGAAATGTTGTCGGAGATGAGCGAAATCGTTGAAAGTTTAGGCTACACATTGCTTTAATGACAGGAAGTGTTTATTTACTTTAGAACGACCATAATTTTTAGTCCTTGATGTAAGCAACTAGGACTCTATAAATCATTTTGTCAAATTTTTCTCTCCTTTGCACTTTAACGTGTTTACCTTATAGCCTAAGTTTTAGTTCACAATTATGGAATTCGCTTTGTGTATGTTAATCAATAAATATTAAAAAACTTTTAATTGGACTCATATCAAAACAATTGTATTTATCAATTAGTTTGTAATGTTTTGAGTTAACAGTTGCAAACTAGTATTGAGGTATTTAATGGATAATTGTTATATGCGACTTCAATTAACTAGCATTTTATTTTAGGATGCATTTGACATTAGTTCTAGATGTTAGAGGTTTAACTCCCTCAATTCCTAACTTCTATTTGATTTATTTTCTCATTGGAGATTCGTATGGGTATGGGAAGTTTGTCACCATTGCTCCACTCCATCTTTCTAGGGCGTTTAATATGCACCATGCACCATTGCATTTAATGCTATAGAAGGATTATGAACTACAAGATTATGAATTGAGATCTAACAATTTACATCACCACATCAACAACAATAAATGCATTGTTGCAAAGTGCATATTGAGCCCATCAAGCTAGGTGCTTGTGTTCAGTGCTCATAGTCACTTATGTTGTTGTAAATGTAACTTCGAAAGATAGTTTGTTGTATACTATTATTGTATTTTGTTGTACCCCCATTGGAGATGTTTTTCCTCCATTTGCGATGTCATTATTATGTTTGGTCATTGAGATAAAACCTTCGTTGTAAGTTGGGGCAGTAATCCCCAAGATAAATATAATAAAATGGGTTTTTGAGTCTTCCTAGGAGAAGTCGGCCTTGATAGGTCAAGAGGTCGACCCAGTTAGGTTTTAGGTCAATCACTTGATGTGTGTTAATAGGGAGGTGCCCTCCCTCATTTATACACACACTCACTCACTCTCAAGTTCGCATAAGGAGAGAGAGAGGACAAGTTCGCTAGAGGAGAAAGAGAGAGAGTTGCATAAGACTTCTTATTCTTGGGTTTGTCCATCTTGTGATATTGTATTAGTGACAGAACTATTCTGAGGAAGTTTGCGGGGTTTTCTCCTTTATGGTTTCCCCGAGGAAAGTCTTTGTGTATTGTGTATCTTTTTGTGCTTGGTATTCTTTCAGAGAAAGATCCTAATCAAATCGAATTAAAGTACAAACCCTAACATGGTATCATAGCCTCTCTGAAAGAAGGCATTGTGTAGTAGTAGGAAACTAGGGATTCCTAGTTCAAGGTATTCTCCCCACAGATCACCAGGAAAAGAGGGATAGGCTACCTCTCCCTAAAAGGGCACATATTTTGGAGGAAGTAGAATCAAATTTGAAGAAGTTCCAATTTTGACCTAGACACTTGTGCCAGGAGAAACTAGGGCATCGAAATTTTGGAGTTTTGCTCCACCAAATTTGGCAAAGGACCTCATTGAACAACTCGCCTCATGGAGGCACATATTTCTATCCAAACAAAATCTCAAGATTCCACGTTTGGAAAATTATGGTTTCTCTATGGAACCTCATGTTAGCCAGCTCCAAAACTAGGTTAGGAATCTCAAATTGGTAAGATCTAAATCTCTATTATTTCCATTTGAGGTTCTCATTTCAAAATGACTCATCACACCCAGCATGATGATAAGCTTGAGGGAGCTGACAACTTTCAAGCATGGAAGTATAAGATCTCCCTGATCCTTGAATAAAATGCTTTGGACAAGTATATCAGTGGGGAAGTTCGAACTCTAGAGGGAGATGAACCTAAGGTTGTTCACAAGAAGAACTTGGTCAAGGCCAAGAGAATCATTGCAGATTCTATTAAGGATCATCTCATCCCTCATGTTTCATCTTTGAAGACACCCAAGGATATGTTCACACAAGTACATTGCACATTTTTCCCACGTTAAATCGTCGCTATTGCAACAGTTTTTTGTTGTAATAGCGACAAAAGTCACCTCATATTTTCGTGGAAACATTTTCGTCGCTATAGCCACACGTCGAACCATTTGTCGCTATGGTGACATGAAAGAGATGACACATGGCGTCCATGGACGATGAATTTCAAATCAATTGCCGTCGCTATAGAGAGAAAATATCCACTGCTCTAGTGAGAAACCATCATTCCTAGACCAACAACCTATCATGCGCATAGCGATGAACTTGCTATATAAGCGACATAACCCTTGTTGTTATAGCGATGGTTAAGTGTCGGTATAGTGATGGCCCACCATGCACAAAGAGACGAGGTTGTCGGACTAGCGATGATGTCTCGTCTCTATAATGACATAATATCGTTGCTGGGATAAAGAACTACCAAGTCCTTTCCATCACTATAGCGATGCTTTCTAAGTATTTTAACAAAAAAAGAAGACGCCACCATAAGCATCATCTAATCTAAGAAGAATTTCAATAGGTCATGACCTCCAAAAGGTTGTTATTGTTTGAATCATTTCACCAGTGAGTTGGATAGGTGAAATGGATTTTCAATGATTCCCTTTCACAACCTCATAATGACTTTTCTAGGTAGAAAAACATGATGAAATTGGAGAAACAATCTTTTCATTATATTTGACAAGGTATGAAGTTTTGATTTTCTATTAAGAGAATAAGTCAAATTACAGGAATATGGAACCCATACATAGCACTACTATGGCATCAGGATGGATAGAACAAGTCATTGATGCCTAATATTAAGTTCATGTCAATACCTACAACATCGAATGAATGAAAGGATATAACTATAGCATAAATGTCTCACCAAATCTCTATTATAATACTCGAGGTTAGTTAGTTGAACACTGTACAAGTTCTAGATATTTTCATGAAATAAGTAATAGATTGATGATCGCATTCCTGGTTGAATGGAAGACAAGGGAAAACAAAAGAACAACACAATTTTTTTTAAAGGATAGATATCAGTGGAGGTTACCATTTCTAGCATATTAGCACTTTTTGGTACTAGGTTTATTTTGTTCAAGAGGTAAAAACCAATCACCATAATAAACAATGAAAAAAAAATGTAAACGTTGTCATTCAAAGCATTTTCACACTAATGATTTCATTGTTGGACATTTTAGTTGGCATTGATGCCAACCTTAGAATATCTTTGATGGTGACTAATTGAATAAAAAACTGGTTTGTTGAAGAGAAATGTCAATATGAAAACACCATAACATCTTGAATCCACATGAAGTAGTGAAGTGCCATAAAGTATCAATAAGAAGAATGATAATGATAAATTCTTTAAGAGAATCATAATCATGAATAACCTTACAAAGTTGAAAGTTGTGAAGCTTTGAAGCATTGCTAAATTGATGAAACTCACTCCCCAATGAATGGATAAATGATTAAGAAAACCTACACAACGATAACAAAAGGAGAGGATATAAGTAAACTTAAAAGTAGTGAAAATGAATAAAAAGAGTTGAAACCCCAATAAAAAACTATGAACAATAAAAGAAAAGAAAAAGTTATAACTTGAAAGACGAAGTAACACACCTTACCTATTGATGTATTCTTGAGCGACGTGTGCCCCTCATGCATAAGAACCTCTCTCATGGGTGAAGCTTGATGAAGAGCCATGGTATGTTGAGTTGGAAATGCATGTCGAACATGTTAGAGATTTGATATATTAGCCTAACTTTAATTAATTGCAGAGAAAAAAAAAAGAGGATAAATAAAAGGTAACCATGATTGGAAACAAAGAGACACAGAGAAAACCTGGGTCTTGACCATGCATCTCAAAATATTTTGAAATTGGAGAAAAAGTCTCGTCAATATCAACCCCCTCTTTTTGAGAGAATAATTTGCTAACAAAACTGGCCTTCGAATTTACAAACTATAAGGATCTAGAATCAGCCCTTGTATGTATCACTACAGTACAATAAAATTATGTAATTTTTGTGGAAAATAAAAACCATACATCTATATCCTTCATGTCTAGCATGTCCCAAAAATAATGAGCTACAATAACCATTAAAGAACTGAAAATACTAACTATAATAATAGTAGCAATATATATTAGATCTAAACCAATTATAAACTCAACATTAAATATCAGTCTGAATGGGTGTGGCTCATTGGCGTCATTTGATATGAAGTCACTTGTTGTAAAGGAGGTCACGAGATCAAATCCCACCCGGGTTTACTTGTGTCCCATGTTTTGTGGGCGGGTGTGGGGCACCTAGGGGTATAGTGGTAGAAGGAATGGATCCCTGGACCTCGTGTCACGCGAGTACCATACCAGCCCTAGTTGCTAATTCCCCTAGTAAAAAAAAAACTCAACATCAGATATTAGGTCAGAACTCCTTTATCCTCAGAAAAAAATGCTTCTATTAAACGAACTTCAACCTCTTAGTGTTAGGTTACTTGCATGAGACTTAACTATACCAACATACTTGTGAAAGGAGAGAACCCGAAATTGGAAAAGAACTTAAAAAGGATCATCCAACTCTCACAAATAAAAAACAGTAGCAACACAACAGTACGACCAACTTACAATAAAAAATGAAAATAAAGTACTCCAAAAAAGTCATATAAGATAACGCTATGGTGGGTGGCACCTAAGGAGGGCTATTAAGGTCAACACAAGGGTGGACAACAATCCTAAGGCGTCACACTAGTCATCAACAAGTTGGATGTAAACATTTAAAGGTTGTATAGCTCAACGTTACTATGCAAGGGTCAATCACGAGTCATCACAAGGCTAAACATCACATACAAGTGAACATGCAAGCCAACGTAACATAATAAGGAAACATGACGCCATACTAGGCTCATGCACATCAATTCAGGTTAATGGTAGGTTACCCAACCTTCTCAACTGTATGTGGTCATATGTCTCATGTGTCTCGCGCAAATATTGGAAGCTCATAATCACCATCACTGGATAAGGAATCTCATGTGGTCATCTCATCCTCCTCAGGTTAACACAGTAAGGGGTGGCCAACCCCTTGAGGATAACCATAGTCCTCGAAATATGTCACACATATTCCAAAAAAGCTATGCAACAAAGTGAATAAACATTTCTCATATAAATTTTAAAAAGCACAAATATAGGTATATTAATTGTTTTAATCAACACAATACTATCAAACAAAGAGCTGCAATAATTATTAAAGTACTAAAAATAAAAACAATAATAACATTAGGAATATATATCAGATCTAAGTTGTTAATGAAAGACAACAATGTTGAAATGACAATAACATTAATATATTAGATCTAAACCAATTATAAATGATATGGTCCTGTCATCTTCATTTATTAACTCAGGAAGGGATGGCCAACCCCTTGGGGATAACCACAGTCCTCGAAAGATGTCACACATATTCAGAAATATGAACTAAGCAATAACATTCACATTATAAACCTCAATTCTAAAATATGACCATGCACCGACTAAATTAAGAAACTTGTAACAAAACTCTAAATATTTCATGTATTTACTCGGTCAAATACAAATCTTAAATGTATACAACTACACTTTTTGTTTTGTTTTGTTTTTTCTTCTTCAGAAATTTCAAGATGGCGACATCATCTTCGTTGTGATGACCTATTGCAGTTGTTGTGGCCTCTCTTTCTATTTATTGTGTTGGAATTCTCTTCCGTACCATACTTCTAGTACATCGATTAGCAGGGCGTGGAGATCGATGCTGAAGAGGGGCATCATTTGTAAAAACCAAGTCAGCTATATAGATATAAATTTGTAGTTATTATTGAGACATGTATTTCATTATTTGCAATATCATCACAATGATGTTTACATGTTCGTTGACTATTTGAGACAACTAGAGTGTTAATTGGCTATGCCATTTGTTCCTCTTCCAATTGAGCATGAGCAGGTACATGCTCTGTCATTCACAAAAGAAAATTTAGTAGTACACATCATCAATTATATATTTAAAATCATATTAAATACTTATGTTTTATAGCCTATACATATGTGAATGGCTAGGATCCTCGCCACCACCATGAGGAATCTCCCCACCTTCATGTGGTACATGTTCAATAACGTTACCCTCGTTGCTTTTGTTGCTATCACCCTAAAAACAAAAAAAAAGAAATTTATTTTTTGATGTAGCAATTCATGAATAGATTACACAAGTGCATTTTAATGATGGTCTTATTGGTTTTATTTACCCCTGTTTGCGTCAATGGGGAAATTGGGGTTCTCCCTAAG
This sequence comes from Pseudotsuga menziesii, assembly GCA_001517045.1. Lineage (NCBI taxonomy): Eukaryota > Viridiplantae > Streptophyta > Pinopsida > Pinales > Pinaceae > Pseudotsuga > Pseudotsuga menziesii. Next base: position 94,242 of record LPNX011053975.1, read on the forward strand.
CTTTTTCGACGTTCCAGCACATGTTGAAAATTGTACTTGAAGTTGAGCCTCAAGTATTCTTCAATGGATGCCTCTTGAAAAACATTTCAATGCAATGCATAACACCATGAAAATTTCTTATGATAAATCAATTATTTATTTGCTACATTTAGAAAAAATTTGGCTACAAATAATGATTGTTTGATTCTTACAATTTGTACTCTTAGTTTCTGATATCCACCCTAGCCCAGTTTTTGCTAGCCATGTGTTTTTACTCTTTCCTTTGTCGCTTTAGAGGTGTCGGGGAGCATATGAAAGGTTTCATATATGTTAGATATCGCAACTTAAATATATTTAAAAGTAAAGAAAAATTTAAACATTTTTCATTGAAAATATGATATGTATCATACCTTCTTAAACCGAGTAACCAAGTATTTCCTTGTTTTCTTAATGTCTTCTCCTTTGCATCATCCATGAGTGTCTTCTGCTCTTTCTCTAGAACCATCGAAGGATGCTCATACTTAGGGTTAATTTACAAATTGTACCTATAATATGCCCTGACATATTTTAAATTTAAGCCAGCTACTGCAGTGACACCTTTTTTGTTGAAGGTATCACCAAACAAGCTGACCATGTGGTTCATCATATCATATTTAAATTTGTCAGTTTGAGAATTCCACCATGTATGATTGGTGGGCCCAAAAATCTCCAATGCCTTGTCATGTAAGTTCTTATAAAAAACATTATTTTCTACAAAAACAATATGATCATTAATTAAAAATAGTTTGAGGTATGTGGCATTCAATTACATGAAAAAAATACTGAATTAATTAAATAATACATGCAATATTCAGTATCTTGATTAAAACACAGTCATTTTCCACCAAGAATGTAACAGGAAATGATCCCTTGCTAACCACATGTATTGCTCCATAATAGTAACTTTCACATTCGATGCTACTCTCTTCTCTAAAATCTTGTGAAGTAGTAGTGGGTGAAGGGCCTTGCTAATCTCCAACATACGGTGAGGTCATAGCATTTGAAGGGGATTGTCAGTCAGGAGAATCAAATATCCCCACTGGTACAGTAGATTGACGATGTGTTGAACCATTCCTACTACCAATACTGTCCTCTACATCTTGTACTCGATGCACGAGTGTTGTCTCCAAAAACTCCTACAAAAATAAAATTTTAATTGATTAGATCATATAAAAAAAAGAACAAAATTAACATAAATGAATATATTTCATAGTTCGTAAAATCTTTCAAATATGTCACTTACCTCGTACAATTCTATTGTTTGCCCCAAGTCATAAATTAATGCTTCGATTTCTTTAGTCTTGGATGTGATTACAATCAATCTAATAAGTTCTTGATTAGACTTTTTCAAATCTTTCTTCACAGTTTCCATTGGTTCAGTTGAATAAAAGATATCTTCCTGAGCGACCACCTCATCATCTTGATGTGGTGTGCTCTACAAACATTAATTAATAAAGGTAGTTAATTTATTTTTATCATTACAAAAATTCACATAAAAAAAATAGCATGCATATAATAAGAAAAATAATTACTTTAATGGTGTTTAGGTACTATTACGCTATCATTTACCTGATGTGAAACCACTGGTGACTTCCCACGATTAGCTTGCCACAATACCAGAAGCAAGACATGTTCATATTGAACCATGTCTAATAAACATGATTAATGAAGAAAAACTTTATTGTTAATATGAAAATCACGTTTACCTAACCAGAAGCTGCAGGCATTAGAGGAAATTTCAACTCAAAATGGGCCTTTCAACCGTAATGCAAATTCCATGTCATCATGTGTTAGCCAATGAAATTGCTTTAAATTTGAAATACCGTATATGTCTTAAAAAAAAATTAATATAAATTTGGGGATAGGTATCATAAAAAACTACTTTTTTTGTTTGTATTTTTGACATATCTCCCTGTGTTTTTACTCAAATTTCGATCGAGAGAGCTCATTGGATGCAGAATTAAATTCTGCATTTAACGAGTGCCCACTCTACATACTTTTTACGGACCTCGTTACCCCAAAAACAAGAAGTAACTAAAAAAATGTGATGATGACATCCAACGAGTGAATTTAATTCCACATCCAATGAGCTCTTCCGGTCGAAATTTGAGTAAAAGCACAAGGAGATAGGTCGAAAATACAAACAAAAAAAATGGTTTTTTTTTTCTTTTCTTCCTCCAAAATTAATAAATATTATTTTAACTATTATTTTATTATTTTCCTTAGGAGGCCCATTTTGAGTTGAAATTTCCTCTAATGTGTGTTCTGAGTACCCCCCTACCACAATATAATAAGCATGATATCTTCTTAAAATATTGAGCTCATAAGCACAAAAATGGTCAAATGTTAATAATTGTAATATAGTAATGAATTGTGGTTACTCTTACATTGATTTTAACTTCATTATATCTAGTTGCTTGTGGCATTTAGCCATGATCACCCTGCCACAATACAAGAATCAAGAAATGTTAATAATGAAAAGTACATATAATTAAAATTGTTGCAAGAAAATAATAATAATTCATCTATCAAAGGTTGAGTTAAATGTTGTATAAGACAATTACCCCCATAATAGAAAGCCTCGTATCTATTCGATTCAAATTGTAATCAATCAACAACTCTTCACCTGCCACTAATGATTTTGTTGCACATATGAATACACGATTTCCTTCATGCCCCTCAAATATGCAATTGGGTAGCTTATGTGGTGTCCTTAGTAGTATTCATAAACCCTACGATATTTCCATAAGCTTTTGGCCTTCCATCAATATACATAGTAGCTCCTTTGTTCAGATTGTTGTCTAGTAGTTGTATATAATTTGTTGCAACTTCGTATCTAGACAGACTACGCCTATATAAGACCAAAAACAACCAGTCATTGTATTAGTAGCCTTGTCCGACATACATTATCAATTAAGTTTCAGTGCCATATTTGACCATTATGCCATCCATGGAAAATAACCCCAATCCATGTAAAGACGACGGAGCAATGCGATAAATCCTCCCATTGAGGAAGAAATCTGTGTCCACTTGGGGTAGCTCCTTGGTTATCCATCACTTGACAAGATGTCTATACCTCAAGGGAAACTCAATGTCACCTATGCTCTCATTATCATAATCACATGATCCTCCTTCAGAAAGAAAAAGTTCCATGCATCTACGAAATTTTCTCTTTACCTTTTCACCTTTAGTTGATCTCAACCTATTAGATATTGTAATAGTTGTCTTTCTTTCAAACTCTTCGACTCTATCTTCCTCACTCGAGGAATAAAGATCCGACAAGTACCTATTTGGTGGTACCTACAATGATTTAGAGTCGGTTCTATTATTATTTGGAAGTACAAGAACTATTTTCTAATTTTCATATAAATGTACAAATATGTATTATGTGGATACTGTGAATATGGATGAGACTTTGTATAGACAATCTTTTGCTTATTGAAAAAATGAAAAATGGATGCACACTATTTCAAAGGAAAGTGCCCAATGGTGCTATACTTGGAATATTTCTTTCTTTCCTAGGGATAGAACCATATTTGGAGGGCACCCCACATGGTCTTTTTATTATCACATAATTTATTGTACAAATTTAATTTGGTATTTTATCTCCATGTTTTAAATAATTTCTCAAATATTCTATCTCACTCTTCCCTAAAAATAGAGGATGAAACAAGGAGGAAACACCATTTGTGTTTTTTTATAGGACATGATTGTTGAATTCTTTGTACAAATTGATTCCAATTTGTTTCCTCCTCTATATGTAATCCTATGGTAGTTTCCTTTTTCCATCTTTGTTTCCAAATGGGGATGATAGAGCTAGGTCTATTGCATTTGCTAGACAATGAATGTCTTATGAGTTAAGGGTAAATAATCCCCTCATAATAATTCCCACTTCCAAGGAAAAATTTAGCTATGGGTAAGAAACCAACACCTTTTACACATAGGACCAACAAGAGAAAGGACTTTAAACATTATTTTCATCTCTTTTAACTTTAGCACTCTTCCCTGATCCTTGTGCTAAAGTTGATCCTTGAGATGCACAATAACAATAGTACAAAAAAAAATCAAGACTACTAAAATAATTAGAACTTAGTATCAAAAGATATTGGTTTAGACATTCTTGATACTCTGGCACATTTAGGATCAAGCCTTATATTTCAAGAAACAATTTACCAAGGAACGCGATGATATCATAACTTCTTGTAAAAAAACTTAGATTCCTTTATAATAATTCCCACTTCCAAGGACAAATCTAGCTATGGGTAAGCAACCAACACCTTTTACACACAGGAACAACAAGAGAATTACACTATTATCTCTCTCAAGGTACATTGCTTCATATATTTTTATCATCACTGTATAAGGAGAAGATCCAAACTAGATGATGTGATCCAAATGCATAATAGTACAACAATAACAACTAAGTAAAGTTTACAACATTGTGCTCGATGCGAAGCAGTAAGATAATTTAAACAAAATTTTCATCTCTTTCAACTTTAGCACACTTCCATGATCCCTGTGCTAAAGTTGGTCCCTGACTCTGCAGAGTAAGAATAGTAAAAAGCAAATTCAAGACCAGTAAAATAATCATAACTTAGTATCAAAAGATACTAGTTTATACCTTTCTGATACTTAGACACATTTAGGATCATAAATTGTATTTCAAGAAACAAGTCACCAAGGAACGAGATCATACCTTGAGAGAGAGAGGGTTTAAGGTAAGCACCAATATCAGAAGGCTATAACAAAACAATCCAGGAAGAGGGTTGCAGACAACAAATGAAAGATAAATTAAGTCAAGGTGTTGCATTTTATTGTTGGTTTGAACTGCTATATGTTTAGCTTCAATTGATTCCAATTTTCAAAATCAGACACCACCATAAGCATCGTCTAATTTAAGAATACTTTCAATAGGTGATGACCTCCAAAAGGCATACTAAGACTTCTAAAAAATGTGATGCCACAGGATGGAATCAATCCTTGTATGTATCACTACAATACAATAAAATTATGTAATTTATGGTCATAAGAGAAACTAAAGAATATTTTGTTGACAAAAATGATAGGGAAAAGATTGAAGATGATATTTATGTGGAGACTGATGGACTTGTTATAGCCATACGAAAGAAATAAAAGAATCATGAAACCATGAGAGTTGCAAAGAAAACAATTAACATGTTAGAGAGAAAAATATGCATCAAGGAGTAAAGTTTACAACATTGTGCTAGATGCGAAGCAGTAAGATAATTTAAACATAATTTTCATCTCTTTCAACTTCAGCAGTATTCCATGATCCTTGTGCTAAAGCTAGTCCCTGAGATGTGTTGGAGTCATTATCCAACCACTGTAACACCCCAGGTTTGACCCCCTTTGTATTAAAATCTATATGATGTAAATAACATTATTTAATCATGGTGTGGAGTTCAAGGCAAAAGCCCCACCATCGATTTGGCGTTTTATGTTTTGACAATTAAAATCAATGCCGATAGTATTTCGTGCTAGCCAAGCACATTATAATTTTGGACATCATGTAAATATGTAATTAATTAAAAATACCCACAACTAGCTATGTCAATGCAACATTAAAAATATGGGGGCATGATTTCGTAAGGAATAGGGAGGGAAATAATTCAAACCCTTGACCCAATATGGTAAATCCAAATGTCAAAGGGAGAACCCATAAAACTATCAACTACCCATTTTGTCTTTTGTGCCCAATCATTTATTTCCTCCATAAGTGGTTGATTTAGTTAATGCATGGGATGGGAAGAGTATGGCAATCAAATTCGAATTTGAGAAGCCATCAGTTTTTGAAAAATGTGTTTTGACTTCTTGGGAAAATAAAAACCCACAAATGTATTCCCAACCCAGGAGGCATTCACGTCCTCCTCCTCATCCTCCTCACGCAATTTAGAGCTCCTACACTTTTTCATTTCACATTTTGGTAGTTTGCTTCATCTTTCCCCATGGCCGAGAAGTCGTTTTGGTAATGCTCAGTGGTTGGGTTGTCTCCCTCACGATTTGTTGTTGTTTTCTCTTTTTTCCATGCCCATAAAATCCATTTTTATTTTGTTGTGTGAATGGCCAGCAGAGATTCATGATTTGGGGTTTATAGCAATCGGTTTTGCTCATGTAATGCCCAGAATCATTGCTGAATTCGGATTTCTCATCAGGGGCCGATTTCTGCATTTTACCAATCTATTTTTTGTTGCAAAAAACTTTTTTTCCTCAAACCCATAACTTGTATCTTGTTATGTGTGCATCCCGTGTTTTGGTATGAACTAGTTTGGAGTGGAGGGAAGAATTAGCTTGATAAACCTAGTGTATAAAGGAACGACACAGAGAGATCAATAGGGGATGGTTATTATTTCTTGCACACCCTGAAGAGCACTGAAAGGGAAGGCATATCCTGAGGGATGGTGTAGAAGAGAAGGGGATGCTTCCTTGTGTTGGGTGTGTAGGTGTTTGGAAATCCAAGCCAGATCTTGTGTAGGCGTCCATAGCTCTGTGATTGAGCTCACTAGCTTAGCAATTCAACCATTCCACCTCCTTAGCAGACCGATAAACCCAAATGTAGTTTTGTCTTGGTTAGATTTTGACACGTCTTTGGCTATGTGTGAGCATGTTGTTGTTCCCTTATTCCTTGTGGGAATCATGCCCAGCTCGGGGGTGGAAGTGCTGTTGAGATATTGATGAGCACACTAGCCTATGGTTGGCTAAAAAATTGCAGTGACATAGTTGGTTGCGAGACAAGCTTCTTCTCAAGATAAGTATCTCTTGTGTTTAACCTCTGCAACTGTAATTGTTTAATGAATTATGTTGAACATGTTGAATGCTTGAATGAGATGTATTTACTTCCACTGTAGATTGTATTTGTTATGCATCTGTGTATGTTTTACTTCAATGCATTTTTATTATTATGTACATGAGGCTACATTTCCCGGCCTATTTGATAGACATCAACACCATTAGTTGTGTCCTCTCCCTTGAGTAGAGGGGAGGGGACGTGACAACCACACATCATTATTTGGATTATTTGGCCTAATTTACCACTTATCCTAAGTTTTGACTTAATTATGTGATTGTGTCATCAACTAGATCTCATCCTTAAATGGACACAACTAGATCTCATCCTTAAATCAGGGAGCCCAACTGAGTCTTCTCCTTCAATAGGGGAGACTAATTGAGCCTCCTCTTTCAATATAGGAGAAAATCTGGGTTGATCTGCATGACATATGCGTCCCATTTAGTTAACTCAAGGTTGTTTCGCCTACTTTTCAGTTAAACTGGAGCTGCAAAGGCGCCTTCCTCATCAATTAACCTATTTTTGGTTAATTTCAGTTAACTAGAGTGATTAAAGGAGCCTCCACCTACTTTTGGTGACTCAGTTCAATGTAGTTCAGTTCATCTCACCTAACTGAATTCAGATAGGTGCCTTCACCTACTTGTTGGCATGCATTTGAGTTCTATTCAGTTAGACTTAGACTAAATTACCTCCGAGTCAATTAGAGTCAATTAAGTTGGATTTAAGTGGTTAACTGATGTGCTAAGTGGTGTTTAACTGACAAGTAAGCCACTCTCATGTGATGAATTCGAATTACCTCTTTGAGATTCAAATTGCATGGCTCTTTATGCAATTGTATTGTATTGTATCACTATTTCTAATTAATGATAAGCAAACAAAGAAGTGCAAGTTCTTTTTGCACTGTTTCATGTCATTTCTGAGTAAAATTGATCTATGAAATCTATTGTAAGTTTTTGGCTTGTTCCTTAGATTGTTGTGACTCCAATTTTATAAGATGCACAGTAACAATAGTACAAAATCAAATTCAAGATCAGTAAAATAATCAAAACTTACTATCAAAATATTTTGCTTTAGACCTTCCTGATACTCAGACACATTTAGGATCAGACCTTGCCTTTCAAGAAACAAGTCACCAAGCAACGAGATCATACCTTGAGAGAGAGAGGGTTTAAGGTAAGCACAGATCTCAGAATGCTATAACAAAATGGTCCAAGAAGAGGGTTGCAGACAACAAGTGAAGTATAACTTAATTCAAGGTGTTGTATTTTATTGTTGGTTTAAATTGCTATATGTTTAGTTTCAATTTTAGAGTTTAATTGTGCAAGATGTTCATAATTGATGATGCCAACAAAGTTTTCTCCATCAATTAAAACCGGTACAACTCATTAACATGGAAAAAATATACTAACTCATCCATCTGCATGGAAAAAATATTCATGTGGAACAATTCTCAATTCTCATGAGGAATACAAGGACAAAGGTGATCGACAAGGTGTGTGTATAGGAAGAAAACACACACAAACATATACTTACATGCATATTCTCATCACCATCTGGCACAAAAGACTGGGATAATCAACACTTTGGCTACTTGAGCACTAATAATCTCAGACAAAGACCATCTAAAAGATGAATTAGAACATCTAAAATTGGTCCTTCTAAGCAATGGGTACAAATATAAACAAATCACTGACACCTTTCAAAAAGCATGTAGCGCTAAAACAAGAAATAAGATGGAAGACACCTTTGTAACAAATATCATTCTCCCTTACATCCATGGCACTATTGACAAGATTGCCAAGATTCTAAGAAGGAGAAACATAAAATTTGCTTTCTCCCCTCCAAAATCCCTCATAAACATGCTAGACTCGGCCAAATATCCCATTGATCTGAACTGCAAAAAGGTGTGTATGCAATCCCCTGCTCATGTGGAAATAAATACATTGGGGAAACAGGACGTTCCATAAGGATAAGGTTGAAAGAACATACCGACCATGCCCATCATGAATAGATTAAGATATATGTCATTGCCGAACACTGTTATAACATGAAACATTATATGTGCTTCGAGAATTCAGAGGTCCTTGCATCTATCCCTCATTACTACAAAAGGAGGATAAGGGAAGCTCTCGAAATCGAGAAATTTGTGGATAACCTAAACAAGGATGATGGATTGAAACTTAAGGAAGCTTGGATACCAGTTGTATGGATCACAAATAACCCTAATTCTCACAATCAACAAAAGTCAGAACCCATTTAATTAATTATTAATTATAATTAGGGGTCGACTTATCTTTTAATTTGACATTATCACTATAAACTATATATATATATCACTCCAAAAATGCTAATTTTAAGATTATGAGCCTCTCTCTCCTGAATATGGACCCGCATCTAGAGTTTGAAACATCATCAAGACATTCCTCACCAACGCAGCCTCCTCTCAATGTTGATTTAACCTACATAAAAATTTGAAATCAAGGTGGTATCTCTCAAGGTATATAGTCCACATCTTCCACACAATAATTGTTTTCATAATCACCATATAGGAAGGTCCTAATTGGATGAAGTGATCCTTCAGTCCTCCAACTTCTCCTGAATGTTAAGTGTTTGTGATATCCTCAAGGGGTGTCCAGACCCTTGAGAAACAACCTGAATTAACCATATAGGAGAGGAGGTCATCACACTTCATCATCTTGGTCTACTGACCAACATCCATAATAACAATATAATATACTAACAATACCAAGTAACAAATTTCTTACAAATATATTTTCAACTAAGACTAAGCATTTAAATTTCAAAGTAAAAACAACCATCGATATTTCTGTACATTACTTACTGAACCAAGAAGTATGCAGTCGAAACATGTGTGATATTTTGGGTAACTACTATTTTGGGGCATGAATGAAATCAGAATATTATGAGATGTTCAGTTTTGTTTAGCATTATCACACAACTTCATTGCATGCAACAATGGTAATGACCAGTCAAATTAGAGAGTGTACCATGTGCATAGGTGAAATATATAAGTGCAATTAACGATATATTTGAAATTATATCCATGTCACTAGTTGGATGCTATCTCATCATTACTATTTGCCACTCCTCATATTCAATGTTTAATTGTTAGTATACATTTGGAATGAGTAAGGAAATCATCAATAGACAAAGAAAGGAAATGAACATGGAAGATGCACTCAACCAGAGAGGTCGATATTAAGGTATGAAAGAATTTTTCTTAGAAGGATGATTGAGACAAACTGAAAGAGACCTAGTATAAGCCCAAGGGTAACCATGGATCAAATATTGTGCTGTGTTCATACTTTGCATAAAGTTTGTGTAACATACCCATATAAACTTCTCATCAATGCATAAAAAATTTCAAAAATTTTCATCACATAATTATGCAACCCTAAATCAAAGTCCCTATATTCCTTCTCTATCATTCATACAACGAGGACACAAGGAAACTCTTTGAAATAAATATTCTACGTTCATCCTAAACCCTTACTGGTTTAAACCCAAGACTTAGTCTTTCTACCAAGCTTTCCATAACAGTCCTTCCGCACGTAGCCTTCCACAACAACCTTTCCACAACGGGCCTTCCATTCCGCTTGCGGATTGCGGGTTGCAGGTTTTACTTAGACAATACATACCTTTCCTTCCGCAACTCTACTTTTGCATGAGGATTGTAGGTTGTGAAAGTAATTAAACCCCTCACCGAATTCCGTTCTATAATCTCCTCACCCATGACTCTTATGAGTCGTTGATATATTGGAGTGTTAGTTCTCAACCGTTGATCTCTGTTCGGATCATCGCTTAACCTTTACCAATTCACGGGATTTCCTTCTTCAATCGCGTCTCCTGCGACTCTTATGAGTCATCGATCATTTGCGGTGTCAATCCCCAACCATTGATCTCTGTGTGGATCAACGCTTAACCTTTTTATATTACCAGAATACTTTTCGCTTTCTATATTACACAATGCGTATTGCAGATGGAGGAACTCCTATACTTTAATGATTTTTCCTCTTTGCTTTCCGCATTCCGCAATGCAGATTGTGGATTGCGCCACATATTTTTAACATTTTTTCCTTTCCGCTTTTCACATTCCGCAATGCGTATTGCAAAAACACTTAACTCTTTATAAAAATAAACTCTCGCTTTCTGCTTTCCGCAAGGCATATTGAGGGTTGCAGAAAACCTTTAAATCTTCATATTATTTAAATTTCATTTCCGCTTTCCACAATATGGATTGTGGATTGCAGAAGAACTTTAAGTTCTTTATATTTTAATATGTTTTCCGCTTCCACAATCCAAATTGCAAGTTGTGGAAACACTCCCAATCCTTACAAATTTTACACGATTTTATGCTTCCGGAATGCGGATTACGGGTTGCGGATACACTCCCAATCCTTACAAATTTTACACCACTTCTTCAATGCAGATTGCGGGTTGCGGATGCACTCCCAATCCTTACAAATTTTACACGATTTTTTGCTTTCGTAATGCAGATTGCGGGTTGCGGAAAACACTCAGTTCTTAGTAAATTTTACTATGATCCTTTGTGATTTTTCTTAGGTGAAACCTAGGGGTTTTCCACCTTCTATGGCCTCACAAGCTTAGGCTTGAGCTTGCTTCTTAGGTCATTTTCAAGCTTGGGGAAAACATGGAGGGATTTAGTAGCTAGATGCCACACTTTCCTTAACAGAATTATCTTCATCTAAGGACTAAGATTATTATACATGAACTTCAATAAGTAGGGCAGGATTAAACCCAAAACCACACTCAAGCTTCTCTACAGGGGCCTGTTGGAACTGAACTTTGAAAGTGGGGTCCTGAGGCATAGAAGTGACTCTTTGCAGGAGTAATAATGCACCAAAAAAATGATCATGTAAATAAATCCTAGTCCCAGTCTTTCATAACGGAGCATGAGCATTACCTTCGCAGGAATCCATCTAGCCCAGGAAATTTACAGTAAAAAAGAACAAATAAGGGGCATTTCACCACTAGTAGACCCTATAACAAAAGCAGTCACCGTTAACTAAAACAGAGCAGGGCATTTACCCTTGGTAAATCATATATAAAATGCAGTCATAGCTAACTAAAATAGAGCAAGGAATTCACCCTTGGTAAACCATATTTCAAATGCAGCCATAGTTAAGTAAGACAAAGCATGGCATTCACCCTTGGTAAACCATATGTCAAATGCAGTCATAGTTAACTAAAACAAAGCATGGGGATTTCCCCATTAGTAAACTTTATAACCCATGCAGTCATAGCCATTTAAAATAGAGAAAGAGTTTTGCACCATTAGCAAGCCATAAAATAAATTCAGGTTACAACTCCTTAAACTAGCGTAGGGGCATCACACCACCTCATAAGAAACACATTCATCTAGCATAAGAATTGGCATTATCATTTATGGACATTGATACACACATTCATACACATACATATATATCATGAGCTCAATAGATTTGCAGAAATACAAACACAATAATGGATCTTGTTTGTAAGGTGAGTCGAATGAAGAGGGAACAACCATGTTCCACCCAACCATAGATCAAGCACATATGTTCTCTTCCATCAATCACCCCTGAGCTAAAGTATGCATGCCAAGAGCGGTGACATCCAACCTCAGGTACAGTTCTCCAGTGAGAAATCACGTGCCTAATACAAAGTGCTCACGCAACAAGTATCTCTTCCAATCTTTCCTAACACAGAGTGCTCTCACATCAAGAGTTCATTCCATTCCCAGCATACTCAGCAGCATCCTTCATCCTCCCATATGCTTCCTTTTTATAGTTTTGTTTTTTTCCTAAGTATTTTGCAGCTAATGACCAATTTGTCATGGAATTTTCGCCGCCCACTACACCCCTAATTCCTCAGGGAGTTTCCTGCGCCATACTGACATTCTCATTTCTGGTGTAACCTCCCTGAGGTTGACTCTTCATTTCCCCCACTCTCGCATGCATAGTTTCCCATTCAACATGGTTTTCCCCATCATTCATGTTTTTATTAAAAGTGTAAAGTTTTAGTTACATCTGTCCTTGAAGGACCAGTTGGCGGTTTCCAAAACCAGCCAATCTCATTAACAAAAATTAAAATAAAATAGTAATTCAAAATATTACAAGAAATGTTTATTTGTTGGGGGATATTACGTCCTCTCCCCCTTATGGAAACATTGTCCATAGTGTTCATATTCTTCTTCAATAGCTTCTAGAAATAAAACTGGGTGCTTCTTTTGCAAAAATTCCTCTAATCCTAGGTCACCTCCTCTGGGATAAAGTGCTTCCATTACACTTTAACCCGAGTGACGACCCGGTTCTGAAGTACTTTTTCTTTCCTGTCCAGAATGCGTAAAGGTTCCACTTGAAATTTTCCTTCTGGTTCCACCTGCACCACATTCCAGTCAATGATATCAACGAAATCATGTATATATTTCTTCAGTAATGAAATATGAAAAACATTATGTATTCTCAAGTTAGCAAGAAGAGAAATTTTGTATGCCAGGGGTCCAATCTTTTCCAATATTTGAAAGGGTTCGCAAAACCATGGTGCTAATTTGGTACAACTTCCCAATTTAAGGGAGCTATTTTTCGGTTTGACTCGGAGGTAGATGTGGTTTTCGATAGAAAACTCTTTGTGTTGTCTTTTTAAGTCAATATAACTCTTTTGGAGATCCTATGCCACTTTCAGGTTCCTTTGTACCTCTTGAACAGTTTGTTCCATGTCTTGCAACATTTTAGGACCTACCATCAGACGATCCACGAGGCTATCCCAACTAACAGGGGTAGTGCACTTTTTCCCATACAAAATCTCGAACGGGCTCATTTTTGCTAAGGCATGATAACCATTTTTGTATGCAAACTCCACTAGATGCAAATAGTCCTCCCACTTAGTGGGTTTTTCCATGACATACATTCTTAGCATGTCTTCGATGACTTGATTTGTTCATTCTGTTTGACCATCTATTTCAGGGTGACAACTAGTGCTGAAATTTATCTTGGTTTCTAACCCCGCAAACAATGATTTCCAAAAGTTTGACGTAAAATTAACATCCTGGTGAGAAATTACCATATTCGGTACTCCATGAAGTCGTAATATTTCCTTCAGGAATATATTTTCAATATTGACAGCTTTGTAAGTTGACTTCACAAGAATAAAATGAGCAGACTTGCTTAACTTATCTACTACAACCATAATTGAATCATGTTGCTTTTGTGTTGAAGGAAAACCTATGATGAAATCCAAGGATATTACCTCCCATTTCCATTCAGGAATTGGAAAAGGTTGTAACAAACCTGCTGGATGTTGATGTTCGGCCTTCACATGTTGACATTCCAAATATTAAGATAAATAATCAACTTAATATGTCTTTAATTTGGGCCAAAAGAATTGCTTCCTAAGGACTGTTATCATCTTTTGGTAACCAAGGTTTCCTGCATAAGGAGGTTTGTGCATCTCATTTAGAATAAACAACTTTAAATATGCAACATAAAGCATGAATTTCTCTCCTTAAACCGAACTAACCCTTTTTAGTCTACTTTGAATTCTGTCCCATTTAAATTTACCTCATATATTTGTAGCTTGTTCAGTAAATTTATATATTCAACATCTTGTATGCTAGTTGTTTTTATTCTGCTCAATAGGTCACTTTCTGGTTGGCTCCTAGCGATCTCATACACTTCATGAGTTCTTTGGATGAGTGCATTAGCCACCCTATTTTCCTTACCTTTGATATGCTTTACTTCAAAATCGAATTCACTTAGGAAGGCCATCCATCTTGATTGCTTAGCATTAAGTCCAGGATGAGTAAACAGATTCTTGACACATGTGTTATCTGTCAATAAGAGGAACTTCTTTCCTAATAGGTAGTGACACCACATTTTTAAGGCATTCACTACCACTGCCAATTCTAGATCATGTACTGCATAATTTCGTTCATGGTATTTAAATTTACGATATTCGTAACCTACAACATGCCCTTCTTGAGATAATACTCCCCCCAATCCATCCTTACTACCATATGTACAGACCGTGTAGTCTTTATAGGGGTTAGCCACCTTTAAAATTGGGGCCATGGTTAATAATATTTTTAGATTTTCAAAGCTCTCTTGACACTTCAAGGACCAAACAAATCTTACTCCTTTCATTTGTAAGGAAGTAATGGGGTAGGATATCTTTAAGAATCCTTGGATGAACCTCTGTGGTAACCGGTGAGTCCCATGAATGATCGAATTTCAGCGAAATCTGTAGGCACAATCCATTCTAAAATTGCCCTTATCTTCTACGGATCTACTATGATCCTTTCTTTATTGAGATGACATGTCCTAAGTACGGAATTTATTTCTCAAAGAATTCACATTTCTCAAATTTATCATAAAGCTAGTAGTCTCTTAGGATCCATAGTACGATTCTCAAGTGTTGTTGATGTTCTTCTTTCGTCCTTGAGTATATTAGGATATCATCAATGAAAATTAACACAAACTGATCTAGATATTTGTTAAATGTACTATTCATTAGGCACATGAATGTAGTCGGGGAATTGGATAAGCCGAAAGGAATTACTAAAAATTCATAGTGCCCGTGTCGGGTCCTGAAGGTTGTTTTATTAAAATCTTCTTCCTTAATCTTGATCTGGTGATAACCAGAACACAAATATAACTTGGAGAATATTTTAGCTCCCCCCACCTGATCGAACAGATCGTTAATCCGAGGCAAAGGATACTTGTTCTTTATGGTTATTTTATTTAGATGTCTGTAGTCTATGCAAAGTCGTAAATTCCCATCCTTCTTCCTAACAAATAAAACTGGTGCTCACCAAGGCAACACACTAAGTCTGATGTAACCCTTTTCTAGCAGTTCTTGTAACTGTATTTTCAATTTGGTTAAATGAAGATTGCTCATTCGATAAGGTATTTTTGATACTGGTGCATATCCGAGTACAATTTCAATGGAGAAATCTATTTCTCGTTTAGGAGGTAGCCCCGGTATTCCTTCTGGGAACACATCCATAAATTTACTTAAGACTGAGTAGTATTTTATATGTGTTTGATCTTCATTAAGGAGCAGTTCAGTGGCCCACACCGCATAAAGCTTACAACCCTTTCTCAAACACTTCTTTAATTGCATGGCAGAAATTTGTCTCAAGGAGACATGTCTACTAATACCTTCTATCTTCCTAACAATTTGATCCTCAGCCACATAAGTAAAGGTTTTATCAAAACAATTTAGTACTACTTTATACTTTTCTAACCATCCCATGCCAATAATCATATCATATGACCCTAGAGGCAAAATATTCAGATTAATCCTAGTCACATGATCTTGTATTTTAACTTCACAATTAGCGATGAAATCAGTTACCTTCCTTTGTGCTCCAGTGGCCAGTTGGACTGACCAAGTTTTTGCATGCCTTACCTTGGCGAGCTGGCGATTCTCCATCATTTTAGGAGTGATGTAACTTAAGGTATCCCCTGGATCAATTAGTACAGATATATTTTGGTTAGAAATAATACCTTCAATCTCCACTATTGCAAATTGATGGTCTACTTGTCGATCTTCAAGGGCTGCATTAATCCGGTGGAAGCTTTTTCCAACTTCCCCAACAATGGAAGCTTCTTGCAAGTTGTGACCGACCTTATTTGATTCATTGAGGAGTGGGTAGTTTCTTCATAAATGTGGCTCTCCACATTCCCAACACTTCAGGGGTTCTTTAGGGGTTCCAACAGTCCCTTTGGGTCCAAGGTTCATAGGCTTATTACTCTTCTGCTGACGTTGCTTGTTTCTATTGTAGGAATTTCCTTGCGGGTTCTTGGAATATTTATGAAGGGTGGCGGTTGGAAGCGCTTATTCTGTTGCTTGATAATTCATTTTTCACACAGGTGCACTTATATATGTAGAGGAATTATGCATTTGTAAATAGTTTTTATCTTGGCGTTTCGAACCTTAATGCAGGTCCATCCTTAGGAGAACTAAAAGCTCACAGAACTCCTCACTTATATTAAGGATATTAATATAAAAAACGATGAGAATTCCAACATGTAAGGTCAACTTAAGTACTTTGTTGACAAGCTCTCTGAGGAGGCTGATTTTTTTTATGTGATGCACGACAGGTTTGCAATCTTCTTTTAATTTAAGACCATCATCATGATTGACATTGTTATCAAATCTTTCTATCTCCAAAGCCTCCCTTATTTTTTATTTCTAATAATGTGGGATTTTTTCCAACAATTTCGAATATTCCAAACAAATCTGATGATTAGAGGCATGAGAGTGTTCCGTGATGGCATATTTTTTAATCCTTCCATGGTAAATATCTGCACTGTGTTCTTTTAACCTTGTTTTTATTGAGTGACATATTTCCCCAATGCATACTTTGCCACAAGAGCAAGGTATTGCGTATACTCCTTGAATAATTTTTGGTTCAATGGGATCCTTGGAAAAATCTAGCATATTTCTTATGGAATTTGGAGGGGAGAAACATACTTTTAGGTTCCTTCTTCTTAATATTTTGGCAATTTTGTCAATAGTATCCCGAATGTATGGAAGAATGATTCCAAAAGTATTTTCTTCTGACCTCCAATCTCCATTTCTACCTCGTCTTTCCTTCTTGATTGTTTCATAAATCATTTTTTCTTTGTAGCCATTGTTTAAGAGAGCCTTCTTTAGATGTGTAATTTCTTGAGCTAGATGGTCTTTATCAGAAAATCTTAAGGCTCTTGTTGCTAGAGTGTTGACAATACCGATCTTTTGGGAATCAACATGTAAGCATCTGTCGGTATGAGTATCTTTCCTATATACTTGGTGTGCAAAAGATCCATCTTGTTTATTCATGGTCAAAACATCTAAGAAAGGGAGGCATTTGTTGTCCTCTTTTTCCATGGTGAATTTTATGCTTTTCTTGCTTCTTATCCTTCCATGCCTTGGATATGACGGTCCTTTGCTTATATTGTTCAAAACATAATATGTCCTTCCTTGGCAATTCATCTAAGGTCTTTGGGTTATTGAAATCGATCCGTTCTTTGCAAGGTTGCGGTAGACAACTTAAGAATCGATGGACCTTCACCTTTTCTTCCTTAATATAAGGCATGAACTGTAGAAGGTCCTGAAATTTATTGATGAGGTCTTCCATAGTCATTTGGTTGAGTTTCAATTCATAGAACTCCTATTTTCTTTCTCTCATAATATATTTCTGACAAATACTACTTGAAGAATTTCTTAAACTCTGGCCATTCCAGGTTCTTCTGTTTTAATCCATGGGAAATATTTAGGTCCTGCCACCAAGTACTGGCCTTTCCCCTCGGGTTGTAGACTGCCATGCTTACCTTCATTTTACTGGAGTAATTGTAAATATGGAAATAATTTTTAATGTCCAGCATCCAAGAATCTGCTTCTTCTCCAGTCTTTGATTCCCTGTCGAAGCTGGTTGGTTTGATCTTTTTCAATTCCCCTTCTAAGCGGTCAATATTTCTTTTACCGGTAGGTTTGACCTGATTTTTCGATACTTGGGTATCATTCAAGGAGCTACAATATCCTTCAAAATCCCCTTCATTCTCCTAGTTCATATTTTTCTCAGTTCATTGCTCCTTCCCGTTGTTTTTCTCGTGTAGGCTTTGTAGCAAAATCTCGTTAATTTCATGTTGTTTTTCCTAGCCCTTTTTCAACTTCTCATTTTCTACTTTAAAGCTCTGCATTTCTACGATCAAACTCTTCATTATCTCCAATACTTGACTGGCTTCCAAATGTTCTCATTCTAGTTGCGTTGTGTGTGGTGTTGGCATACTTTCTTCAGGTGGATCTTGATTTTCATTTCAGGAAGCCATTGGTGTACCCTGTTTATAGGACAATTTTGCATGTATACAAAACATTCCAGGAAAATATTTTTGGTTATAATAATGTTTCTATGTTTCGATGAAACTAGATGTTCCCAAAATTCGACAGGGTTGAACCTATAGCTCTGATACCATATGTAACATATCCATATAAACTTCTCATAAATGCATAAAAAAAATTTCAAAATTTTTCATCTCATAATTATGCAACCATAAATCAAAGTCCCTATATTCCTTCTCTATCATTCATACAACGATGACATAAGGAAAATATTTGAAATAAATATTCTAGGTTAATCCTAAGCCCTAACTGGTTTAAATCCGAAGACTAAGTATTTCTACCAAGCTTTCCATAACAGTCCTTCTGCACGTAGCCTTCCGCAATGAGCCTTCCATTCTGCATCTCTGCTTTCACATGCGGATTGTGGGTTGCGGGTTGTACTTAGATAATGCAGACCTTTCCTTCTATAACTCTGCTTCCGCATACAGATTGCGGGTTGCAGAAGTACTTAGACCCCTCATCGAATTCCCTTCCACATTCTCCTCACCCATGACTCTTAAGAGTCGTTGATTTATTGCGGTGTCATTTCTCAACCATTGATCTATGTTTGGATCAACACTTAACCTTTACCAACTCACAGGATTTCCTTCCGTAATTGCGTATCCCATGACTCTTATGAGCCATTGATCATTTGCGGCGTCAATCCCCAACCATTGATCTCTGTGTGGATCAACACGTAACCTTTTTATATTTCAGAAATAATTTTCGCTTTCTGCATTCCATAATGTGGATTGTGGATGGCGGAACTCCTATACTTTAAGGATTTTTCCTCTTCGCTTTTTGCATTCCGCAATGCGGATTGTAGATCGCAGAAACCCACATAAATTTAAGAATTTTTAGATTCCGCTTTTCGCATTCCGCAATGTGGATTGCAAATTGCAGAAACACTTAACTCTCTACAAAAATCAACTCCCACTTTCCCATTTACGCAAGGCGGATTGCGGGTTGTGGAAAAACCTTAAATATTCATAATATTAACTTTCATTTCTAGTTTCCACAATGCATATTGTGGATTGTGGAAGACCCTTAAATTTTTTATATTTTAACATGTTTTCCGCTTCCGCAATACAGATTGCGGGTTGCGGAAACACTCCCAATCCTTACAAATTTTACATAGTTTTTCGCTTCCACAATGCGGATTGAGGGTTCCTGATACACTCCCAATCCTTACAAATTTTACACCGCTTCCTTAATGCAGATTGTGGGTTGCAGTCACACTCCAAATCCTTACAAATTTTACACGGTTTTTCGCTTCCGCAATGTAGATTGCAGGTTTTGGAAAACACTCAGTTCTTAGTAAATTTTACTTTGATCCTATGTGATTTTTCTTAGGTGAAACCCAGGGGTTGTACACCTTCTGTGGCCTCACAGCCTTAGGCTTGAGCTTGCTTCTTAGGTGAATTTCGAGCTTGGAGAAAACATAGCGGAATTTAGTACCTAGCTGCCACACTTTTATTCACATATTTATCTTCATCTAAGGACTAAGAGTATTATACATGAAATTCAATAATCAGGGCATGATTAAACCCATAACCACACTCAAGCTTCTCTACAAGGGTCTGTTATCAATGGCCTTTAAAAGTGGGGTCCTAGGGCATATAAGTGACTCTTTGCAAGAGTAATAATGCACCAAATAAATGACCATGTAACTAAATCCTAGTCTCAGTATTTCATAACAGAGCATGAGGATTACCTTCTCAGGAAACCATCTAGCCCATGCAAGTTACAGTAAAAAATAACAGAGCAGGGTCATTTCACCACTAGTAGACCCTATAACAAAGCAGTCACCGTTAACTAAAAGAGAGCATGGAATTCACCCTTGGTAAATCATATATCAAATGCAATCATAGTTAACTAAAACAGAGCAGGGCATTCACCATTGGTAAACCATTTGTCAAATTCGGTCATAGTTAACTAAGACAGAGTAGGGCATTCACCCTTGGTAAACCATATGTCAAATGTAATTATAGTTAACTAAAACAGAGCATGGTAATTTCCCCATTAGTAAAATTCATAAACCATGCAGTCATAGCCATTTAAAATAGAGCATGAGTGTTACACCATTAAAAAGCCATAAAATCAATGTAGGTTATAACCCCTTAAACCAGCGCAGGGACATCACACCACCTCAAAAAAAAACACATTCATCTAGCCTAAGAACTGACATTATCATTTATGGACATTGAAACACACATTCATACACATACGGATATACCTTGAGCTCAATAGATTTTTGGAAACACAAATACAACAATGGAACCTGTTTGTAAGGTGAGCTGAATGAAGAGGGAACAACCACGTTCCACCCAATCGTAGATGAGTCACAAATGTTCTCTTCCCTCTGTCACCCCCGAGCTAAACTATGCATGCTAAGAGAGGTGACATCCAATCTCAGGTACAATTCTTCAGTGAGAAATCACTTGCCTAACACAAAGTGCTTGCGCAACAAGTTTCTCTTCTATTCTTTCCTAACACAAAGTTGTCACACAGCAAGAGTTCATTCCTTTCCCAGCATACTCAGCAGCGTCCTACATCCTCCCATATGCTTCATTTTTATAGTTTTATTTTTTTCCTAGGTATTTTGCAGCTAATGACCAATTCCTCATGGAATTTACACCACCCACTACACCCCTGATTCCTCGGGGATTGTCCCACGCCATACCGGCATTCTCACGCCTGGCGTAACCTCCTTGAGGTTGACTCTTTACGTCCCCCACTATCGCATGCATAGTTTCCTCTTCAACATGGTTGTCCCCATCATTCACATTTTTTATTAAAAGCATAATGTTTTTGTTACATCGATCCTTCAAGGACCAATTGCCAGCTTCTAGAACCAGCCAATCTCATTAACAAAAAATAAAATAAAACAATAATTCAAAATATTACAAGAAATGTTTATCTATTGGGGGACATTACAGTTTTGTTAAAGTCTTATGTTTATTTGAAATACAAAAACGTGTGGAATTTGAGTTTCAAGAAGATAACTTGCAACAACACTGTTACTTTTCTTCTTGTTGAGCCAAGAGTAAAGAACAAGTTTGTGGCATTAGATGGTAAGTATTCTTGTGAACAAAAGATAGGTGAAAAATACAACTTGAATGCAGATTAAGATTAAGGTTGTCATTGATTGATGCTTGATATAGACATGAAGACAAGTGGAAGCACGAGCCCAGGAGGAGAAAAATGTGAAAGATAAACAAGTCAACAAAAGAAGAATGAGTAGTGATTCTGAACAACAATAGTCCTAATGATACTCAACATTATCTAATTGAATATTCGATGAGATTCTCCTAAAATATACTCTTAACATCAAAATGTCATAACATGACTAAGAGCTTCCATAATGAAGAATAATGTAGTCTAGACTTGAAGAACCTGATATGTGACAACAAATTTGGACAACTTCTCATCTTCAAGACCTCTGTGACATTTTCCATTGTTGAATTTCATGGAGCACAAAAAATTAAACTATATATAGAACAGTTATAGGGCTGTTGATTATTTGTTCTTAAAGGTCATTTGAAAAAATATTTGGAGCTGAGCATCTTAATCATCAAGGAGGATGAGATTTGACTTATCTTAAGGACACATTTCAGGACTTTGAACGGACTTTGGAGTAGTCATAAAATCTCATCTAATTACAGATATGGAAGAACATTTGTTGACAATGGTGTCATGCAGACACAATATCTTGTTGAATAAGGGCCTCACTCAGTGTTTCTAGTACTTCATGATAACAAAGAGTGTTCATTAAGGAACCTTGAAGCAAATTTGAGTTCTGAGCTAAAATGAAGACAGTTAAACATAAACAAGTTTAGATGTGGAAAGAATGCCTAGAGAAAGGCTACTAATAAATATGATATTGATATCCTATAACTAGAAACAAAAGGTAACTCTGGATGATCATAATTACAACAACCCAAGAAAAAAAAATTGTAGCATGTGTTTCATTTGGTGTCCATGGAGAATGACTCATGAAGGTGACAAACTCAAGGTTTTAGACATACATTAATATCCTTGTGCCAAAGAGAAAGGTTGAAGACTACCAAAAGGTCATTGATGACAAGAACTACTTGAAGAACAAACAAATATTATAACAGACTTGGAAATAAGAAGTTTATTGGAATATGAACCAAAAGGGGAAATGCCAAGCCTAAGGTAAGTTGATTCTAATATCATCCAATAATAAAAATGTATTGTGGCGATGACTCCAGGTTGTGATGACAAAAAATTTGGATGAACTCTTTAGAACTAAGATTATGTTTATTTATATTGATAACCTATGATGTTGAAAAGAAAAGAAGTACATGAAGCTTGATAACATTCAGGGATTGAAGACAATTTGCAGTAGTAAAGCACTTCAAGGATTTGATGGATGAAAAATCAGGAGTCAAGTCCCATGGAAGTCATAGTAATTAAGAAGAAACATAATGTAGAAGTTTATTGAAGTTTATGAAAAGAGTTCAAGGACTTTGTGACATATGACAAGGGAGAATTGCTGACAAAATATTTCTAATACTGAATCTTTGTGCCCAAAGAAACGAGCAACCAAAGAGACTGAATAGTGTTATAAGTTTAACATAAGAGAATAGGGACATTAGCCATTTGCTTAAGATATGCTAGTTTTCAGATCAAATCTTTAGTGTTGATGTTAAGCATAGATAGACCAATTCTTGTGGAAAGAATATAGCTTTGCATGCTTACCATGAATGGATTTAATTAAACAACACTAAATCTCTAACTCAACAAATTCTTGCTAAATCCACCCTTTTCCTTTTTGGCCATAACCATATTTATTAAAGGTATCTATAGGCCATGCAAACCGAATTCAGTTGAAGTCAAATATGCCTATATTCTAAATCCATATAAAGTCATATCCTAATGTTATTTCACTACCATTAAGTCTAAATCATTTTTCTCATTCTGTTGATCTATTGGAATTTTATTCTAATGGAAAATGATACAATAAAAGGGCCATCAAATATGGGTATTATAGTGTCTAACATGGCTATGCTTGTGAAGGGCCGGTGTGGGATTAAAATTCAGTTTTGGAGGTCTTTTATCTCTTTGGATTGAGGTCCCATTCCTTGGAAATGGTGGACTGAGTAGATACCGATTATGCCCTACATAAAATCAATGGACAACACACATATTCATTTGCATTTGATGTTATCTTTATACTACTCTGTTACGAAAATGACACCTTGAGTGGACAATTGTATGGTCTTCATTTTTGGATCTAACAAATTTGTAAATCAGCCATCATGTTGGGACTATTTAAATTAGTAACTTAACCTTCATTCTTAACCTTAAATTGAATTGGGCAACTACCATGTCAGAACAAGATGTCAATACACCTAGTGATAGCGCCACAACCCTTTGAGAAATCGGTAGTAAGTATATTTCATTGGACCCATTAACCCCGCTACGCGACACTCAGGGGAATGATATATTATTACACAATAAAATATCTAAACTGATGTGCAGAAGCAACACCATTAGAAAATTCACATCCTACATAACATCAAAGTCCATCTTCAAGTCTTGTATGCAGTTCACTATTGTAGAGAAGACAAATGGAGTGAGGGGGACAAGTCACTTGCCAAGGAAAGTGTTATCCCCTCCCCCACAACCCACCATGCTTAACTGTCCTTTTCGCTTGCAATGACGGAGCCTCGCGCATGTCGTATGATCTCTTCTCTGCCAAGGAAATGAGGAGTAGCTTCACCATATATCTTATATCATTTGGCCTCGATACTTGAAGGCCTATCACGACTGTTCAACCATGCAACAGTTCACCTAGAATTGGTACTCGAAGGAAATTCAAACATGCGTGAAGTAGTATAACAGGATGGTCTCTAGGATCAATGATTGCATCCCCTCATAACAATATGAAAGCAAGGTTCTTCGGTTCTCCCTGTCAGCAACTGCTGATCATATTGGTATCCTTTAGTACTTCTCCTCCCCTAAAAACACCTTGCTATGGCATTCCAACACTTTGCGACTCAACATTCGGAGGCTGTATTTCTCCAATTATTTATCCATGACTTCAAAATGGAAAGACATTGGAAACATTGATTGGGAATCGCTCTTCTATGAGGATACCTCGACTCACATCCACAATTTCATTACTACTATGGAAAATGAACTGTTCAGAGAATTTCGTCTTCACCTTGGTCCTTATGTAGTTATTTCTAACTACTGGAGACTAAAATTCATACTCTCCATAGCCATGAGGGAAAGATAAATTTTTGGGGATATGGTAAAAATTACAGTCAACATGTTCAAGGAAGACATTGACCGCAACCTTTCTCACATGACAGATGTTATCCTCCTCTCGGAGCCACCCTTCCAACGTTCTCAGGGAGTCAGGAATTAAGATCACAAATCTAAGGAGAAGGGCACCAACAAAGCAAATGATGAAGAGTACGAGCCCTCAAGGAAGTTTAACTGATTTCTCCAACTATCCCTGCTTTGATTTATGTTTGGTGTGATGATGACTCAG
Organism: Pseudotsuga menziesii; assembly: GCA_001517045.1. Lineage (NCBI taxonomy): Eukaryota > Viridiplantae > Streptophyta > Pinopsida > Pinales > Pinaceae > Pseudotsuga > Pseudotsuga menziesii. The sequence goes on from LPNX011053975.1 coordinate 119,474, forward strand.
TGTAGGACCAACTCTTCCCTGTAATGTCCCAAATTTTTCATTGGGTCACAATGGCCAAATCACATTTTCCATATTCATGAAAGTTGTCAAAGGGATGCTAAAAGTCAAATAATTGCCGAGGAAAATCACTAGTTTCCTAGGTTGGGGATGGAAGCTTTGAGATTTGGAATAAGGGGGATAATAAATGATGTTTAGACATTAGAAGAGGATAAATATTTAATAATATATCTTATTAAATAAATACAATAGAAAATTTAAATGGCTATGGAGAATGGATACACATGGAGACTACAGGGCCCACTCAAGCTAGAATTCCTATGTTAAATGGCATCCTCCTCTTGTAATTTCGAATCTATGGGAAGCCTAATGTTTTGGGATGGATTATGAGGTTAATATACTTTTCCATATACTTAATAAGTCGAATTTGGGATGAATTTTAACTTACATGGGAGAGGAAGGGCCAAATGAGAGTTTCATGGACACTTGGCTAGATTCCCCTTACATTTATGACATCTATGACACCAATGATGGAGATTCTATAACATTTATGACACAAGTCATATCTGAAGGATGAAATACTAACATACTGACATTTCAGGACTAAATAGAGCATCTTAGAGGTCAAATTTTGGATTTGGAGAAGGCCAAGAGGCTCCTACTCAAATTTGGGAGAAGAGGGAAGCTGAAGAGAGAGGCCACATGGCATAGCATGAGCAGCCACACCAATTCAACTTGGATTTGTTTTATGGATGGATTTGGAACCTTATAAGACTAATAATGTTTATAAAATACAGGGATTATCCATGAGAAGAATATTTTGCTCATTTTTGAAATTGTCATTTGTGAATTGTGAGAGCTAGTGGATGACTAGTTTTCTTGCTTAAGCCAATTTCGAGGGAGAAAGATTCCCATCCTAGTTGGTGTTTGGAAATTCCGCTCAGGTATTTCATGGATATTTAATGGAGTATTATTTCCAGGTTAAATCTATAGTAATTTCATGGACATCTCAATATCATCTTGTTCTTCCATTCATCTCAAGTTTTCTCACCATATTTCAGCTCTATGGAGTGAGGAGCACTTGGTAAGATATTCATCTCTTTGAGGGAGCTTCTCTTGCTCCAGTATTTTGTATTATGATGTAAATTATTTTTTCTTTAATTTAATAAATATATCAGGTTGAAAATCCAATATATCTCATGTATTATTGTCAAATATTGAAGAAACGGTGCCATTTCCCCAATATCTTGTTGTAAACTCTTTCAATCTTGATGGAATCGAATATATGTGTGCACCATTGATGATTTATGAATGAATGAACTGTAATTAAAGCATATTATGGGTTTCATGGTATTTAACTAAGAATTTGTGTCCATTGGGTCGAATTTCATAGCATTTGGGGAAAACTACATCTCATTTCCCCAAGGGTCCAAAACTAGTTTTTTATATCTGATTGAAGGAAGTGATAACAGTCATGGGAGTTCGATTGGTTTTGCATATCAGTCTATGATAATGTATTATACACATCCCCTTATTCAATTTGATAATTTGAGTGATTTTATGTACATCTGGGAAGCCATTCCGACAATTACCCGGGAGGGATTTGAGCCCCAAAATTGCTAGTAAATTCATCTATCTTATTCAGAATTTGATATAGACTTGCAGAAGTGATTAGAGGACCATAATACATACTTGAAAATAATAATTAAGTTATTATATCATTCATACACCTTCTCTAAATATTTGGGAGCAATTGGGCTGATTTGGAGACCAAGACACTAAAACTAGTCAAGAGCCAAAATTGTGAAAAATTTGGAAAGTGGGCATTTTAATCAAATTCGAAAAAAGGGACATTACATTCCCTCTATGTTTTTATGCTAGATAAGTTTCCAATTTACAATGGATGGGCACCTGAAACCTTGTCTAGATTCCTTTTTTGGACTTCAATTCATATTATCCTCTTTTGGTCTCATATCTATAGTCTGACTCCATGTTTTGGACAGACTCTAATATGTAACAGTTTTGTTTTCAAATTTAAGAAATAGAAAGAATCCTTGCAATAAACTATGGTTAGTTTATCGTTGCAGTTATCCATTGTATAAGATGGATTTATTCAAAAATATATCAAATACATAAATCTTGTTTGTATGATGAAAGGGTTTGATTAACCAATTGAGGAAAATGGATAGCGTGAGAAAGGGAAAAGCTGTGAGGTGAGGGGTTTCAAATGACGCTCGTGGTGAATACACATACACAAACTGTCTGTTCAAACGAATGAATAAGACCAAAAAACATATCCATGATGCAAAATGAATTCACATAGAGACATAGATCAAAAATAGAGATTTAGGCTCGGGACTCATGGATTGTTTAGTCATTAGCTCCTTTATTTCTTTGCTCGAATATGCTTTGTGTTTCTAGCTCAGACTGAGAACTAGATGGGTTTCTATACTCGACCTTCCACTCTCATAAACCACTACAATAACCCCAGTTTGATGTTGACTGGCTGGGTTTCTATGCGCACGCGCTAGGTTGCTCTGCTCATGGGATGGGTTGGTATGCTTGTGGGGTTGGTATTCTTTCAGGGTTGGATGGGTTGGTCTGCTCATTGGGTTGCTCTGCTCATGGGGTTGGTCTACTCTAAATATGGGTTGCTTTTCTCATGGGATGGTTTGCATAATACACCCTTTGGTTTAATATAAATTATGGGTTATAAATGATAAGGGTTACAAGGTTTATAGGTTATTATAAGGATTATAGGATGTATGCCTTCTGGGTTACAATGGTTAGGGAATATAATCGATAGGATGAGAGTTTATAAGGGTTAAGTGATATATATAGAGGTTAAGGTTTAGTTTATCTAGGGGGTAATGATTAAGGTGTATAGAACCAAGGGATTATAGGTTTTAGTGACTTTAAGGATTTTGGTTTATAAGGATTACTGATTATACCAGTTAGGGAGTACTAATTAGGATGAGGATGAGGATGACAATGTTGATGAGGATGAGGATGATGATGGAGATGATGATGATGATGATGATGATGATGATACTAATGATAACAATGAAGATGATGATGATTATGATGATGATGATGATGAAGATGAGAATGATGATGAGGATGATACCATTGGTGATGATACTGATCATAAAAATGAAGTTGATGATGACGATGATGACGATGATAATGATGATGATAACATTGATGATGATTATGATGATTATGATGATGGGGATGAGGATGATATCGATGACGAGGAGGAGGAGGAGGATATCGATGATGATGATGATGATGTCAATGCTGATGATTATGATGGTCACATTGATGATGATGATGATGATGAATATGATGTTGTTGATGATAAAAAATTTAGGGTTATAATCATCATCATCAGCATCATCCTCATTGTAATCAAATCAATTTTTCATAAGTTTGAGAAGGGAGGAAGACAGGAGATCAATAACATGATGATTATACCATTGATGGTGATGAGGATGATGTCGATGATCATGATGAGGATGATGGTGATGATGACCGTGATGGTGATGGTGATGATGATGATGATGATTCGAACATATACAATACATAATTATTACAACCATATGACAATGTGCAACATAATATCTATGTGTAAATGAAAAAATAATATGACAATGTGCAACAAATATGACAAATGAGATGTTACATAAACAACTACCTGGAATAATCATCATATGACCCATCATGCACATACTGGCTCTTGGACTCCAACATTGCTAAAATGTCATTGATATTATTCTTCATATGACTCAACATTTATTTCATCATCTGGTTTAGAATTGATATCGTTGAAAGGATCGCTCATATCCACACCATCATCAATGTCATTTTTGGTTATATATTCATCATCAATATCATCCATGACTACGTCATTGTCTACTACATCATTTGGATTATCATCCTATTGATCATATTTTTCATCCGACACATCTACGTCAGTGACCAACTGATCCTGTGGAAATTAATCCCAAGCTTATATTAATTGAACTCACAAAATTACTTGAAAATCTGCAAGAAACACTCAAGAAGGAGACTAAATATGTTGAATCACACAAACTATTGTTGATATTAATTTACATCATCCATAATTAAATATATATAGGCATCTCATGATGTAGATATTCCAAGGATTCAAAACCTCAAAGATGCTATTCGAATCTGTACAAAAGCAGGCTTACTAAACTAGTCAAAATCCCCCATAGGTGCATAAAGCACTTTCCAAACATGTCATGATGCTCACAAATTTGCTGAATGAGTAGGTAAATCTCATAAGTGATGGAAAGTGGAATTTATCATTCTTTTATATGGGGAAAATAAGGGAGGTGACTTGGTGCAAAAGACAAGACAATCTACCTTAAAACTAGCTTTAGTTTTTGCCTTAAAACTACAAAAAAGATGGAAACTCTGGAAAAAGAAGAACTACACACTCTTAAATATGGGAAGACTATAGAGTTTTCAAAATATTATCTAGGATATTTCTAAAGTGCTCCATGAGTTGGTTTGGGCAAGTTTGACCACAAAGATGGAATTGGGTGCAGACTAGCTATTGTAGAACCCAATGAATTAATAAATAAATATTTTATCCTAAGTCTTGGGATGGGTTTTTATTATTCCAACACCCCACCCCCTCTTAATCCTAAATTTACGTACAATATCATAAAATATAAAAAAACATAGGGCCTAACAACAAGGATTAGTCACCCTTTACATACTGCTTATCCATACAAACCAAGGAAAGAGGCAAAACCACACAGGGGAAAATCATCCCTTAAACATGGAAATGAAAAAAATGTAAGAAATATTATATTCAATCATTCTTCACCACATGATCAACTATCCCCAGCAGTGATTTGATATTTCTAAAATTATTCTTACAAAACACCTTGGTGAAGATGTCTGCAATTTTCTCAGATGATGCGCAATAGAGCATAGCAATGACCCCATCATGCATAATTCCTCTGATGTAGTGCATGTGGATATCAATGTGTTTGGTTTGCTACCTCAGTACTAGATCAGTTGATATTCAAATGGTACTCTGGTTACCAAAATAGATTACCATATAAGTCTCTGACTCGATCCCAAATTCTCCAAGTATTCCCTGCAACCACAAACATTGAGTAGTTGCATTCACAAAACCTTTGTAGTTTTCCTCTATATATGAAAGTAAAATTGCACTCTGTTTATTACTTGAACAACTGATTGGTCCATCTGCAAGAATAAACACATATCCAGAATTTGATTTTCTATCAGTGTTAGCACCTTCCCAATCAGAGTCGATAAAACCAACTAATTCTAGGATAGATTGTGCAACATCGTGAATCCCATGAGTTTTTGTTCCTTGTACAAAGTTTAGGATTCTATTTGTTTCCCACCAATGGACGTCATGAGGTTGATCCATGTGCCTAGAAGCCACACTCACAACATAAGATATATTAGGTCGAGTATGAGTCAAATAAAGAAGACAACCAACCAGTTACCTACACAAGGTGTTGTTTTCTAATGGAGTTGACTGTGCTTCTTCAAGCTTAACTCCTGAAAGGAAAGGAGTCTTTCTTGGCTTACAATCCTTCATTATGAACTTATTCAACAAATATGAAGCATACTTGGAATGATGTACCTTGATTTCAGTATCTAATTGAGAAATTTCAAGCCCCAAAACTTGGATTTAAAATCCCAAATCAGTCATAGCACAACATGATTTCAACCCAAAATCCAACGACATCAGACGAAAAGCACTGTTTTGTCAAAATTTCAATTTGAAATGTCAAATTTTGATTATTTATTTTTTAAATTGTACAATCGGTTGTCGCATTTTCGACGTTGATTTTGACTGTCGTATTTTTTACTCATGGTCGTCGGATATTCGACTTCCAAGCACATCAGATTTCTAACTCCATACTTGTCGACTTTCTGACTCCAATGTTGTCGAATATGCGACGCAGTTTCGTTGGATTGGTGACGTAGTTTCAATTTTTGTTTGCAATCATAACTAGGCCTTTTGCAACAGATAACTAGGTTATTATTGTTGGTTATTCAACGACTATTGAATTTGAAAATATATAAATTACAGAAACATTTCGACATGTTTGCTATAGAAGTGACAAACAATTTGCGAAAATTAGTTTATTCCTTGACGGATGGTTTGAGGAATTTTTTTATTCTTTGACGAATAGTTTGCAAAATTATTTTATTTGTCGATGGACTGTTTGCATACATCATTTTATCGACAGATGGTTTGCGGAAATTATTTTATTCTTCGATAAACCACCATTTGTGAAAATATTGATGTGTGGACCTTGATTTTTTAAGGTTTTTGGTATTCTTCATTCAATATTTTTGTGACAAAATGTCAAATAACAATATTCCTGATCCAAATGAACAAAATCGACAATTTCTTGCTAGACTGTGGGATGCAGCGAAAAGAAGGGGTGATGGGAAATGTTATTGTCCATGTAGTTAATTTAGAGGATTTAAGAGGAGAATAATATTGATCACAACAACCACCAAACATTGTAGGGAACATGGACATGCTAAGAGGGGGGAATGAATATCATCCATATGTAAGTTTAGGATTATAAAGGTTTTTTTTTGTTGCTTTGTTAAATGTATGTATTATTTTAATATGTCTTATATTAAATTAAATCTATTTATGTATTCATGTAATTATAAAGCAAATACATCCTACGACATATCATCCAGAGGAAGTTCTTTTAGAACAAGTACCGTAGGAACATGGAGCTATGCTTAATGGAGAACAAGTTAATAATCCTATTGAAGAAGATGATCATACTGATAACGTATTTGAAGATGATGGTACAAATACATTGATCCATGATTAATTTAATGTTAGAATGGATGATTATGATGATGATGATCATGAGAATATTGATGACTTTGATGATGTTCACGATATACCTATTCTTGAGAAGGCACATGAACCCCTTTATGAAGGCTCCAAAAGAAATATTCTCTCTGCTATAATGTTGATAATGAACTTGAAGGTTATGAATGGTCTTTCAAACATATCAATCACATGGATGTTAAGGTATGTAAAATAATCCATCACATATATATGATCATGATAAAGGTTATATTTGTTTGTCTAATAATTGTATTGTTAATTCAGAATTCAAATTAATACGAATGAAATGTGTTTCATTAATATTATTTATATATTATATTAACTCTATTTTTATTTTTATTTGATGTAGCTTGATAGCTGAAGTTTTGTTACCACCATCCAATATTTTACCTCGAATATATCAATATTTATTTTCCATCATGAAAGAGATTGGAATGCATTATGAAGCAATTCATGCATGCCTTGATGACCATGTTATATATTATAATTAGCATGAATTTGCAACAAAATGTATGAAATGTCATATAAGTAGATATCGAACAGATCAAGTAACAAAAAAGGTGGCTCATAAGGTTCTTCGTTATATTCCCATCATTCCACGTTTGCAACGACTGTTCATGTGCAATAACATAGTGCAATTTATGTATTACCATGCAAGGAACATAATTCAAGATGATGTTATTCGAATGCCTGCATATGGTTCTGAATTTAGAGATATGGAGGAAAAGTGGTCTCAATTTAAAGAAGAACCCCATAATCTTAAGATTTCTTTGGCAACCGATGGTGTTAATCCATTTACATAAAAGAGATCCATTTACACGGTGTGGCCTATTTTTGTTATCAACAATAACATTCCTCAATGGTTTTCAATAAAGGGGGATCACATAATGTTGTCGATGGTTATTCCAGGTATATTGTGTCTACAACTGTTTTATTTTTAATGTAGTTGTGGCATCTCATTTGTCATATTCTGTTTCCAAATGTCATATATATATATATATATATATATATATATATATATATTATTGTACTCTTGTGCATGGTTTATATATCTTAATGGTTCTCATAATTATATATTTTATATGTACTTCAAATCAATCAGGTAAGTTTCAAGTCAAAGATATGAATGTATATATCGAACCTCTTATAGATGAGTTACTGAAGTTATGGAATGGCATCAATATGTATGACGTATCTAGATCAATACGACAAAGGAAATTTGAATTCCATGCAATGCTTGTATGGACAATACACGATGCCCTAGGGTTAACCCATTTTTGTGGTTTGTATTTTTAAGTTCCACTTTAATTGCATTTAATTTTATGAAGTAGTTAATATAGTTTATATATAATTATAATTGACATAGATATTCCATATATATATTGTAGGTCTTCAGACAACGAGAAAATTTCATGTCCAGTTTGTGGTCCTAAGATCAAATCTCGTTGCTCAAAAAGCTTAAGAAAGGAGGTGTTTGATGAGTATAGGAATTTCCTCTCTAAGAATCACAGGTATAGAACAACTGAAAAAAATCTTTTCAATGGGAAGCAAGAGACTGCATTAAAACCATGGAGAATGACACCTCACCTTTGGAAGTTGCAATATAATAGAAATATTCAAGATGGTACATATGGATCATCGTATATGAATTGTTATGTATTTTTTTATTGTGTGTTGTTTACTATAGTGGTCGTAATTTATTTTTGTAATTTATTTATAAACTAATATTCATGATTTCCATCGTGATCATGAAGGAATTAATGGGCTTCCATGAGGAATGAAAATTTATCATAAACAATTCAGCACGTTTCCCTACTATGAGCACCTACAAATCGCTCATCTATTTGATACAATGCATATCGAAAAAAATGTGACTGAAACATTAGAGCAACTATTGGACCTACGGAGCAACAAAGAAAAAATTGTGAAATTTTGCAAAGACATTCAAGAAGGAAACCATGCAATGAAAGATGTCATTCAATTTCATAGCAATAGAGACCAAATTAATATAAACTCAATTCCATGGATGTTTACGAAGAAACAAGGTAATGTTGTAAAAGAAGTCATGCGGAAAATTAAATTTTCCACTCAATTTTGTGTGAACATGAAGAATATCTTAACAAAGAAAGGTGATTTTGCGGGGGTGAAAACGCATGATTAACACGTCTTCATGAAGGTAATTGTTATTATTATGTCCATATAATTATTGTTTTTTTTTTAATTCCAGTTCATATTTTTGTTTTTTTTTTGTCTACTCTTTGTTTAAAAAATGATGTGGTTTGTATATTTTTATAGTATGTTCTACCTATCTCTCTTCCAGACAACTTCGACAACAATGTCAAATAAGTTATATATAATATTGGGAAATACATGAGATAACTAGCAATTATTTGCATGTGCTTAGTGTTTCTTTAATTCATCGTATAATTTAGATTTGTTTTTTGTGCACTAATTCATGTTATGTAAATTAATGTTTCTTTTGTTAAATATCGTTATTGGTTTGTGTCACTTGTAGATGGTTGTCATTTAAATAAATCCATAAAGAAGATATAAAGTATTGGAGGAGAGAAATTCCTCGTCTCATGTGTGAAATGCAAAATCATCTACCTTCGACATTTTTCAATGCATAGGAACACTACCTCATACACCAAGTTGAAGACATTGAATTGTGTGGACCTGTGCACTCAAGGTCCATATGGATGGTTGAGAGGCACTTGAAACTTATGAAGGGTTTGGTTAGACAACGAGCACGTGATGAGGGTTCTATGAGGGAGGGATATATAGTACATACCAAAACATGTTGTATGTTAGTGAATATCTTCCTAATTTAGCGTCAAAGCTCAATTTACGTTGCATTTGTGATCTGAACTTCAATAACAATTTTGAAGGGGAGTACCCTAAAGGGGAAAGGTAGATCGATGAAGGTGAAAGGTAATTATTAGCTAGTGGATGTTAATTAATATAATACATTTGAATGTTGACTTTTATGTATATATATCATACATATTCTATTTGCATATTTAATTTATTGCATCAATTAAGAGCGTATACTTTGTTAAGATAATTTAAATATGTCTTGAATTTTAACTTTTATTGTCATCAAGCAGTTGGTCAAGAGTTGGATGCAATTCATTGATACGTCACAAACAATCTTGACTAGATTAAGGTATGGATTGAACAATGCAAACAATCGGGTCATGGAATATCATGGGAAGGTTTGGCTTCATTAGTTAAAACAACTGTTATATCCTCAAATAAATTGGTCAAATTTATTTTATTAAGTGATATAAAGTCATTAAGATGAAGTATTATTAAATTTTTTAAGAGTCTTTTAGAGGAGATTTACTGCAAAAATGGCGTTTTTACTATGCTGAGTCATCATTTTCAAATAATGATTCTGAGCAACTGGAGAATCAGTTTTTAGAACGGGAGAAGGTTTTTGTTCCTAACATGACAAAGAATAATAACCTCTATTAGTTTTCCTACAGGTTTCTTATATTGGGAGAATCGAATCCATCTCTCAGCCCTAAATTTTAGATCTCAGAATTCCACTGTTTGACACATGTTTTTGAAATACAGATGTCGGGCAAATGAAAAGGAATCTCAAATAAATGAGAGAGGTTTTTGCTCATAAAAAAATCTCTCATTTTTCCAAAATGGGTTTTTATTTGAGAGATATAGTTCAATCTCTGAGCAGTATATTTCCATAAATTTCTGCATTTTCCATCCACCTCACAAATTCGGATTTGAGATAGGAAAAGAGGTTATCAGATCCATCTTTTGAGGATATTGAAACTAATTTGTAAAGATTATTTAATCTCATTGAAGATTCATTGTATTGATGGGGGGAGAATTCAGTCTTGGGACTGAAGGTTCAACTTATGGAGATTATACATTGCTTATATTCCCAGACTTCTCATAGCATATCATAATATAAGCTTCTTTTGCCTATTATGTTCAGTTTTTCCTCTTGTTTATTCTATGCTTGTATTTGAATGATTTATTTCATTTATTATTCTTATCTAGTGTCTGATAACTGTCATCTTGTCATTACACTGATAAAACTAAGCTTTACAAGTATTCTTTGCTTATTGTATTGGCCAATCAGATATATTGCTTATGTATGTTTCTGCTGATATTATAAGATATGTCCACACATTCACCTTTATTAAATCCTCTAAACAAAGTTGTCTAAAATCCTTGTCCATATGAATATGTCTATGCATGTATTGATTGAGTAAACCTTGTGATAGTCATTCCATTTTGATCCACCTATCCACCCATCATTGAGAAAACAGTTAAGTTACCAGGAATCTTCGAGCTACAACCTAGAAGAGTTTCCTGGAATGCTAACAGCAACACATCACAATGGAGATATCAATCTTACATAAAGGGAAATTGATTTAGCATATGGTTTAAAAGATAAGCATGAAAGAATATTAATCAACAACTCTAATTTATTTTGTTTACAAATTACATATTGATGTACATGTTGTTTTTTTTCTTGTATGGTTGCATAAACATGATGAACTTAATCATAAATATTGAATCATTATGTAATATGTTCATGTATGGCTTATTGTAGGTAAAACACCATAAGGCTATGGTGTGCAATGGTTGTAGATATCGCATCAAAAAGCTGGATGAAACAAAGAAAACAACATATTGTGGGATATCTGCAGTCTTTGAGGTGACAAATGTTGCATCTAGAAGTGACAGACATCCAGAACGCTCAAAAAATCGATACTATGGGTATTTGGAATATATTCTTCAGTGTGACTTTTAAATCCTTCAATGTAATTATGTTCGTTGTCAAATGGTACAGGTTACGATTGAATCAACATGATCCTGATAGAACTATTATTGAACATGATAATGGATTTACCATGGTAAATACAAGTTTTTTTGAGTTGGGAATGAATCCCTGCGTTCTTCCAAGCCAATGTGAACATGTATTTTACTCTAAGGTTCTAGGGAAAGAAGGTTGGTCATTTGTAGTGAGACAAGATCCAAGGGGAAGGCCAGTAAAGTATAACCTAGAGGAAGGTAATGAAGAGGGTCTGAAAGAAGAAGACGATGATGAATATCATGATCAACATGAGTTAGATGATCATGATGATCCAGAAGAAGATGTCCAAGAATTAGTTGAATTAGAAGATGTAGCAAACAATTCCCATGAAGATAATATCGACGATGACATGATGATCATAACTGACTTAGATGACAATGATGACATGGCCAATCCTTACAAGGTTGACTCTAGATCTGATGATACGAATGATGTCTTGGATGATGACTTGGATGAAGAAGATGATGAAGTCTATTAAAGTGTACAAGGCATGCAGTAATTTCTCTACTCTATATATTTTGATTGAATCTTGCGATATAAATATTGAATTTTATTGGTACTGAAAATTCAATAATTTATTTAGAAATATTATTTTATCTTATTTGTTTTAAAAAGAGTAACTAACATTAATGTGCTTCCACAATGTGCTTTCGGCATCATCATCATCATCATCATAATAATTGTGAAATTCATCGTCAAACATGACTGTCACTAACAATTCGAGCAACAAAAACCATACCTATAGATTAATTAATTTTCTATGTGGGGCCAACGATGAATTTTTTTATATATGTGTCGGCTTAGTGTGAAATTTGGCATGGGTAGACTAAACACATGCATTCACGGCGTGGGAGCGTTTCCAGACTCAAACATCATCATTATCGTCATCATCATCATCGTCATCATCATCAACAACAACAACATCATCATAAACATAATGATGATCATCAACAACAACATCATCATAAACATAATGATCATCATCAACAACAATATCATCATAAACATAACGATCATCATCAACAACAACATCATCATCAGCATCATCATCGTCGTCGTCATCATCGTCATATGTGCCGAATTGGTGTGAAATTTGGCATGGTTACACTAGACACATCATCATCATCATCATAACCAACAACATCATCATCATCGTTGTCACCGTCGTCATCGTCATCAACATCATCATCATCATCATTATCATCATTTCATATGAGATCAACATGGTGATCACCATCATCATCGTCGTCGTCGTCGTCATCATCGTCATTGTCATCGTCATCAACATCAACATCAACATCATCGTCATCATCATCATCAACAACAACATCATCATCAACATCATCATCATCATTGTCGTTGTCATCAACAACAAAAACATCATCATCATCATCATCAACAACATGATCATCAACAACAACATCATAATCATCGTCATTGTCATCGTCATCGTCATCATCATCATCATCAACATCATCATCGTCAACATCATCATCAGCAACATCGTCGTCATCATCATCGTCAACGTCATCGTCATCATCTTCATCATTTCATATGAAATCAACATGGTGATCCCATCTTCATGATGATGATCATCATCATCATTGTCATCGTCGTCATCATCATCATCATCAATATCAACATCAACAACATCATCATCATCAACAACAGCATCATCGTCATCATCAACATCATCTATTCTTTTTCGTCATCGTCGTCGTCATCATCATCATTGTCCTCGTCATCATCATCATCATTGTCGTCGTCGTCGTCAACATCATCATCATCGTCATCGTCGTCGTCATCATCATCATCAACAACAACAACAACAACATCATCATCATCATCAACATCATCATAATCATCGATATCGTCGTCATCGTCATCATCATCATCGTCATCATCGTCGTCGTCGTCATCATCATCGTCGCTGTCAACTTCATCGTCATCTTCATCGTTAAACATGACTCTCAATAACGAATCGAGCAACAAAAACCATAACTATAGATTAATTAATGTGCTCTGTGGGGCCTATGCCGCCTATTAGCACTCGCTCTAAATTTTGAATAAACATCGGTGATAATGGGCTATTAGGAAGAGGTATAGTCAAAAAATTTCCAGGCTTGGAAACCTCGAGAATGGGCCACCACAGGACAAGCAGCACAGACCAACGGAAGTAGAGGATTTCACAACAGAGGAGGCACACCAAGAACTAAGCTACGAAGTCGCATGAAATCTGTGGCTCGCATACCTTCCCAACGTCCATAATCAGTTAATGACCAGATCCACAACAGGTGCACGCCCTCATGAAGGGAAGTGCAGGGAGTGTAATATTGCATCGAGGTCTCGAACTCCCGAAGGGCCCACCTATATCAAACAGCCAAGATCTTCCATAGCAGAAAGATCAAAGGTGCAGAACCTTCGCGCTATCCCAACTCGCACGATGGATAAGGAAAGAGATGACCGCGAAATGGAGGAAGGGCCCTAATGACTAGATGGTGGTGATCAGACGAAGGGATGATCAACGACCATGATGGAAATTGCCACAAGAAGATGCACGATGGATAGTGGATGGGGGCAATGCAAAACCAAGTAGGACGCCCCACCTCCGACGGTGGGGATTCAACGAGATGGGTAACCAACAGATGCGATCCGTGTCGCGATAGGGACATGCTCAAGGGTTAATTAGCAGATGGATCGCAAAGTGCGGTAGGGACCACATAGTCGAAAAAGAATCAAGTAAGGGAAGAGGCTGCAAAGTCAAGGTCAGGAAAAACGATATCGACGACGTACGCCACGTCTGGGAATCCTGAGGGTTGCTACCTGTCATGTGCAAGGTGGTCATACGCGCCGTACGAGAAGGGAGCAGTGCACTGAAACCCGATTATACCGGTATCATCACAAGGGGAGTTAAGGAAGTGACCAGCATCGAATTCGCCCACGAAAAACTAGCCTGAGGCCTATTACAAGTGAGCTTGAAGGTCACTTCCACCATTAATTCCATGACATCATAGCTAAGGAGTGGCGTAGTTGGAACCTCCACATAAGAATCCGAATCAAGAGCCCATGTGACTGTTCGTGTGCCATCATACCACTCAGCGATGGCGCATGAGAGGGATTGACAGACCCACACCAAGATCCTTCACTCGGCTTGTTATAATGCCACCATCTGGTCTTCACCAGGGGGGTAAATTGAGCAAACGGTGATGGAAAACAAGTTATTAATGACAAATCGTTGTTCTGATGTGAAGCCCGAGGGCCTTGGTACTAGGTTTGCAATGAGTGGTCCACTTAAGGCACCCATGATTCCTTACGCCCTGCCAACCATTGGGTGGGGAGGAGGGTTTTAGTTATTTCCAGACTATTTCATTGAAGCAGCTTCATCCATCAGGGCAGAGATGTTCATTCCATCCGAGGGGTTTTTTGACACCAGTAAGGTCGATGGAAGGACCCATACCACATTAACACAACTTTTTAAGGATGGTAAAGACAAGGTTGTCCTAATAAAATGTTGCACCCCCACATAAACGACGCCTGGGGTATCCAACCAGATGGGTATTCCACCAGAACCTCCAAACAAGTCCTTGGACGTCACTAGCAAGGTATATAGTATTCATCACTAGGGACGGGCGGTCTGAGTGGATGCTCATGCGGGGGAAGAAAGAAAAGGAGAGTTTTTTCATCATCATCATTGATTCATAATGCCAACTACATCAAAGGTTATGACGAATCCAAGGACATGTTGGGAGGGCATGCCCTCGAAGAAGAGGGTAGTCTTGGTGACTAGGCAGTGTAGGCGACCGAGAGCCTACAAGAATGACAAGCACATCAAAACTCCAGTATTTTCAATAATAGGGTAGTCATCCTGAGGTCTGCGAGCTTAACAGTGCTCACAGGGCAGGAAGAAGCTGCCAGTCAGAGGACCCAACTTAGAATAAGTATAGTCATTCCTGCCAACTACAAGCATGGGTAGAGAATGATCCTAGAACACAAAGGAACAATAAAAGGCATAAGCAGAAAGGGTCGTGGGGATATTTCAAGCCCATACGTTCGAAAGCATGAAGACTGAATAAAGCCATTAGTACTTACACATGTTTGATTCTGCCAAAGCAAGCAAGCCTGCATCCATGAGCCATAGTGCCATTCCGACCAGCATGCGTGTCATAGCCTATTGCCTATCTCACCAATGAAAACGTGGCGAATCTTCCACCTAATGCAGTCTGTTAGGATTTTCATATGATTATTTAGGGTTAATCCCATATTTTGTAACCGCTTTGATACCATTTTTTGGGACGTATCCTGAGGGTAACGCTTATTATATATAGAACCTCCCTTTAGGAGGATAGGGGTTGGAATGATTTACATTTTTTAGGACTCAACGTCGGTTTTTGTAGCTCTGCAACATTTTGGGGAGTGTTTAATGAATATATTTCTCTGTGTTTATGAGATTCATCATGGTGCTTACATTCAGTGTGTGCTTTCTCTTTTTATTTCATTTTCATGTGTGTTGTTCTGCCAATATATTTCTAGATTAGTATGCAGGAATTCACTCTCTGTTAAGCGCTTATGCATCAGAAATTGTGTTTGTAATGTGAATGTGATTGCTACTATGGAATTCATCCATCAATAGATTCTTCATTTTAGCTGCCTCCCTTTGTCATTTTCCACTAAAGGTGTTCTCAGAGATTCGCCCTTGATAAACGACTCTGTGATGCACCAAGCTCTTTCCTTTTTCTGATTGCCATCGCTTTAAACATATTTCGATGAATGTTGTGCTTACTTTGCCTCATATCGCCAAAGAGAAAACCATTTTCATTATATGTTGTAACATCTTTGAATGTTTCAGAGTTTGACTCCATCGCCCAATGGTTTTGATCTTGTTTGTCATTTCAACCTATTTTATTTTGTAATTTTCCATGTTACTAGCGGAAATCTAGTATTCTGCACACTTGTTATTGTTAAATTTGTATCTAAAGGTTACCGTGACAAGAGATATCCCTTATGACTGCCTCGGCTAGAGGGCAGTCTAAAGATTGGTTGAAATGGTTACCCCTGTTACTTCCTACAACAACCATAGGAAAATTACAGGGTGATAATATCTTGGTGTCATTGTCGAGGAGCGAATGAGCAAATCATCCCTGGATAAAACGACATTGCTCAGTTCTATGACCTGGCTGAGCAGTCAATCTTAGACACATTTTTGGTTGCATATGCTCCAGCGACTCCACTCAAGTCCTTTAAAGGCGACTCCACTGGGAACCTTGAACACCGGGAAGATGCAAAGTTTTTCAAAGGTCCCAGGGAAACTCCACTGGGGAAAATGAGCCCAATATAGCAGAACCTGGAAGGGAATGGTATAAAATTAGGTACTTGGGTGACTTTCTCCAAGATATATTTTTCTTCCTGGTGCATCTTTTTCTATATTTCCTTGGGCTGTTCAGAACAATTTTCCAATATCTATCACGCTCAGGGAAATACCCCGGACCCACTCTTGTACACCCCTCTTTAAAGACCTAGAGATCTTCCTCTCCCTATACACATGCCTCAGACCAAAACCCTTCATCCGAGACCCATGAGGCTCATGATGCTGCTGCTAATCTAATTCCCTCCTCTAAACAAGCCTCATCCAACTCCGAGGTGACGGGACTCCCTGTTGCTACAACATTGCCTTCCCTCCATTCAGAACCTGCAGATCCTTCGTCATTTAACATTTTAGTCCCTCTTGAAAGATCTTTCATAACCCCAATAAGAGCCAAATTATTCGCCCCCATAATTCTCCCTGGAATCCTTCACGACCTTCCCCAGGGGTATGCCTAGAGACTCAAACAATTTTCTAGTGAGAAGGGGTAGTCAGCTGAAGAACATTTGGGGAGGTTTACGGACTGGATTGACCTAGAAGAGGTGGAACATGAAGACATTAAGGTCAGAATGTTCACCCAAATCCTTGCTGGAGAGGCAAGGAGATGGTTCACCAGCCTTACAAATAACTCCATCCTGAGTTATCAAGTTTTGGAGGACGTTTCAAAGAAAGGTGGGTAGAGAAAAAGGACCCCAGGAGATGTTTGTCTCAGTTCTACTCCATCGGAAGGGAAATGAGCGAATCTATCCGAGATTTCTCTGACATCTTTATGAAATTTTATGATGCTATCCCTTCTGAGTTCAAACCTCCTCCTGGCGCGGCCCAGCTCCAGTACACTGAGGCCTTTGATAGCGAATTCTCGTTGTGGCTCAGTGAAAGAAGGTTAGCATCTCTGGCTGATATGCAAAAAAATTCCATAGAGTTGGAGATGAACCTAACTACTTCCAGGGACAAGGGGAGAGAAGAAAAAAAATAAAGGACACAGAATGAATATCTCTCCTAGATCCTTCCCTCTGACACCCTGGAGACCACAAGGAATGAAAGGATGAAGGCCATAGAAATCTGGAGGAAGATATTCACGATGGACCCCAGTCCCTGTCTCATAAGCAGCCAAGAATATAGAGGACCCCTGTCTATTGAGACAACTCATGCTGCCTGGGAGGACGTACATGAACACGCAGGGCTTCCTCTGCTAGTGGAAGAGGAAGAATACAAACAACCACAATCCCCTCTGCCTTCAAATACTGCTTCTCATGAAGAAGACATTCAACAGGAGGAAGGTAACTGCATGCCATTATGCTTCGCCTCATTTAATATTCTGAAATAGAGGTTAAAAAGTTCAAATGGAGTGCAGAGTGAGGTCATGGCATGGTTTAGAACAGATGATGAGGGGAGCAAACAAACGACGTCTGCAACACATCCTAGTTGTTCTTCCTATGAGCACACAGAGGAGCAATCTGGGCCTATGCAGGAAGAGTATTACAACTTGTTTGATGAAGAAAATAGCCTGCCTATTGTAATCCTTGTGTGTGGGAATTTTGAGGAGGTTTTCAGGCCCCCACTATATAACAAATACGATGATAGCTGCTCAGAATATGAGGGTCCAAAATGGGATGTTTTTTCCCGCTCTTCTAGTTCAAAAAACCTATGTCAAGAATATCACATTTCTTGGTATTCTATTGAAAGAATTTCCTATGAAATGGAGGGGGAATAACAGGGCGTGGTTTTCAGTAATCGAGAGGAGGCAACTAAGGTTGCAGATACAGATGGTCACAGGTTCCCCTTGCATGAGTTTTTTAAAGAGCAGCCGAGGATTTTGCAGGGGAGGACATAGTTGGAGCAGTGATCATGGAGCCAACGAATGCTGGGAGAGGTTCAGTACAGTCATGGGTTTTATGATTAGTGGCTGAGTACGTGGAGCAGCTTGGTCATGACAAGTGTATAGCAGTATTTACAAAGGGATTTCATGACCCACTGGCCACACCAAATGAATGGAATGATAGGACAATTATGCGCAACAAGAACCAAAGGTTCAAGAATAAACTCCTAGCATTCCTCTTCTCACTACTGCCCTCAATCAATCATGAAGGAAGGACTTGAAAACATAGTCACCTGCTTAATTGGCTTCACTACAAGTTAGAAGTCACCTGACTGAGTGGTAATACTTGTGTAAAGTAGGGTAGGTAGGATTGAATAAGCTTGGCCTGGCTAGCATTTTATTTCTGCAATTTTTCATTTGATTTGTCATCTATTCAACTTTATTTCAGAACACGTGGGTAAGTTTTCAAGAAATAGCCACAAAACAGCCTGATGGATTAGGCACGTGATCTATGCATGTTCTTTGCTACCTCACAAGGAGGATAGCATCCCTAAGTTGGAGCTGCGGTCAGCACTCGCGCTAAATTTTGAATAAATGTCGGTGATAATGGGCTATCGGGAAGGGGTATAGTCAGAACTTTTCCAGGCTTGGAAACCTCAAGCATGGGCCACCACAGGACAGACAGCGAATACCAGTGGAAGTGGAGGATTTCACAACGAGGAGGTGCAACAAGAACTAAGCTATGAATTCACGCAAAATTCGTCGCTCGCATACCTTCCCAACGACCATAATCAGTTGACGATCGGATCCATGACATGTGCACACCTTGATGACGGGAAGTGTGGGGAGTGTAAGATTGCATCGAGGTATCAAAATCCCGGAGGGCCCACCTAGGTCAAATGGTTGATATATCCCATAGAAGAAATATCAAAGGCGCAGAACCTTCGCGCTATCCCAACTCGCACGATGGATAAGGTAGGAGACGACCACAAAATGGAGGAAGGCCCCGCATGACTGGATAGTGGCGATCGGACAAGGGAACGATTGACGACCATGATGGAAATTGCCATGAGAAGATGCGTGATGGATAGTGGAGGGGGGAAATGCGAAATCAAGTAGGACCCCCCACCTCCTACGGCGAGGATTCAGCGAGATGGGTAACCAACAACTACGATGGGTAACCAACGGCAGTTCTCGGATCCGTAGTGCCATTTCGACCAGCGTGCATGTCATAGCGTATTGCCTATATCAGTAATGAAACCATGGCGAATATACCACCTAATGCAGTCTGTTAGGATTTTGATATGATTATTCTGGGTTAATCTCATATTTTGTAACTGCTTTGATACCCTATTTTGGGATGTATCCCGAGGGTAATGCTTATTATAAATAGAACCTCCCTTGAGGAGGATAGGGGTTGGACTGATTTACATTTTTTAGGCCTTAGCACCGGTTTTTGTAGCTCTACAACATTTTTGGGAGTGTTTAATAAATATATTTCTCTATGTTTATGAGATTCATCACGATGCTTACATTCAGTGTGTTCTTTTTCTGTTTAATTCATTTTCATGTGTGTTGTTCTGCCAATACATTTCTAGATTAATATGAAGGAATTTTCTCTTTGTTAAGCACTCCATCATCAAAAGTCATATTTGTAATGTGAATGTGATAGATGCTATGGAATTCATTCATCGATAGGTGCTTTGTTTTAGCTATCTCCCTTTGTCATTTTCCACTAAAGGTGTTCTTAGAGATTCGTCCTTGATAGACACCTTTGTGCTACACCAGGCTCTTTCCTTTTTCTTCTTTCCATCGCTTTAAATATATTTCGTTGAATGATGTGCTTAATTTTCCTCATATCACCGAAGAGAAAACCCTTTTCTTTATATGCTGTAATGTCCTTGAAGGTTTCATACTTTGACTCCATCTCCCAATGGTTTTGATTTTGTTTGTCTTTTCAACCTGTTTTATTTTGTAATTGTCCATGTTACTAGAAGAAATCTAGTCTTCTGTGCGCTCGTTATTGTTAAATGTGTATGTGAAGGTTGCCATGACAAGAGAGAGCCCTCTCTAACTTCCTTGACTAGAGGGAAGTATAAATATTGGTTGAAATGGTTACCCCTGTGACTTCCTACAACAGCCATAGGAAAATTACAGAGTGCTAACATGGCCAACGATGAATTTTTTTATATATGTGTCGCCTTGGTGTGAAATTTGGCATGGTTACACTAGACACATGCATTGACGGTGTTGGAGGGTTTCTAGACTCAAACATCATCATCATCATCATCGTCATCGTCGTCGTCGTCATCATCAACAACATCATCATCATCATCATCATCATCATTTCATATGAGATCAACATGGTGATCACCATCTTCATCATCATCGTCATCATCATCATCATCATCATTTCCATCGTCATAGTCATCATCATCATCAACGTCATCATGACATGATGACGATGATGCAATTACAAAGTCTTTAAATAAAGGAGATAACATGCAGCCTTAAATAACTATAAGTAACATTTTATCTAGAAATTCATCTAGACTTGCATTGCATTGGGTTTCATATAGAAAAAATATATTAGGTCTTTGGTTTTGGGATTCAATATACAACATTCACTATAACTAATATTTTATCTAATATTCACTATAACAAATATTTTATCTACGGAATTTGTTTGGCATGCTTAGGGTTTCGTATAAAAATAAATATTGGATTTTAAGATTGAATTATCATACATTTTATTAATGTCAAAGTCGGGAAGTTTTTTCTTCCTTTTATTATTGATTTGAACTATTATAGGTGATTTAAAACCACAAAACAATCTAAAATATATCTCTATCTTTATAATTCAATGAAATGATTATTGCTTAAAATAATTGTATCGATTTTCAACATTTTTGACATTGAAAAGTTTGTATAAACACCCTTAAAATATATATCTTAAACATTTATAAGTACATCTATATTGGTGATGAAGGTGTAACTTCTTTTAAATATGTTATTGAGCCTTATTTAAAATAACAATTTAATGTCTAAACTAGTATTATTCATAGACAAAGTAATAAACGATAACTATCGTAATCTACAACTACTACTATTCTAAACACAATATACCCCATAATCATTAGGAGGATTGACATAGTCATCCTCTTTTGCACTATGATCCTTGCATTGTATGTATAGTATAGTTTAGTAGTCACATACACCT
The DNA here is from genome assembly GCA_001517045.1 of Pseudotsuga menziesii. Classification (NCBI taxonomy): domain Eukaryota; kingdom Viridiplantae; phylum Streptophyta; class Pinopsida; order Pinales; family Pinaceae; genus Pseudotsuga; species Pseudotsuga menziesii. The sequence goes on from LPNX011053975.1 coordinate 141,619, forward strand.
ACCCACTTGGTGGTACAAGGGTGTGACATACTTATATATTTATCCAATACATAACCCACACATTCAAAAAATACAAAGCTTACAAGGAGAAGCTCGCTATTCTTTTTGCACTAGGCGGGTATTTTTTAAGGTAGTCACGGTGTTCTCTGAAATTTTGGTTCATGGGTTGTCTGCAATTTGTCTTCACGGGCTGCTAATGGTTTTACTGCATCTTCAATACGGCTTCCTGCAATGTCTTTGATATGTATGTAGGTTAATTGTAAGTAGGTTTAATAAAAAACAAAGGTTAATTTAGTATGGTCAAAATTGAAATGTTAACGCCATGGTATGGAATGAGCAACGTTATAATGGTCTGGTCTGGTTTATAATGGTCTGTAATGAGCAAAGTTAACCCCATGGTGACCTCAACAATGTAATAGCAACCTCGTTAGGGCTTTATCTGACCCTTTATGACCTTGACTATGCAATGACATCAATATTAAGGTCTTGATCCAATCTTCAATGACTTCAACTATGCACCGACATCTCTGCTAAACCCTTGAACTTACCCACGATGGATTCAACATGTGCAACGGCGGCCCTGATGGCCTCAACTGAGCAACAACAACCTCACAGATGGTTAGATTTGACCTTCGTTGACCTCAATTTGAACAATGTTAATCCTGGTGAGGCTTGATTTGATCTTCAGTATCCCTGATCATTGACCCAACAACCCTACTAGAGCTCTTTTTTATCACAGTGACTTTATCCGTTGTCTAAGAAGCCCTTGTCAAGGCTTAAACAAACTTATGGTTCCAAGGTAGCCCTTTTTAGGACTTAAACGAACTTCTGGTTTTTGGTTTCAGGGCTTAAACAAAGCCCTTGGATTTCAATATTATTCTCTATGCAAATCCATAACTAGTACATGTGCACATTTTTCCCACAAAAAATCGTTGCTATTGCAACACTTGTGCTTCATTATAGCCACGAACATGACCCCTTCTTTTCATGGGAAAACTTTCATGGCTATAGCTACACTTTCCACTCTTCGCCGCAAATGTGACGAATGGATGGCTTCTACCACAACAATGTTTCATCTCTATTGCGACGAAAAAATGGTTTGTATTTCGATGAAGATCCGTCGCTATTACGATGTTAATTTAGCGACGAAGGCCAGACAGGCCGTCACAATTGTGACAAAAGGAAATATTTTTAAAAATTCAGCAAATTTCTTTCAATGATGTTTTTGTTGGTTTAGAGATGGATCTTCATTGGTGTATCAACGAAGGCTTCGTCTCTCTAGCAACGACAGACATTTAAAAAAAAAATAGTGATGAAGTTGTCCTTGGTTTGGCAACGAAGCTTCGTTGGAGTATCGACAAAGGGTGTGTCGCTACAGCGACGACAAAAAATTTTATTTTATTTTTAAACAAGGTTGTTGCGACAAAGTTGCCGTTGGTTTAGCGATGAAGGATCGTTGGAGTAGCGATGAAGGGTTCATCGCTATAGCGACGGAAGGTAAATTAAAAACAAAAAAAAACAAAAAAGTTGCAACGAAGCTGTCATTGGTTTAGTGACGATAGGAATTTTTTTTTAATTCCGACGAAGTTGTGATACTAGCAACAAAATTGTCCTTCGCTAGTATAGCAAGTTCATCAACACTTGATAGGTATGTTCGTCGCTTTATACTCATTGCTAAGCACCGCATATAAATCTAGCAAATGGGATAGAATAGTTGTGTCATCCTCAATAATTTTCTTTCTTTTCAAAGTGAGACTTAGGTCACTTCTATTGTTTGCTTCAGAATGACTTTCATCATATTCTTTGAGCATACAACTTAGATTTTGTCCCACTCCCCTTAGGACTAGTCACTACACTTCCTTGCCCTAGTCACATATCTTCTTCCCAGTTCTTGGAATTTAGCCCATCATATGACAACTACAAGTTTCTCCACAAGCTACTAGTAGCAGAAATGGGGTCTAAATTCCGTTGCAATATGATACACTGAGGATATCACACAGAGACAGGGAATTAGGAAGCATGAAAAGCCTCATAAACTGGAGCTTCCATAAAGAGTATTAATTGCCTATTTTTCCTTAAAGGTTCTGTGTGTTCACCTTTCCCATGGAAGATGCTTATCTTCTTGTCATGAAATGTTAAGTTGAAATTGACATGTGTTCTCCTTCTTCTACAAATACATCGGTCTCTATTATTTCAGACATTGCCAACACCGTGTCAGTTCTTTGTACTTTTAAAAGCTCCACAACAGCCAAACCCAATACTTGGAAACAACTTTGGAATGGAATGCTCTGCTCGTTTTTGGAACGCTCCAATCAGTTCTTTATGTAGTATTATGAGCCGCTTATTCTAGTGATTATCGTAAATGCATTCACATGTGGTATGGTGATTAGCATTTAATTGAAATGTGAAGAAGCTAATTGGGAAGGGGAAAATCGAATCCGCCCCTTGGAGTGGGGATATCGATATGTTTTCAACTCTTCGAGTGGTTTTGCGACAATTTTACTACACTGGCAGATTCAAGTGGTGTGATTTCCATGAAGATTTTGCAAAAGTGGAAGGAAATTATTACGTTATTTGATCTTTCAAGGTCGATCATAAATTTTTCCACGAGTCACGACATTCATTATTGGAGTGTTTTTCGATTCCCCGTCTTAAACGCTATTTAAATGTGTGTATATACTTCCAACTATTATTATTTTATTTTATTTTGGCTCGACTCCCCACTGGAGATATAATGTTCGTCTTTTTTAATATTGAGTGTTAAAATTTTTAATTTTGGCACATACGACACTCCAAAAATACTAACCACTTATTATTCAAAAACAACTAAGAGCTAATAATTCAAGATGAGAATAAAAACCATAGGCAAAATATTTACCCAAAGAAATGGCAATGCACCAAGGCTAATTTACCATCCAAACTATGGTATTTAGCTTAAAATAGCTCCCATCCCAACCAACAATACATCCAGATAAATCATTTAGTTAATTAAAATGACTGATCCTTTACTAAAATAAAATACTGCTGACAAGTATTTCAAAAGTCCCACTTGTTTGTCATGTATTTTCCAACATTACTAACAATAACTAAAAAGCCATAATTAGAAACGATAAAATCTTGAAATTCTTGGAACCAGAACTCCCCTTTCGGCATATCCACAACCTGTTTTGACAAAGAATCAATGAGGGAATTGAAATTTCGATCAATATAAATGATTGTGAAGCTGTTGAAACTGTCTATCAGACTTATCATTCTATTGCACCAATGTTCAAGCGTCAAAGACCAAAAAACTGAAATACCTAAAAACCCAATCTACAATGACTTTCGAGTCACCCAACACCTGAATACAATGAATTTCTTTTTTTACCCCAAAATTCAACAACCCTACAACACCAATGATTTGGCTCTGTGTTTGTGTTGATCCTACGTCCCAATTTTAACCCCAAAAAAAGATTTTCAAACAAATTGAGTACCATTCCTTTCCCGTGTCCCTTTCTATTTGTTGCCTCATTAAAAAAATCACAAAAGAAGTTGTACTCAAGGAACGGTTTTGCAAATTTTCAAAAGTTGCAATAACTGAGACACCAATGTGTGATGCATGTAGTTTCTTTTAGACATGCACGTAAAATCCAAGCAGTTGCAATAACTGAGACACCAATGTGTGATGCATGTAGTTTCTTTTAGACATGCACGTCAAATCCAAGCATTGTATAAAGAAAAAACACTTAGAACATTTATAATGATTTTATAAAATATGTACAATGTTGGTAATCATATTCCCACACCATTACAATTACAATTGATTTTTACAACTTTGGTCATGTCCTTGTGCTAATTTATTTGCCATTATTCTATTAATTATCTTGTTGGGATCATATATATGTGTGTGTATGTGTGTGTTTATTGTCTAATATATATATGTTTGTGTCGTTAGTTTTATATATATATATAAGTAGTATGTATTTTTTACAATAAAAAATGGGTACAGGTAGGTTAGTAACCTCAATCTAACACCAATTAAATGAATGAAGATAACAACATCTCATTGGTTTTAAGTCAGAGAAAAAATGAATGGCCAAATCTTGTAAGTAATGAGATTGCTTTTATCAAAGAGAAGGAAGTTGGTAATTCAGTTAATATATTAAAATATTAAAACAATATACATATATAACATACACAATAGTTTATATTTATTGTAGCTTTGGATTGATAAAAAGGAAATAATAGTTTTATTTATATGGAAACCTTGGACATAATTATGATATGAAAAAAAGGTATGATACGAAAAAATATTATAAAAAATATGAAAGTAAAATAATGATTTATCTTACCGTTTGTATTTATATACTCCAAAGATATTGTTCAAAGATATTGCGTTGTATACAACATGATGTTGCACTGTAAATAGATATTTTGGACGATTGAATAAGGTTACTTTGGTTCCTTTTAATTCAATTTTCACTCGTTTCAATTTTCACTTGGCTTTAACCCATAGAGGCAACACTTGGATTCCTAACAATACAATATAGTAAACACATTAAGGATCCCTCTTTATTTATTTTGAAAGAGGTTTCCAAGGTGAATATTAGCACTCAACAACTTGAATTTGTATTAGTGGAAAGTAGGTAGTTCGTTGACTAAGCTTTTATCTTGCCACGAAAGGATTAATATTAATGGCATTTGTCATTCTCATGGTTGAATCCAACTATTCCATAGTAAGGTTAACTATTGAGTACCGAGTTCATTACCAAGTTTATTCTTTGTAAAGATTATGGTTCTTAATTTTCATTTTGTTATTGGTATTAGAGGTTGGTTGTGTAAATGCCATGGCTACCTCCATACTTTGCAAGGTGTTACTAGTCTAAACTTTAAAAGTGAAATATAAAAATGTTGAGTTACACGACATGGATTGGAGATTTTATTTTTCGAGAGTAAAGAATATCTCCAACAACTATCTAGTTCTATGTTCTTTCACAATCGGATAAGAGATTTCTTATCTCAATAATTTTCGTTTTTGTTGCGAGTATTATTACTGGTAACAATGACGGGCTAAAAACATACCTTTTAACCTTCTCACCCCTTCTATACACAGTCGAACAATTGCAAGAAAATCTCATTAACAAATTGGCTTTGCAAATCTAGGTAATCACTAATCTTTCTACCCCCTCGGTATCTAATACACTGATTATGTGGTTGAGTTAATTTTATTTGCCTTGTTAATGGGATCAAACCTTAACATGAGGGGGTGTGCCGCTAGTTTATACCTCCCACCATGCTATCTTTAAGGAAAGACCTTAAAGTAATATAGATTCTTCATAGAAACAAAAGAGTGCATGTTATAATGACTAATGCACATTACTTATATCCTTCCCACAACCAGCTTACAATATCTCTTCTATATTCACATTACAGTATTGAATGTGTTCTTGTTGCTACATTATTGGTTCCTATGGCTTGATCGCTTATTTAATAGTCTCATCTTTCTCTCTATCATTATTTGGTGCTCCTATTACTGCACTTATGTGTCCTTTTTCTAACTGCAAAAGTTGGTATTGTGCATGCTTATTTTGGGCTTGTATTTTTCGAAAGTCCAAATCTACAATAGATGTTGCATCATCAATTGTGTTTCCATCATATTCGAGTCTCTTCAACAGTGATCAGTGACTCAGAGACAACTTTCAATTAGATAGAACACCAAAGCACCTTAATCATAGTTGGTAGCACACTTACAAAACAGTGAAAGAAAGCACGCATATGGGCAAGAAGGATAAGAATCCAGAGTGAAGTTTGACATACATGGAATGGAAGCGACAGAAGATGACAGAGAGTGGGAATGAAAAGATGAGGGTTCGTATCCCCCTATAAACTTGTTTGAAGTACAATTATGAAAACCTGGAACAGAGGAAGATTGCAAATACAGTAGGAAAACCGAGGCAATTAAATCGCAGACGGAGGAGGAAGAAAGCAGAGCTCCCAATATTGACACGTGGTGGACACAATATCATCCTCCTTAGATCACCCATCTTTTCCATATGTTAGTCATTTGCAACGTGGAATCCTCCATATTAGGAAGTTGTTTTTGTCGAGTATATGAACCAAGTTAATCTACAAAATTCATATAAATGACATCATGCATTTGTGTCATGTTGAGTATATGAACGGAGTTAATCTACATAAATAAATTGCTCCAAAAGGTGCATCATAATGTCGCATCATAATGTCGAAGAGAAAATTGAATAAATATATAAATTGAATTAACATTAAATATAATTGGTCTTTAAAAAAATATGTTGATTTAAGTTAGTAACAACGTTACAACTTTGGTTGTAACTTGTTATCTTATAAAAATTGCAATTACTTAGAAAATATATTAAAGTACATTAAAAGAAGAGATATCTTAAGCTCTTTGTATGTTTGAGGGCATGTCTCAAAGAGGCATAGTCTCATGGAAATCAATGATAATGAGTTATGTGCAAAGAAAGAAGTGTAATGAGGTCAATAAACTCTTTTGTCAAAAGGGTATTCAATGTAGTAAAACTTAATGTAGGCATATTTGACATCCTTTTATCTGAGTGGGTACACTTATTTTATTTGCAACATGGCACAGAGATCCATTTACTTACTAAGAAGTATATTTGATATTTACATACTTTCACTCCCAAATTTCCACAAGTAAATTTAATAATGGGAATTTTCATTAGAACATTTTGTCGTGTAAGCCCTTTTTGGTTTTATATTCCATAATGGTCTAGATGTGATCCATTCAATTTACTCTTATTTCTGAAGCTACCAGTAGGAGGAATATTGTAATCCTCTTCCCAACCACATGTAGCTTATGACACCTCCTAGTGAATTGGTGTATGTTCCACGCCACCAGACCATATTAATACAACTAGGTGGATCAATGTTATAAAGAAAAAGTATATAATATATACTCACAAAACAAATCACAACACTTAAGTGACCATGTAACTACTCTATTTCTTTGTTATACAATCAAGTTGTGCTTGTGTGCATTATAACATTAAGAAAGGATGTTAACCCTTGCATGACGATTAACTCCATAATTGAATAAGCATGGCATTAAGATTACAACTATGTACTAAATATCCTCACATCATCATCAATGCAATTTCTAAGGAACCTAGGTGCCAAGTAACCATTGTGCTTCCTATGTAAACCATTTATTTTATCTAACATCCTAAGGGCTAAATCCCTTCAATATAGAATAAAATACAAGATAGAAGATTCTTCATTCTCATGGTTTTATAATGTAATAATTTTTAGTCTCAGGTTAATTCCCTTTGTAATTACATATCCAATTGCTATAAATCTGTAACTGACTATAGTGCTTAATTGAAGATATTTTTTAGATAGCTTTAAAAGTAATATTTGCCCAAGAGTGAGATATATACATGATTTTAAAGTTTATGACACTAGGGATAGGTTTGTTGGTCCAAAGTAAACTTCAAATCTAAGAAAAATAGTGATTAATCCCTAAATGCCATTAGAGGAAATTTCAACTCAAAATGGGTCTCCTAAAAGAAATTAATAAAATAATAGTTAAAATAATAAAATAATATTTATTAATTTTGGAGGAAGAAAAGAAAAAATACTATTTTTTTGTTTGTATTTTCCACATATCTCCCCGTGTTTTTACTCAAATTCGATCAGGAGAGTTCCTTGGATGCGGAATTAAATTTCTCATCCAACGAGTACCCACTCGGCATACTTTCATCATCACATTTTTCAAGTATTTCTTGTTTTTGGGGTAGAGGGGTCTGTCAAAAGTATGCCAAGTGGGTACTCGTTGGATGTGGAATTCAATTCCGCATACAACAAGCTCTCCCGATTGAAATTTGAGTAAAAACACGAGGATATATGTCAAAAATACAAACAAAAAAAGTAGTTTTTTTTTGGGTACCTATCCCCAAATTTATATTAAAAAAGTGTTTAAGACCTATACGGTATTTCAAATTTAAAGCAATTTCATTGGCTAACACATGATGACATCGAATTTGAATCAGAGTTAAAAGGCCCATTTTGAGTTGAAATTTCCTCTAATGATTGATCCTAAACCATGGGATATGTCCTTCAACCATAATACTTGCATAAGAGTACATTGATCCTAAACCATGGGGATATGTCCTTCACCCATAATACTTGCATAAGAGTGGTAGATAATCCCAGTTGGAAGGGTTGGCACAATAGATATAGGTTGGCTTACCAATGCCATGGTTACTTTACATATGGCTTGGATATGAAAATTTTAACCACATAAAACCAGTAATGTAATCTAGAAAAAAATGTAGGACTCTGCCATGAACCAAATTCTCATTATTGACAAGATGACCTCTAAGTTTATGACAATGTCGTGGAAATAAAATATCAGTTTTGCACAATTGTCGGAAAGAATTAGCTTATGAGCAGTTCATACTCAGCAATGGCCTTCATATCTGCTTCAAATTTGGTGAGAGGAGAAAAGAAGAGCCAGATTCATGTTTTGCAGAAGAATATGAAACTTACTCTTTACAAAACCAAAAGATTTTGCATACCTAAACGATTATGGAATCCCTTCCTCATGTGTGTAAAATATGTCGAATTCGAAATAAAAAACCAATCATATGAAAAAAAAATTCAATCAAAACACCCATCATGAATTTCTTCAAATATACCATACAAAGACAGAAATATAAAGCATGCAATCCATTATATTTATACGATCATAATATCAATTCAGGAAACGACTTGCATGAAATCCATATATGCTTACATACTGACAAACAAGGAATCCAATTCTTATTGTTTCACGTTGATCTTACCTGTTTTAAATTTGTGTGACCTAACACTCCATGGAACTGCAACATTTGGTAGCATGTTGGAATAATTTCCCATGTTGGAGCAGCAGAGGATTAATCACCAGATCGTCACGGGTAAGAGGTCATTTTTGTAGCACTTTTATCCAGCTTCTTTAATTACAATCACTCCCATGTTTATTGATATAAATTAGTTTGTTTGTCCAGTTGTGGGGTTGTGCTCAAAAAGATGACCTTGCACACTTCGTATTTGAGCGTTTTAGATCCAAGGTCGTACCAGTAGGGCTCTATGAGATTCTTGTTTGATTCTTTGATCAGATATGATGCAGACTCAATGTTGTCGCATATGCCCAACCCCATAATATTCTTGTCGTATAAAGACATATAAAATGCGTAGGAACAAATCCATTTCAACTGCTTAAAGTATGCCTTTAAGATGGAAAGGTAGCTGTATGTGAACACCTCTTGTTTCTTTATGGTGGACTGTATTCTATGAAGAATCACAATGTCTCCAAGCATCGGTTGGCCAAACGATACATCTCAATACTCCTCACATCTTAATTGAAACTATCGCCACTCCACCGCCCTCACTACTGACGACGCCCATTCCTTGTTCAATTCATCTACAATTCTAGAATCATGTTTCTCTGACAATACCGCTTTCTAGACATAAAAAATTCCCTAAATGTAGAAATATCGAATATATTTTTAGTGTATGAACTTCATGAATACATGTCTTTATGTTAATCTCATGACTTTATTATATATACTTACCCAGGAGCCATTAACACTGGTAAGGACGGTCTATTTGGTGTTTCCTTCCTTGTGAAAGGCGGGGATAAGTTTAACATTGATGTGGTGGAACACATATCGAATATTGTAGCCCTCGATTGGCTTATAGACGGTGAGCACCACTTTGCTACTCGTCGCCTCTCGTGGAAGTGGAAGTGCAAGAGCCATTAATTCCAGATGTAGCAGTTAATGTAAAGAAAAAGCACTTTAATACTGATGATATGCTCTAATAAACAAGCAGAGTGAAGGATCAGGTGGGAGACTTGCAACTTCACTTTGGCTTCGAAATCTGTGTGTGAAAATTCAAACATCATACTAAGGAACATGTCAACAATGAAGAAGATGACCGGGAGGTCCAGGGGTGTTACCAATAATCGAAACTTCCCTATTCGCGACGCCACTTTCCTGTTCAGTATAAAAACTTCAAAGACACGGTAAACAAATGACATGAGTCAGATGGTCAAGCAAGAAAGACACATGGGAAAATAGAGTTGGGTGGAGGGACGACGAACATGAACAGTGAGGACATGTGGAAGAAAACCATTATGATTCTGAGAGGTTGATCGATCTGGAGAGCTTACAGTAAGCAGTGGAATTGATAGAAAGACGTATAAACTCATCTAAAATCATTCATTTGGTCGACTTCTGCTTCAAGATAATGGTGCCTCCAAAACATAACTGAGATTTTTCTCACGTAATCTGCTTCTCTTATATGAGTAACGAGTGATAGAATTCCATTGTGAAAACTGTAATAGCATGGAAAGTGAAATCACATATAACCTACTCCAATGATTCTAAGTTCAGGAATTATCATAATGCATGAAACATGGTAGTTCTTGTTTTCATTACTTTCATTCTTCTTAATGGTTATCTCTTAAGACGATAATAAGGAACAATGAGTGCCATTCACATCCTATAATTTTCACCTACATTAGATATAACTTTTAGATAATGGTCATTCAATTTCTTAGTTAAGACGAGGGAACTATGAAATACTATTTCTTAATGGGAGAATATGATGGGTTACATTTTGAAGCAAGGAAAAACAATTCAATGGCCTCATTTAAGCAAGGTGAAAATTTTGGGTTTATCTTGGTTTTTTTACCCATAAATCTAAACTATTAATTTTCTCTATTTCTATTATTTTTAAACAAATACTTGTTGCTCGCCAACTCTCTCGTTGCGTTGAGAGGAACTTTCTATAGACTAAAGTGGAAGAGATATTCCATGTTTGTCATGTTGATGTGGCACATGTCAGCTCCAAAATAATGAGTAAAAATTGTCACATTTATCACATGTTGACTTAGAACATTTGTAATATATATATATATATATATATATATTATTTCAAATTTCAATTCAATATGTAAACAATTTCATACTTCAAATATCTAAGAAAGCAATATCATATTTGAATTACTCACACTCTAGCTCTATCAAGCAATTTGCCATCAAACTAAGCAATTGAAATCAAGTAATTCTAATTCTATGATAATATTGTTGATTAAGTATGATCACATATCCAAATTGGAATCAACTCATGTACGTATATTATCACATATCCTCTGTGTGCAAAGGTTAAAAGTCCTTCAACCTTTGACTTAACAGAAATAACAATTCCAATCTATCATGCAAACTTGAAAAGTCCTTCAACATTTGACATACAAGAATCACAATTCCAATCTATCAAAGCTAAACATTTCAATAGGCAACAATCCATTACCCTTCCACCTTCCAACAAACAATAAAATAATACTGAATATGATGGATCTTATTAGAGAGATTCAATCTTCCAATGAATCAATCTTAAATCCCCCACACTTTGATGAAAAAATTTCGAATATTTGAAGATATTGGAGTGCCCATGACATTTACATCTAAAGGCCGAGATATGTTCGCGATCGTCCAAAAGATAAAGAAAGAAATTGTTGTCAGAAGAAGAGAGGAGATCATTTGCTACTTCGTTATAAATTTCCATTGCAAAAATATTTAAGACAAATACTCGCTCTGAGTGATGCAACATAACATCAATTGTCCTCATTATTACAATGTGTAGAATAAAATACATCAATTGTCCTCACCATTACAATGTGTAGAATAAAATACAGTGAGGGACCAAAAATAAAAAATAAGTCTAGCTCCAATACCTTGTCTATATACTTGTAAATATCAATCACAGAATGACCTACGGTGCCCTTCATATGTCTTTCCATTGCTCGTCTTCCCATTTGCAAATATTGTTACTACAACAACCACCGCAATCAATGCTATTGTTTCCTGATTTGGGATTTGGGCTCAGATGGAGAGACTGAGCAGAGAACTATGAGTTAATATTAAATCACAATTGAGACCACTAAGAGCTGAGAAAGCACCTCCTTTTCCCCTTCTTCATAAACCTCATCTATGGACGCTTCTGTCACATGCCCCAATTTTGCAAAAATAATATTATCATATTTGATTTTATTTCAAGACAATATGTTAAATTTTATGCTAAGTTGTAATTGATGACTCAGCAGAGTCAAGGATGTTGAATGTAATTCTGAATATTTTAATTATAAATAAATAAAAGTGGAGACAACAGCTTGGGAGAGCTGTTAAAAGAGTATTTACTGGTCAAGTTGGTGGAGGAGACTGGGTGGAGAGCAAATAGACAAGTGGCAGCATCCTCAAACACTTCCAATGTTACAGGTGGCAACCTCCCTACATTTGGGGTCATGATCCTCCAAGAAAGTGGGATTAGAGTAGGTGGTTCAATTAATGACAACTGACCCAAAAGACCTAGGCAATCTTAATAAAAATGCCCATTGAAGAGAGCTGAGGCTGCTCATTCCAGGAAGGAGATCATTTAGGTGAATGAACTTCAAAGGATTTCAATGGCAAGGGAATTTGTGGAAGGTGTTTGAGGGGTTAACTGCAGAAAGTGATCTAGTGCATCTTTTCAGCTAAAGGATATTACTGCCGAGTGCAGAGTTATTATTGAGTCATTGGACTAGTATTTTGTTTGCTTGCTCCACCAGTTCTCAGCCAAGGAGACCAGGAACAGGCTTGGGGGTCCTGAGGAGACGTTGTTTGAACGCTCTCCAGGAGTTGGTAGGGAGGAATGGCCTCCCAACGCTGTTGTTGTCCAGCTTAAACAGGTTCTACAGTCTTTTATTTTACTGTGTTAAAAGTTTATATGTGAGATTGACTGATTAACGAATGGGTAAATGTTTAGTAGTAATCTGATAGAGATTGTAATCTTTTAGTTATTTGAAATATTGAATCTGTAATTGATGAAAAATAATCCTAACCTGTGTTTTTCCACATCTGGAGTGGACCAGACCGTACTCCAGCACAGGCAGTGTAATTAAATAGATTATAGATAGGTTAGAAACCTGAAATGAACTGATGTGTTATGCAGTAATTTATTATGTATGTAGTTGTTATCAGAGAAGAACAATATCCTATTAGTAAGTTTATTGTTAGCTATATTGTTGTTGTAAAAACGCTAGAAAAGGAATAGCCAAATACTTTACAGATAGCTGGTTATTATATTATCAATTTATTCAAGCAAATAAGTTATTTCTTTTACGCAGTACTCTATTTTGTAAATTATACTATTAACCTGTAACAAAGGCAAAAGAACTAACTTAGATAAAGCACTCATTTTATTCTGCGAAGAAAGAATAAAGTTGTTTTACATAGTTTATTTTACTGTTCATATTATCTAACTATATCTACAAATGTTCATACTTCTAGTAGGGTAGTAGTAGCATAAATAACTACTATAAACAAATTAAAGTACATCAATGAAGAACATTGTAACAAAGAACAATAATAAACCTACTTATATTTTTATTTAATAAAAACAACTAGAATACGATGGTAAATAACATTTGTTAATGTTATTTATAAAAGAATTAATTTATTTAAATAATATAAACAAGAAGTTACTTATAAAAGAAAGTACAGGTTTGAAACCCTACTAGCAATAACATTGTAAATAATAATCATTGAAACACTAATCCAAGTATATGTAATAATTGTTATCAAACTACAAAACTATGGTAGATTATTACAGTCCCTTAAGGACAATGAAAGGATAACTTTGGAAATATAATACACTATACACCTGTACAATATTTAAATCAATTAATTATTAAAATAAAACTGGAAGAATAAATTAAAGAAGTTATTTTACACATAGGTCACCTACAGGAAACCTAACCCGAATATCCGAGCTTGTATTAAACAATTATAACATGATGAAATAACAGGTTAAGCTACTAACAGTATCATTAATACGAACTAATTAATATTCAGCAAAGTTTTCTTTTACACAGGAAAAGAAGGTAAAACCCTAGCTCGTGTTCTGAGCAAACAGTTGCCCTGTATTCAATTACTATCCAAAATAATTACAGTCATAACCTAGGGTAAATATATTGCTTATTTTAGAAATAGCATTAAAACAAAATTTATTCCACATACACAGAGTTACAAAATCATACACAGGTGAAACAAATCTAAGTTAAAGACCGACTGTCTTTAAGGATTTTCCATTGCTTCCACGAGCTCGAAGGCGAAACTTAAACAAAACTAACACCGTACAAAATTTAGCTAAAAGCCGAGCACCCATATCGTAATATGGAGTGTTTTATAAACAAGTATTAACACAACTTTGTACAAAAACAAATAAACACATTTACAAGTCACGGCTTGAGCCGGAGTACCCTGCTAAAAGCAAGGGTTTAACAAAAACTAAACTAGTAGTCTGAAGAACAGTAACCCGTGAAGGGTAACTAATAGGCCGTAAATTTCCAACTAGAAACTATCCCTTCAAGACTGCACAAGTAGGGAATTCCATTGTTAACCAGGGCTTACCCGTAGACATAGTGCCGGATCTTTTTTTCTAGAGTATCGTTTCCTTGAGACAAGTGAACTGTCACCTGCAATCAGAAAACCTAAGTTAATTAAAATATATTTCAGAACTGTAAACTGAAGTAAAATCTAGTTTAAGAGTTCTAAGAGTTACTGTAACTGAAATTGAATGTTAGGGAACCACGAAGGAACAGCAGCACTGCCACCAGCAAAACAAAAAGCCAAGTCTTCATTCTTGCAGCAACAGAGGAACCAGAGACTCATATACAAGCCACTGACAGTAATAGAAGAAAGAGGCATGGGAAACGGCCAGCAAGAACTAGATAGCGAAGCTGAAGCTGTCACCAACAATGCAAGGCATGGAAATGAGTTTCACAAACCCTACGACAAGGACAGTAATGTAACCGCAGCAAGCAAATTATTTAAATTATCTCTGCAAGGGCAAGCCGCGGAGAAAAAAAATAAGGAGCCACTCGCAGGCCGTAAACCTTATGCCACGACTCTCTACAGACCTTGCAAAGATAGGACACACAGTTCACATAAAGAGTTTAGAACGGTTAAGGTAGGCTGAAATCAATTTTATCCAGGACTCGGAGCATAGCTAGCAATAGCAAGCTAGCATGGCCGCCATGAAAGAAGTTGCAGAGCAACCCGAATGCCCGAGAACTACGGAGGGAAATAACAAAGGGTAGGGTTACGACGAGTTTTATAATTCCAACACTTGGCCGAGAGAATACCACGTGGTCACTCTAAATTTTTAACCATCCAATGTGTCGACACAATAGTTACCTTCTTTACAGTGATAAACAATAATTTGGATTATGGTGCACATTGCATAAAAACCTTATTATTACCTTGTATTCGATTACATCGCATATTGTATGGTATGGTAGTTTAGTACCAAAGTTAATCACGTTAAAACCATACGTTGACTTAACAATCGGTGTCACCTTTAAAACTTTAGTTTACCTCGAAATAATTCATGCATAGAAATATATATATCATCGTCAACCATACATTAATATATTGTAGCATCGAAATTACATTTCGGATATTGGTAAACCTTGTTCTTAAACCTTGACCTTGAGTTGTGTAGCAACCATGTGTTATATGGGAGATGCCAAGTAAAAAGGTATTATAATCATTTAACCATTATAGTTTCTATATGTAGCAAACATTTAGTCTATGCATAGTTTATTTTGTTTCCAACTACAATTCAAGTTGTGACACTTATAAGGTTTCACAACATAGTATTGAAGAGAATCATGAACTCTATTTTACTCATGTTTATAGCTTTGAGCTTTTTATAAACTTGTATGTCTATAAACCAGATAGTTTATGCATGTTACAAGTCTCTTAGAAACCAATAAATGAGTTGGTAGCAAAACTAGGAATTTGGCTAAGTATAATATAAGAACACTTTGTTTTAAATTCTTTTACATAGCTCAGGTCAACGAGACATTAAAAGAATAATGTTTGATTTCTCAAACATGGCAATTGCTATTAATCCAACATGTCTTGTGAAGAAGTAAAAATGGATTTAGGATTATGTAACCTATCAGGTGCTTAGCATGGTGTAGAAAGTCGATCGTTCTCGAAAACATCCACTTCAGCAAACTGTTTATGGATAGTAACTTAATACAAGAAAAGTATTTTAGAGAAATAAGTAACTGATCTGGAACTTTCCTACTAGAGTCTAAGTCTTTAGAACCACATGTTCCGAAGTATTGATAAGAATTTTACAGGCAGTAAGCTTCTTTGCAGAAGTTAAATGTCAAACAGTTGGTTATACTGATATTATAATGTATAAATATTGATAGAACAATCATTACAACATTATAGACTATGCACACTAAAGTAGAAGTTTCTTGCAGCTAAGATTACAAGTTGAAAGCCAAAGAAAGTATTTTACTGTCGCTACATACAGTAAAGAAAGATATTCAATTACTTGTTTTTTGTGTACAAAAAAAAATGAAGGAAACAAAACTGTTTTACCTCACGGAAGTAGTTTGAAATATAACAGCTTATTTACTAAGCTTGTAATTGCAAAAAGAAATATTGCTGGATACTTTATGAAAATTTAAAGCGTTAGTCATTCAATCATACTTGTAAAACCTGTAAGAACAAGTAAGCTTTCTGCGTTAGCATAAATGCAAAGTAAGCCACGGATTTCAAAGACAGTTTCCACCTAGTTGTCATAAATAAATTTCATCAGAAACTGAAAGTAGAATTAATGCGCAAGTTAAACTAAATCTTATATCAAAAAGGAACTGCTGAGATAATATAATTGAGATTATGTAAAACTAATCTATTGACTATTTCATTTATTGCTAACCTTTAGCTGTTAGTAAACTGCAGTCCCAACATTTTTATGTTATTCAAAATTTTAATTTTTTGTGAAAATTTGGGGTTTTGACATGTGGTATCAAAGCACAAGGTTCAAACACTAGGCCTTGATGAAGCCCAACTAGTTTTTATGAAACAATAAATTTAATTTTTTTTGCTAATGTATTTTTTTTAAATGTTATTCAACAGAGAATTGTTTTCTGAAGTTTAACAAACAGGTATGGAAAGGCTGGAAGAATATGTAGAGGAGGAATCTCCAGTTACTAAACCAAGAAATTTACCAAGAAATCCTATACCAGAGGATTTAACTACCAATTCCTCAGAATTGTTACAAACTGTAAAAGACCAAAAATATGAAATGGAGTCTGTAAAGCAAGAAAATGAAAGGATTCTAAGGGCTCAAGAAGAGTTGAACCAGATCCTAACTCAAAAGTTTCAAACTGAGGGTAGGGGTAGAAGAACTGAATCAGAGGATACAAGTCATCAACGTAAATCTAAAAAGATGAAACATACTAAAACTGAAAGTAGTTCATCTTCTGAAGTGTTTGGTGAACAATGAAATTACCATTCTACTAGTGACAGTAGTGATGATAATCAGTACACAAAAAAGAGGAAATACAAACCTTATGAGGGGATTTTCAGGGAATTCAAAAAGATAAAACCACCAACCTTCAATGGAGAGACTGAGAAGGGGGAGGAAGCTGAATCCTGGTTATCTGGGATGAAGAATTACTTCCAAATATATAACTATTCTAACCAGTTAAAGGCTAGAATGGCTATTTATAACCTCTCAGGAAAGGCTGACATTTGGTGGCAGGACTTGAAAAGAGTTAAGGGGATAAAAGAGAAAAATGTAAACTGGAGTACCTTTAAGAGGTATTTTAAAAAGAAATTTTTGTCTGAGCAGTATTATGAGGAGAGGGAAAAAGAATTTTATGAGCTGAAGTTAGGATCAATGACAATGAAAGATCTGAATAGCAAGTTCTTAAGTCTACTTGGGTATGTACCATACCTTGTAGATGAGAAACCAAAGGTACAACAATTCCTCAATTGTCTACCTTATCATATTAAGAATAGGATTGAATATGATAACTCAAAGACGTTGGAAGAAGCTATGAGAAAAGCTAACTTCTGTTTTGAGCAGAATCGGAAGAATGAAAGCTTGGCCAACTAGAAGGCTAAGAAAAATAATAATCAGTATGAACAAAAGAAGAATGATTTTGTGCCCATCAGAAATTCTAAGAACAATAAAGCCAAAAATTATCCTAATAACAAGAACTTCCAAGGAAATAAGAACAATACACCCAACAATTAGAATAATTCTAAAGGTAAGGAATTTGCAAATAATCATGGAAATTTTACCAAGAACTTTGGGCACAAAGAGCCTATCAAGTGATGGGAATGTAATGGCCCACACTATGCTTCAGTCTGTCCAAATCGAAAGAAGACTGTTAGCAATATTCATACCATACAAGAGGAGATGACCGTTGGGGAACTAGTGAGGACCATGCCCAGAATCAACGCAGCCTTGGAGAATCGACAAGCTGAATATCAGACTTCCATGGTGGAAGTAGAAGGTATGATAAATCAGACCCCTGTAACTATTTTGATTGATCCAGGAGCTAGTCTTAGTTATATTGCACCTAAAATGGTAGAAAGATGTAAGTTATCTATTGAAAAATTTGAGAATTCTTGATTAGTTCAATTAGCCACTAGTGCTAAAAGAAAGGTAACTTGTTTTGTAAAAGAATGTGCGGTAGTTATGGGTAATTTTGAAACTGTTGTCAAGCTTAATGTTTTGCCTCTTGGTTCTTATGATTTGTTGATTGATATGGACTGGTTAGAACAACATAGAGTAATTCTAAATTGTTATGATAAAACCTTCACATGTTTAAACAGTGATGGAAAACTAGTAAGTGTTAAAGAAATCCCTAGAAAAACTACCATAAGGCAGATTTCTGCCCTATAACTTAAGAGAGTTGTTAAAAAGGGATGTAAAGCTTATGCGGTAACAATAACTGATGAAGAGAGTCTAATTAAAACAGATAAGTTAAAAGTGGAAGACATACCAGTCTTAAGAGATTATGTTGATGTATTCCCCGAAGAAATTCCGGGATTACCTCCGAAAAGGGAATTGGATTTCACCATTGAGCTGGTACCTGGTGCAGTACCTAGTTCAAAGGCCCCTTATCGAATGAACATATTGGAATTTAATGAATTAAAATATCAATTAAAAGAATTAATTGATAAAAAGTATATTCGACCAAGTGTGTCTTCCTGGGAGGCACCTGTCATCTTTGTTAAGAAAAAGGACAGAACTATGCGACTTTGCATTGATTACCGTTAGCTAAATAAGATGACCATCAAAAATCGATATCCGTTTCCCCGCATAGATGATATGTTTGATCAACTACATGGAGCCACAGTGTTTTCGAAAATAGATTTAAGGTCTGGATATCATTAAGTAAGGATTAAAAATAAAGACATCTTTAAGACAGCTTTCAGAACTAGATATGATCATTACGAATTTGTCGTAATGCCATTCGGGCTTACCAATGCCCCAGTTGTTTTCATGTGTTTAATGAACAACGTTGTGCATAAGTGTTTAGATAAGTTTGTGGTCGTGTTTATCGACGACATTCTAATCTATTCAAAAACTGAAGAAGAACATAAAGAACATCTAAAAATTGTTTTGCAAGAGTTGAGAGATCATTAACTCTTTGCAAAGTTTAGTAAATGTGATTTCTTTAAGGATAAGATTCAGTATTTAGGTGATGTGGTGACCAAGGAATGGATTTCAGTAGATCATGAAAAGATAAGGGCAATCGAAGATTGGCCGGTTCCTAAGGATGTGACAGATGTTCGATCTTTCATGGGCATTACCGATTACTACCAGAGGTTCATTGAAGGTTTTTCAAGGATCGCAAATCCAATAACTTCCTTGCAAAAGAAAGGAAAGAAGTTCGACTAGAATCAGAAATGTGAAGAAAGCTTTAAAAAGTTAAAAACTTTATTAACCAGTGCACCTATTTTAAGAATAGTTGATCCTAATAAAGAATTTGTAGTGTACACCGAAGCCTGTAATGATGGCTTAAGTAGTGTGCTGACTCAAGAAGGGCATGTTATTGCCTATGAGTCTAGAAAGTTAAAATTTCATGAAAAGAATTATGCAACATATGATCTGGAATTAGCAGTTGTTATACACGCCTTAAAGATGTGGTGACATCACCTAATTGACAGAAAATTCATTTTAATGACTGATAATAAAGGATTGAAGTATCTTTTAGATCAGCTTAATTTAAATGCCAGACAAGCTAGGTGTTTAGCATTCTTAAGTGAATATGATTTTGAAATTCAGCATATAAAAGGTAAAGAAAATAAAGTTGTTGATGCATTAAGTAGGAATGCAAGGCTAAATTTTGCAGCAGCTATCAGCACTTATGCTACATATTTGGATGAACAGCTTAAAGAAGGAATAGAACAAGATGAAATTTATCAGAATTTGCAAGCTAAAACTAAAGAAAATCCAACAGAAAACTTAAGTAAAGGTTACAGTTTAAATGCAAAAGAATTTTTACTGTATAAAGATAGAATGTATGTACCTAACGTACCTAAAGTTAAGCTGTTAATTTTGGACGAAATTCATAAAACTCCCTACTCAGGTCATCTAGGTTATCAAAAAACTATAACTATGTTAAGAAAAGAGTATTTTTGGCCAAATATGAATACTAAAGTAGCAGAATATATTGCTAGGTGTTTTGAATGTCAACAGGTAAAAACTCAACATCAACCCCCAACTGGATGCTTCAGCCATTACCCATTCCTAGCTGAAAATGGTAGATAATTAGTCTAGATTTTATTACTGGGCTGCCTAGAAATCAAAATCAGAATAATTCTATCATGGTAATAGTTGATAAGTTAAGCAAAGCAGCTCACTTCATACCTGTTAAGACTACTTATAAAGCCGCAAACATAGCTGATATTTTTCTACAACATATTTTCTGATTGCATGGAGTACCAAAAGTCATAATCTCAGGTAGAGATCCTAAATTTACAGGAAACTTTTGGAAGTCTTTGTTTAAAGGGTTAAACACTACATTAAAATTTAGTACTTCATTCCATCCTCAAACAAATGGACAAACTGAAAGGGTGAACCAAGTACTGGAAGATCTATTAAAAATGTATGTGAAAGACCAGCCAGGTAAATGGGAGGATTATTTACATCTGGTAGAATTTGCTTATAATAATAATTGTCAGACATCAGCCAGATTTATTCCTTTTGAAATTTTATATGGACAAAAATGTAATACTCCTATCTCTTGGAGTAATCTAGTGGATAGATTGGTATTAGGTCCTGAACTGTTAAAAGAAATGGAAGAAATTGTAAAACAAGTGCAGGGAAATATGAAAGTGGCACAAGATCGGTAGAAAAGTCAAGCAGACTTAAAAAGAACTCCAAAGGAGTTTCAGGTAGGTGAACATGTGTTCATCAAGGTAAGGCCCAAAAAGAGCTCTCTAAGATTGGGGAGTTGTGCAAAATTGGAACCTCATTATTGTGGTCCATTTGAAATTCTATCTAGAATTGGACAAGTAGCTTATCAATTAACATTACCACCAAATTTAAGAGTACATAATGTTTTTCACATTTTCATATTAAAGAAATATGTTCATGATGCTACTCATGTTGTTAACTGGAATGATGTACAGGTGGAACCAGAAGGAGATTTTCTGGTGGAACCGGACTGTATCCTCGGGCGGAGGGAGATTATACTTTGGAACCGCACCATTGGATAGGTGAAGGTGCAATGGAAGCATCTTAGTCCAGAGGAAGCCACCTGGGAATTGGAAAGTAATATGCGAGATGCATATCCAATTCTATTCCAAGGGAATTCTGAGAATGAAGAATAAATAACATCAAGGACGATGTTATATTCTAAGGGGGTGTGTATGTCACATGCCCCAATTTTGCAAAAATAATATTATCATATTTGATTTTATTTCAAGACAATATGTTAAATTTTATGCTAAGTTGTAATTGATGAATCAGCAGAGTCAAGGATGTTGAATGTAATTCTGAATATTTTAATTATAAATAAATAAAAGTGGAGACAACAGCTTGGGAGAGCTGTTAAAAAAGTGTTTATTGGTCAAGTTGGTGGAGGAGACTGGGTGGAGAGCAAATAGACAAGTGGCAGCATCCTCAAACACTTCCAATGTTGCAGGTGGCAACCTCCCTACATTTGAGGTCATGATCCCACAAGAAAGTGGGATTAGAGCAAGTGGCTCAATTAATGACAACTGACCCAAAAGACCTAGGCAATCTTAATAAAAATGCCCATTGAAGAGAGATGAGGCTGCTCATTCCAGGAAGGAGATCATTCAGGTGAATGAACTTCAAAGTATTTCAATGGCAAGGGAATTTGTGGAAGGTGTTTGAGGGCTTAACTGCAGAAAGTGATCTAGTGCAGCTTTTCAGTTGAAGGATCTTACTGCAGAAAGTAATAAGTTAATTAAAATATATTTCAGAACTGTAAACCGAAGTAAAATCTAGTTTAAGAGTTCTAAGAGTTACTGTACCTGAAATTGAAGGTTAGGGAACCACGAAGGAACAGCAGCACCACCAACAACAAAACGAAAAGCCAAGTCTTCATTCTCGCAGCGACAGAGGAACCAGAGACTCATATACAAGCCACTGAGAGCAGTAGAAGAAAGAGGCATGGGAAACAACCAAGCAAGAACCAGACAGCGAAGCTGAAGCTGTCACCAACAATGCAAGGCATGGAAATGAGTTTCACAAACCCTACGACAAGGATAGTATTGTAATCGTAGCAAGCAAATTATTTAAATTATCTCTGCAAGGGCAAGCCGTGGAGAAAACAAATAAGGAGCCACTCGTAGGCCGTAAACCTTATTCCACGACTCTCTACAGACCTTGCAGAGATAAGACACACAGTTCACATAAAGAGTTTAGAACGGTTAAGGTAAGATAAAATCAATTTTATCCAGGACTCGAAGCATAGCTAGCATGGCCGCCATGAAAGAAGTTGCAGAGCGGCCCGAAGGCCCAAGAACTACGGAGGGAAATAACAAAGAGTAGGGTTACAATGAGTTTTATAATTCCAACACTTGGGCGAGAGAAGACCACGTGGTCACTCTAAATTTTTAACCATGCAGTGGGTCGACGCAATAATTACCTGCTTTACAATGATAAACAATAATTCGGATTATGGTGCACGTTGCATAAAAACCTTATTATTACCTTGTATTCGATTACACCGCATATTGTATGGTATGATAGTTTAGTACCAAAGTTGATCACATTAAAACTATACGTTGACTTAACAATCAGTGTCACCTTTAAAACTTTAGTTTACCTCGAAATAATTCATGCATAGAAATATATATATCATCGTCCACCATACATTAATATATTGTAGCATCGAAATTACATTTCGGATATTGGTAAACCTTGTTCTTAAACCTTGACCTTGAGTCATGTAGAAACCATGTGTTATATGGGAGATGCCAAGTAAAAAGGTATTATAATCATTTAACCATTATAGTTTCTATATGTAGCAAACATTTAGTCTATGCATAGTTTATTTTGTTTCCAACTACAATTCAAGTTGTGACACTTATAAGGTTTCACAACATAGTATTAAAGAGAATCGTGACCTCTATTTTACTCATGTTTATAACTTTGAGCTTTTTATAAACTTGTATGTCTATAAACCAGATAGTTTATGCATGTTACAAGTCTCTTAGAAACCAATAAATCAATTGGTAGCAAAACTAGGAATTTGGCTAGGTATAATATAAGAACACTTTGTTTTAAATTCTTTTACATAGCTCAGGTCAACGAGACGTTAAAAGAATAATGGTTGATTTCTCGAACATGGCAATTGCTATTATTCCAACATGTCTTGTGAAGAAGTAAAAATGGATTTAGAATTAGGTAACCTATCAGGTGCTTAGCATGGTGTAGAAAGTCGATCGTTCTCGAAAACATCCACTTCAGTAAACTGTTTATGGATAGTCACTTAATACAAGAAAAGCATTTTAGAGAAATAAGTAATTGATCTAGAACATTCCTACTAGATTCTAAGTCTTTAGAACCACATGTTCCGACGTATTGATAAGAACTTTACAGGCAGTAAGCTTCTTTGCAGAAGTTAAATGTCGAACAGTTGGTTATACTGATATTATAATGTATAAATATTGATAGAACAATCATTACAACATTATAGACTATACACACTAAAGTAGAAGTTTCTTGCAGCTAAGATTACAAGTTGAAAGCCAAAGAAATTATTTTACTGTCGCTACTTACAGTAAAGAAAGATATTCAATTACCTGCTTTTCGTGTACAAAAAAAAAATGAAGGAAACAAAATTGTTTTACCTCACGGAAGTAGTTTGAAATATAACAGCTTATTTACTAAGCTTGTAATTACAAAAAGAAATATTGCTGGATACTTTATAAAAATTTAAAGCGTTAGTCGTTCAATCATACCTTTAAAACCTGTAAGAACAAGTAACCTTTATGCGTTAGCATAAACGCTAAGTAAGCCCCAGATTTCAAAGACAGTTTCCACCTACTTGTCATAAATAAATTTCATCAGAAACTGAAAGCAGAATTAATGCGTAAGTTAAACTAGATCTTATATCAAAAAGGAACCGTTGAGATAATATAATTGAGATTATGTAAAACTAATCTATTAATTATTTTGTTTATTGCTAACCTTTAGCTGTTAGTAAACCGCAGTCCCAGCATTTTTATGTTATTCAAAATTTTAAATTTTTGTGAAAATTTGGGGTTTTGACAGCTTCACTCCCATTGTGAAATATGAAATCAAGGGGCATTCACTGAAACCTGTGAGAATTTTAACAATGATGTCCTTTTTTATTCTGTCATAATGAATGCATTGGTTAGAACTTTTGAGTTTTTGCCTTCTCAATGAAGTTTAGATCGCATTTTTTGGGTCAAAAAGTGTTCACTAGAGGTAAGCTTTACCGAATCCTTTGAATATTTTCATGATATTTTTGGCTCAAGCCGTGGAAATGGTGGCCTTTATCCTAGAAATTGTTAAAGAAAAGAATGGAGCAACAGAAACAGTACAGGCAGATGAGTGCCTTCTCATTATTCAGAGCTATTTAAATAGGAAATAGAAAACAACAATACTGTGGGTGAATACCACAGTTAGGTAAATACTGTGGGTTACCTAACAAACTAACCTAACTACCGGTGAGATTACTCTTTTCAACACACCCCCTTAATCTCAACTGGCAATACATCATCAGCACTGTCTATGCCTAAGTGCTCTCTCTGATATACAAATGCAGATGTTCCCAATGGTTTGGTGAACATGTCAGCTAACTGCTCCTTAGAGCCACAAAATAGTAAAGAAATTTGTTTTTCATTGACTAACTCACAAATGAAGTGATAGCGAGTGTCAATGTGTTTGATTTTTCTATGAAAAACATTATGTTTAGACAATTGTATTGCAGAGTTATTATCATAGAAAATAGAAGTGGGATCTTTTGGAGTGTGTCCCATATCTTTCAATGGTCTTCTTAGCCAAGCTGCATGGCAAGCTGCTGTAGTGGCTGCTACATATTCTGCTTCTGCAGAAGACATGCTCACAATGGGTTGTTTCTAAGATGCCCAAGGGATCAGATTTGTACCCAAATGGAAAGCATAACTAGATGTGTTGTTCCTATCATCAAGACTACCTGCAAAATCACTGTCAGTGTACCCTGTAAGAGTATTGTCTGGTGTATGAGTGTACTAGAGGCCATATCCAAGTGTACCTGCAACATATCTCAGTATTATTTTTCCAATGTTCCAGTGAGAGTCTTTGGGAGATTCCATAAATCTGGATATAAGATTGACAGCATACATCAAATCAGGTCTAGTTGCAGTCAAATACATTAAACTTCCTACCATTTGTTTATAGAGTGTATTGTTTACTGCTGGTTCATCACCATTATTGGTTAACTTGGTGCCTAGAGATATAGGGGTTTCTATTGGTTTACATTTATCCATTCTGAATCTCTGCAAAATATCAATAGCATACTTATGCTGGCAGATAAAAATACCTTTATCAGTTTGAGTAACTTCCAGGCCAAGGAAGTACTTCATCAGTCCTAGATCAATCATTTCAAATTCTTTTTTCATGACTATCCTGAAATTTTCAATCATCAAATTACCAGTGTAAATCATGTCATCAACATAAAGACATACCATCAATATTTTACCTTGCTCTGTTTTGACATACAGAGTGGGCTCATTGCTGCTTCTGTTGAAACCATTGTTGATGAGGTAGGAATCAATCCTACTGTACCAAGCTCGTGGAGCTTGTTTTAGACCATACAAGGCCTTTTTCAGCTTATACACTTTGACTTCATGACCTTTGACAGTATAACCAGCTGGCTGGTCTACATAAACTTCTTCTTCAAGAATACCATTAAGAAAGGCAGATTTCACATCCATTTGATACACATGCCATTGATTTTGTGCTGCAATGGCAAGTACAACTCTGATGATATCCATCCTTGCTACAGGAGCAAAGGTTTCATCATAATCTATACCATACTTCTGTGCATAACCTTTGGCAACCAACCTTGCCTTGTTCTTTTCAAGTTCTCCTTTTTCATTCAATTTGGTTTTATAGACCCATTTGAATCCAATACTTGTTTTGTCTGTAGGGATGTCAACAAGATCCCAAGTCTGATTTTTATCTATTGCATCAATCTCTTCACTCATGGCTTTTACCCACTACGCATCCTTCACTGCATCATTAAAGGATGTGGGCTGATAGGAGAAGAGAGCAAACTGAAGTTGCTCGTCAAGAATTGGAGTCTGTTCATATAACTTTGTCAAGATTTTGGTTTTTCGGTTCTATGGTGGACCATTTGCTGCATCTTCTTGCTGTTGTACTTCCAATCTTGGAATTCTGATAGGTAGACCTGGATGATATGAGTGATCTTCATGTTGTATGTCTGAAGGATCACTCTAGCATTTGTCTTCAATGAACTTTACATCTCTGCTCACCACAAGCTACTTGGTAACAGGATTATATAGCTTGTATGCCTTGTGTTGTTCACTATAACCAGTGAAAATGCAGCGCTCACTTTTCTTGTCTAACTTTCTTCTGAGTTCATCAGGTATATGCGTGAAGGCAACAGAACCAAATATTCTGAGATGTGAGACACTAGTCTTAGTGCCACTCCATGCTTCTTCAGGAATCTTATCTTGGACAGTTACTGTGGGTGATCTGTTGAGCAAGTAGACTGAGCATCCAACAGCTTCAGCCCAATACTCATTTGACAGCTTCTTGTGTGACAACATGCTATGGGCCATGTTCATGATGGTCCAGTTCTTCTATTCAACAACTCCATTCTGTTGTGGAGTGTATCTGGTGGTGAACTATCTCTGAATGTCATACTGCTTACAAAAGTCTGAGAACTCATGTGAATCATATTCACCTCCACCATTTGACCTGAGCATTTTAATGGACTTTCCAGACTATTTCTCATTGAGAGCCTTAAACTCTTTAAACTTGGAGAAAGTCTCTAATTTGTGCCTGAGAAAATAAATCCATGTTTTTTTGCTAAAATCATCAATAAAGGTTAGAAAATAAAAACTGCCTCCTATGGATTGGGTTTGCATGGGTCCACAGAGGTCTGTATGAACTAACTCAAGTTGCTCTTTGGCTCGAGATGTGGAAGTGGGAAAACTGTCCCTATGATGTTTACCAGTGATACAATCCTCACAGGTGCTGGATTTTTTATGAATAATCGGTAATACTTTGACCATTGACTGTTTGTGTAGGAGATGGAGACTCTTCAAGGGAAGATGACCGAATCTACAGTGTCATAACCAGGATTCATCTTGACTAGAAACTGTATGAACTACAAGATGTGGAAGTTTAGCACTCCTAAGACTAAGAGGAAAGATTCTATTCTTGGTCATTTCAACTTTGGCTATGAATCTCTTACTGGGAGGTTTATCATAGATAGCATAGTATGTATCTTGAAACCTAACATCATACTTATTCTGAAGAAATTGACCTATACTGATCAAATTTACAGTCAAATGAGGTACATAAAACACCTCATGAATAGACATTTTTTTCATTTTGACTACTAAGTACAAGAACAATACCTTTTCCTTTTGTTGGAACCAGAGAGTCATCTCCTAGATTGATATTCGTGACAACAGAGGAATCTAGACTAGAGAATAATGACTTGTTACCTGTCATGTGATTGCTGCAACCGCTATCTAGTAGCCATAGATCTGAGCTGCAGTGTTCTTCAGTTGCTTGATAAGATAGAAACATCACCTATGACGAGCCTTCATCTTCTTTGGAGACATTGCCTCTGCTATTGTTCTGGTTATTATTCTGGTCTGCTTGCTTCTTTCTGCATTCTCGTTCATAGTGCCCATAATTCTTGCAGTAGTTACACTGAACATTGGACTTATTTGTCCATCTCTTGCCTCTTCCCCTCTGACCTTGAAGTGGTGAGAGTGTTCTGAATGCTCTGAGTGTTCATGATTGTGATTGGTTCTGTCTTCTGTAGATCGAGACCATCGGCCTCTTATTCCTCTACCTCGTCCTCCTCTGCCTCAACCTCTGTGGAGGGAAGCCTGGGTGTTGAATGCATTAGTCAACGATTCTTCTTTTTGAGTGAATCGTGCTTCATGAGATAGAAGAGATCCAGTCAACTCTTCTAAGGTGAACTTAGACAGATATTTTTCTTCTTCTATGGCAGTCACTACCATAGCAAATTTCTTGGTGAGACACAGGATAATCTTTTGAACAACAATTTTTTGTTCTAGCGGTTCTCCATAGGTTTGGAATTGGGTCACAAGACACGAGACCCTAGTCATGAATTGATCCACAGATTCTGACTCTTTCATCTTCAAACTTTCAAATGGAAGGCATAGGGTTTGTAGTCTTACCATTTTAATGCGATCGGTTCCCTTGTAGGCTGATGCAAGCAGATTCCAAGCCTGATGTGCACTGGTAGCACCTAAGATCCGTGGGAAAATGGACTCTTCAATGCAGCTTTGGATCAGCCATGTGGCTGTGAAATCTCAGTCTCGGCGAGCTTCGAGAGCATTTTTCTGGACATTATTCATTGCGGCTAGAGCAACTGCTTCAAGTTCTTTGAACTTGGTTTCCAACATATCCCAACATTTGTTGAGCTGCAGAAATGTCTTCATTTTGATAGACCAAAATTCATAATTAGCTCCGGTCAAAATAGGTCCGGAGATCGGCTTCAAAGAGCTGGTATTAGCCATCTGAGATGACTAAAAAAAAATTGCCCTTGCTTTTCTTTCTTTTTTTTTATTAAAAGAAAATGATACCTCTGATATCTCAGATCACTGATCGCCGAGATTCCTCCGATGTGCAGGTCCAGGTTCAAGCCCCAGAAACCTCACAATTGAACAGAATAGGAAGGAAATCAACAAGATACGGATCAGAACCCATAAACTCCACAATTCAGCTTAAAAACATGGATGATCAGCTATAAACAGCCGAACAGAAGCCGCAGCACAGAGATATGGGACAACGTCGACTCTGCCTTCGATCAGGCCGGGTTCGATTCCTCTGAAGGCAAATTCAATGTCAGATCTGAAGAAGGCATAAAATTTAGATTCTCCAACGCAAGGCTATGGAATCAATATGCTGAATACTATCTTCATGCTCCGGCGATCAATTGCTTGGCTAAGGAATCAATCTGCTCTGGTCACTGGTTCGAATCGCGTGGTCTCTGTGGAAACTGATGAGAGATTGCTACTAGCGAGTACCAGCGAGGGAGTAAAAATCCTCCGTGCTCTTGGAATCCCGTGAATGTAGCCAAGTTTGATCAGAGAAGGATCCCCTGTTTTTCAGATCTCAAGAAAAAAAAATTACCATGGAACATAATAAAAATGACAACAGCCAAATACCGCTGCTGGAAGGTGCAGATTATTAGATCTATTCGATCTGAATGCACACGGTGGATGGTCTGTGATCCTCGATGATCTAGATCTGGAAGCAATGGGTTTGGCCAATCGTTCACATGAACAAATGTTAAAAACCCATATGGAGCCCAAGAGATCGAATTTAAATCAGGATCATGGCAACGCTGGATTACCAAATGGATATACCAGAGAAAATGAGGAGAGAAAAAAAAAACTGAGCAGGCTGCTAGAAGAGAGAAAGAAAAGAATGGAGAAACAGAAACAGTATGGGTAGATGATTTCCTTCTCATTATTCAGAGCTGTTTAAATAAGAAGTAGAAAACAACAATACTGTGGGTGAATACCACAGGTAGGTAAATATCGTGGGTTACCTAACTCACTAACTCAACTATGGGTGAGATTACTCTCTTCAACACACCCCCTTAATATCAACTGGTAGTACATCATCAGCACTATCTATGCCTAAATATGCCTCCTGGTCTATGTCTCAACTAGGCTTACATTTCATTCAAAAAACTTCAGCTTGACTTTCTTCCTTGAAGTGCACTTGGAATTATTTTTCTGTCTTCTAGATTTTGATGCTAAGTAGTTGATCTTCTTCATCTTCTGGAACATAGTGAAAGTCTTCATCTTTTGTTTCAACATAATTCTTTTGGTTGTCATCTTTACCTGCACACTAAACATTTTTGTTAGAAAAAATATGAATATATTTCAGCTTTTCTTGGAGAGCATTCACATCTTGGTGTTGCTCATCAATGACAACTACTTCATTTGCTTGATTCCACTATGCATCATTCAGTGATTCTTCAAAAATTGTGGGATCAGAAGAAAACAGAGCATATTGTAGATGCTCATCAGTAACAGGAGCCTGCTCATAGATCTCCCTCAAACTTCCGGTTTTCTAGTTTTGGGGTGGACTGCATAATGTTGTTTCTTTTGTGATGCTATTAGTTGGTTGTTGCTCATTCTCAGCAACTATTACAGCTTCTATGCTGCTATCAATTGTCTCTTGTTCAAAGAGACTATCACTCACATCATTGAGTCCCGCTGCAGTGACAGGTTTTCCTTCACTGTCATCATCAAACATAATTGGATCAACATCCTTTGTTGCGATTACATGATCACTAGCTGCCTCTTTGACACGGTCATCTTGACTGTCTTCCACTTCAGTGTGGGATTCCTGGTGCTTTGCCTCACTTACAAAGTCATCTTCCTCTACCGTTGGTTTCTAACTAAAGACTTCTTTTAGTGTATCCCATGCTCTCTTTGGAGTATCAGCTTCTATAATGTAATGAAATAAGGAATAGTCTATACTGTCTTGTATGAGACATAAGGCAACAACTTGCCTTCTTTCTTTTTCAAATTCTATCAAAGCATTAAACTTTTCTGGATCAATGGGATCCTCTTCAGCTATGAAGTGCCACAAGTCTTGTAATTTTAACACATTAATTACTTTAATTACCCATACATCATACTCATCTCCATTAAAGCTCGGCCATAAACCTTGTGGTGTTAAGATATTTCTTACCTCTTCATATTCTTCTGGGATTGCTTCTGGTAGCACCATCTTCAAGAATAGATCTTCTTTTCTAGATCACAACCTTCAATAAGATTGGATGATCAAGCCATCCTAAAGAGCAGTTCGGTCTTCTATTGATGTCAGGGAGTTCACCTTCACAGTCAATTCTCCACCTTTATGGTATGTGCGTAAATAGCTTCAAGGTAACTAAAAACCCATTATATACACTAGCAAATAACAATAAATAGGGATCTAGCTATACTCATCTGTATGGATCTACCCGGATCTACCCTCGCAGAAACCATGTGATTGTATATGTATGAGCTGCTGCCG
The DNA here is from genome assembly GCA_001517045.1 of Pseudotsuga menziesii. Taxonomy (NCBI): domain Eukaryota; kingdom Viridiplantae; phylum Streptophyta; class Pinopsida; order Pinales; family Pinaceae; genus Pseudotsuga; species Pseudotsuga menziesii. Next base: position 173,254 of record LPNX011053975.1, read on the forward strand.
AAATTCAACAGCCAGATTTTATCCCAGTGTGATGCATATGAAGCCTATTGGCTTAATTTTTGCGACTTTGCCAAGAATTGGGGATTAGGCCTGAAAACACACCAGCGATCCAAGAGCTAGCATCGGACTGAAGCTTACATGGTGGAGATTATTTTTCATGAAAGAATGAAACGGATCAGTTCAAGCATATGTTGTCTCCAATAGCTTTAATTCGCTACAACTTCTGATATTGCAGCAAACCCGTGCATTTATCTACGCTAGGAGTTTCCCTCCTACGGTTAATAAATGAAAAAAAACCCTCGAAGGAATCTTGAAGCCAAACCAGGGAAAATCTGGCATCATCCAAACAGGAGAGATCTGAGGATCACACCTATTGCACCAGATTTGTAAAATTCCTCACAAAAAAAAAATGCACGGAGTCTAATCTAAAACGGTGGAGCCCTAAAGGAAGCAATGTCTTTCATCTTATGAAAGAATAATTGCCGACGATTTTCGTTTCTGAATGCCTAGTCAAACCCTTCTGCGACAAGAGAGGGGAAATTTGGCGTCGAATTTAGACGAATCCAGCCATTGTAAGCCAACAGATCCGGCGAAAAGCAGAGTTGGAAAATATATCTCTAACAGAATGAACCCGCCGATTGGATCTTCGATCAGATCTGCGATTATGCCAAATCAGATCTCTAATCAATGTGGATTTTCTACACTTAGGTCTGTAAGTCCCCAATTTTAGATCTACAACTCGATTGTTGTGGTGGGCACGCTTGCAGCTAAAGTCCACGGATCAAATCTTTACACTTGTGCAGATCTGGGAGAAAAGGTCAAATAGATCTGTGACTATTCCAGAGAACCGATGGAGCGGATCCGTTGTGTTCGAAGCTGCCGCTTGGAGAATGCAACCAAGCTAACAAAGAAATGAGATCTTTGTTCCAAATGGCTTCTGAGCTCCGTACAGTGCTTTCCACTCTATGAAAAGGCTTACCCCAACAATGGAAGGATCAGACCGTACGCTCTAATACCATGTTAAAGAAAAGAATGGAGCAACAGAAACAGTACGGGCAAATGATTGCCTTCTCATTATTCAGAGATGTTTAAATAGGAAATAGAAAACAACAATACTGTGGGTGAATACCACAGTTAGGTAAATACCGTGGGTTACCTAACTCACTAACCTAACTACGGGTGAGATTACTCTCTTCAACATAAATGATATTGTGTATATTTTGAATTCGTGAATGTTGTGTTGGGATTTGTAGTTTTTTGCTTTAAATCGCAATTCTTAAGTTCTTTCTTTTGGTTGAAATCAGGCATTTGAGGTTTCAATTGTGAAAGTGAAATATTATTGTTATCAGTATAAGAGAAAACAAATTTAATTTGTGGAGAAGAAATAGAAGAAAAAATGTGCATTCACAAAAAATTCTTAAAAAATTCTTGTACATAGTTATAGGAAAAACATTTTAAATCGATTGTTCTCAATATATTACCTGGAGTGTTTAAATTGCCTGGCCTCAAATGTATGTGGAGATTGGAGTCTTCAAATTGGTCTTCTTCGGGTGACAAATCAAAGTCTTCATAACACATTATTTTTTCAAATTTTTGGGAAAAAATCTCTTTTCCACAAGTTATGTCAAGCTCTAAATTTCTGAAATATAAAACTTTACGAGGAAAACTTTATTTCAAGCGCTAATTTTTTTGAGACTTTATTTCGAGTGTTATATATATTGACCTTTGACTCTTATGACAAGATAAGGGAATGATTCAGAGCATAATGACGCGCAGGTAGGTATTCCTTTGCACACTACCAACTGGATTTTGGGGTGTGTTGTATCTGCCAATTATGCGATTCTGGTGAATGGTAATCCTACTTCATTTTTCTCGACATCCAGGGGATTACGTCAGGGTTGTCCTCTATCCCCATTATTATTCCTACTTATTGTGGAGGGTCTCAGCAGGATGATCAAGAAGTGCGTTGAGGATGGCGAGATCGTGGGGATCGAGGGGGCAGCTGGTGTGTATATTACTCATCTGTTATTTGTGGATGATATACTATTGTTTGGAGGGGGTACTGTCAGTGAATGGCGGGTGTTTAAATCTGTTCTTGAGAAATTTTGTGATGCTACGGGTATGAGCATTAGTCCGAGCAAGTCTCAATTTTATCAGTCATTATGGGAATGTGATGAGATCGAGGATCTTAAACTTCTTTTTACTTATGTTATCTTGCCACTTGATCATGGTTTCCGATACCTGGGTTTCTTTCTGAAACCTAATAACTATAAAATCAGGGACTGGTATTGGTTACTTGAGCGGTTGGAGAAACGCATTGGTCATTGGGGACATCGGTTCTTATCCATTGGTGGTAGGCTCATATTGACAAAATCGGTGCTGGAAAGCATACCTGTGTATTGGTTCTCGCTATCCTGGATACCGAAAGCCATACTTAAGATGATTCAGAGCAGAATGATGCGCTTCATTTGGTCCGGATGTAGGGATAAGTCGTCTATCTGTTTGGCGCGGTGGGAATTATTGACAAAACCAAAATATTGTGGAGGTTGGGGTCTAAAGGACCTAGGGGCTTTTGGTCGTTCTCTAATGGCTAAAAATTTATGGCGATGTATATTTACTCCTGGTCTGTGGCAGGGGGTGATTTATGCAAAGTATTTGGGGGGCTGGCCGATATCTGAGTGGCTCAGATTATCTGAGTATGATATGCGGAACATTTCAAATATCTGGAGGGCACTTTTGCAGGCGCTGCCTATACTTAAGCAGTGGTTGGCATGGAATCCGGGGGATGGCTGGAACATCCGGATTGGTCGTGATCCAATTTTGGGTATTCATGGTGCATATAGACTGTCGGACCCTCTATTGACCATATTACTGGAAAATAGAATATTTTACTTGGCACAGGCAGCAAAATATACTGATGATGATTTATTCACGGTATGGAAGGATGCAGAGGATTTTAATCTCACTGGAACTATGGCCGATGAATGGAATTATTATATTTACCAGCTACGAAATTTCGGCATTCGGCTGCAACTATGTAAAGATACACTCATATGGAGTAAGAATGTGAAGACTGGCATGATCACTGCGTCTCTGGCATATTCTACTACTGTCTCTCCTACATTCCCGGATTGTATTCCTATTTGGTATAAGGGGGTATGGAGATGGAACATTCCTCTCAAGACGATATTATTCACCTGGTTATTATTGGCTGAATGTATCCTTACCTGGGATAGAATACAGAGAAGGGGTTTTGAGGGGCCTGGAATATGCTCGCTGTGTTTTGGGGTGGAGGAATGTATTACACATGTGATGATCGAATGCCCATTCACTGTGCAGGTATGGAAACACATTGGAAATATTTTTAATACTGATCTTATTTGGCAGGGTCGTTCTATTGCTGAGGCATTTGGTGCTTGGATTATGGGTGACCGTATGCTGCGATCCATTCCTTTCCATGTATGTAGGCTTTTGTGGCTGGCACGAAACAACTATATCTTCAGGCATACATCTACTTCTCCACTACTGATTGTTAATAAGTTACAGAATATTTGGGATGAGAAGCCCATTTGTTTTAAACAGAAACAACCTCGTATACTTCAGCAACCTAATTTTCTTCATGATCGGGCTATTGGATATTTTGATGGGGCATCACAGGCTGGTGGATCTATGAGTGGCGTTGGGGCGATACTTATTTCGCCACAACTGGGCAGATACAATCTGATGTGGAACTGTGGTATGGGCACAAACACTCGGGCAGAATTATTGGCATTATGGAGTATTCTACATTTTACTAGATCATTGGGTATAGATACTATACAGATTGCTGGTGACTCCCGGGTCATTGTGGAGTGGTTTATGGGCAATTTTCATTTGGATGCGGTCCTACTTGCCACTTGGAAGGATCGCATACTGTTACTGAAAGGGCAATTTGTGGAAATCAGCATTCAGCATATATATCGGGAGAACAATTTTGATGCTGATCTATTATCGAAGAAGGCCTTAGCGATTCCTATGGGGCACTTTTTGGTGGCTCGTGGGGATGGTCGTGACCCATCATCATATTACTTATTTGGGTCATTTTAGTTTTTTGTTCTATATCTATGAACGCATAAGATTGTTATATCTTATGGTTCATTTTGGGGATATTACATTCGGTATATTATGTCAGCTATTACATAATATGCCATGTTTGACCTCCATGTGGGTGATGGCGTAGATAAGGGGTAAAATGGGGGCCCGGGGAAGTAACATGGTTTTTTGTCTAACTGGTTCAGGTATATATTCCATTGGACATATATTGTCTGTTGACACATTGTAAACATCTTGGTGATACCTTTTTTATATATATAATATATATAAGATCTTTTTTTATGAAAAAAAAGGGAATGCATTCCCACCTGTACGACTTTGTGTATTATAACAAGTTCAACATTGCGTTCTCACTGGTATTTATATACTCATAAGTTGAAGCAATATGAAAGAGACAAACATCTTCTTGCTTCTTATTATACCTGCCTCAGCAGGTATATTGTAATTGATTGATTTTGACTTTGGTTGACTTTGGCCTATTTTGATGCAGGTTTAAAAAATTAAAATATGTTTTGTAAAGTATAACTTAAGGATTTGTAAAATATTTTTTTTAATTTTGTTAAAAAAACTATTTTGTCAACAGCTAATTGGCCAATAAAGGCCAATAAAGAATGATGTCAGCCTTGGAGTTTGGTATCTGGTTTTCACTTGACACATGGCTACTATGACATCAGCAGATGACAAGTGGCAACTATGACATCGGCCTGGTGCAAGCCTCATGTTAATCTCTACGTCAGCAGTGATATATGTATTATAGCAAAAATAAAGAAACAATCGATCACAACAAGAATCAGCAATGGAATTATTTTGATGGCCGAGACCGAATCGTACCTGGCGGACTCCATGCCAATGAATAATAACATTTTCAGTGGGCATCTTATTCTCTATTTCAACGACAATGGTGTCTCCTTCCTGAGCTCTGATCGAGGGACCCGGATACTGCCCATTAATGGAGATGATCGTCGTTTGCATACAATCAGGAGACCAGTTTTGGTAACTGAGCTTCCATTTATGGTGATGGACTGTAGCCGCCACAGACACTGGCGCCATCACCAAAATCATCATCACCGCAAACATAAACCAGGAGGGTCGGTTAAACAAATGTGAATCTCGCGAATCCATGTTTCCACAGTTCAAAACCAGCTATGGCCGACTTCAGAAATCCACTGGGCTATGTTGCAAATTTATCTTTAAACCAATACACTTCAAACTGGATCGGTTTTATAAACCCGCAGACAATAGCGCAATGCTTAACTGAGCTCTGTAAACAAATGCTGCTTGCAGCGCTCAACACTAGAGCACATTCCAGTCCCTACTCCTGGCTGCCTTATATAAGGAATATGAAGGAGTCCAGTTCATTATTCGATATGGTTAATTCAATAAATAGGTAATTTCCTGGTGCTGGAGTTCAGCTTTGCATGAGAGGACATTCTTATTAACCTGATAAACCAATTGTTTGACCGATGGAAAAAGGAATATTATCTTTCCATATGGGTTTCTGTAAGTAGAGATAATATGGTCCGATGGCAGACACGATGTATCCAACTACCTTTTATCTCACCACGTACACATCGTGCTTCCCAAGTATGTTGAAATGGAACAGCTATTCGTTCATCACCACACCAGATGGGCGCCATTTCAAATACTTTACTGGTAAGTGGTAACTGGTAACTCTAGTTTCATTTAATTGAACTGATTTACGATGATAAATACTAGTTATCACTACCTTGGAAGGTAGTTTATATCCTAGAATATTTGGTTTTCACCCAATAAGCGATAGCCATATCGATGTTTTCATTGATGTCTCTTTATCTTTTTATAAATTAATTTTTAATTCAAAGGGGAATAAAAATTATTATAACACACTCTGGTCAAAGTAAGAGAGAACCTCTTGTAGAAGTAATAGAGAACACAGTTATCATTGCATTTGCCCGTGAGAGACCAGTCATCATTGGCCCAAACGTTAAGTGATTCATCACTTTAATTTTAATTAATTAATTTTTTATGTGGTGTCATGTTTAAAAGGAATAAGGTATGAATTTTTTTTTTTTATGGAAAAATAAAGGCAATATTTGATATTTTATAGATATTTATATTTAAGAGAATAGAATACATAGGATAACAACATTCCTTCCCACCACTTAATTTCTAAGAGGCAGGTATAAGCAGCCTTGCTGCTATTTCACTTGTTTATTCTCATTTTGTTCATCAATTATTGTATACTCACAAAAGGAAACATAGAAGTTTCGTAATGGAGGAGGTCACGAGATTGAACATGAAGTTTTTCGAGAGAAAGTTCTTCACGAAAGTTTTATATATATATATATATATATATATATGGTTGGACCACAAAGATTATATAATTATAGGAAAAAACCATTCCGAATACGTGGAAATAATTTGGAAATAAATGTAACACCGATAATGAAATGAACTTTACATCTATTATAATTCCTCCATGCTTTAGTTAAATAAAAAACTTAAATTGAAATGCATGGGAGAAATAGTTCAAATAGTTGATTAAAGGAAATGTAGGCCTAATCATTCCCCAAAAAACTCAAATTTCAGGAAGTAGTGAGGTCATGGTTGCCAAAACAATATCAATCCCAGAAATCCGAAAAAGTATATATATACTTAACTAGCAACAACCATATTAATAATATTAATATGTTCAGATACACCGATAGACATATATTTGACACATTAGTTGGATGCCCAAGAGTTTATTAAGAGTTTGGAGGAGTTTATTAGGAGATCAGAGGATTTTATTAGGAGTTCGACTGGTACACGAACTGCACATTAGCTCGACTCCCAACTTCCAAATGGAGTTTGACAAAACCTTATGCACATTAGCTCGACTCCCAGCAACCATATGGAGTTCTACTGTCACATGGACTGCACATTACCATGCCACTAATCGTAGTTATCGCATGAGTTCAGAGGAGTTTATTAGAAGATTGACTAAACCTTATGCATATTAGCTCGGCTCCCAACTATAGCAGTTCCACTATCACATGGACTACACATTACCATGCCATTAAGTGCAATGGATGCTTTTCTTCCCATTTTTTCCTTTCCATGTTTTATTGGACCTTCTAGGGCAATTACTAGTTTACTTTCCTTCCCAACAAGGGACAAAGCATATAAGGTCATGTTCTTTATTTTCCAAAAAAAATATTCTTCCCATGTTAGATTAATTCCTCAACCTACAACACCATGGCTATACCAAATTAATTTTAGTTTCCCTTTTCAGTTTCTCTTACCATCCAACAACAACCTAAAAACATATTATTGCACCTCCTTAAAACAATGGCTAGTTTAATATAATTTTGTCACCAACCTATATCAATATTTTAACTTAGTGATTGAGCCGAGAGGCTCTCTACAGCCCAGTATGGGGGAGATCTTGTAACGTTACGTAACGGGGGAGATCTTGTAACGTTACGTAACGTTATGTAACGTTATTTTTATTAATAAAAAAATAGATTTTTTAATTATAAAACAAAATAAATGTCGGCCAGAAAAACAACCTAATATGGGGGAGATGTTGTAATATTCCTACCTAACAAAACAATAAAAAAGTAAAAAATAACAAAACAATAAAAAAATTAAAAATTTAATTATCCCCCCAAAAAATGTGGATCATAAAAAAAACACAATATGGGGGAGATGTTATAATGTTCCTACATAACAAAATAATAAAAAAATAAAAATTGAATTATTTGCAAACAAGTGTTGGCCTTTTAAACAACCCATGGTTTTATTGTATATGGTTTAGGAGGACCGTGCACATGGTTTTAAAACCATGTGCAAGGCCTCCTAAAAAAACCCATGGTTTTATTGTATATGGTTTAGGAGGACCGTGCACATGGTTTTAAAACCATGTGCAAGGCCTCCTAAAAAAACCCATGGTTTTATCGTACATGGTTTCTGAGGGCCCTGCAAATAGTTTTAAGACCATGTGCAAGGCCTCCTAAACAACCCATGGTTTTAGGAGGGCCTTGCATATGGTTGTAAAACCATTTATGGGGAGATGTTGCAATGCTCGTTCATAACAAAATAAAAAATAATATGAAATATTATATGTTGGCCATAAATAATATAAAATATTAATAATAAATATATTATATGTTGACCTTAAATAAAAAGATGTGTCTTTTGGTTTGAATCAAATCAATGGTATATATAGGACACACCAAAGTTGATAGCTCATTGGGTGTAATACTTAAGAAGAGGTTTGCACCTAGAAAGATTTGATCCCTCTCGGCTCTTGATAGAGCCTAGGATTTGGATCTACGCTGGTCTTTAAATCAACCCATATCAATCTTTTAATCAAGATGTGGTAGATTACAAGTTAATATTATCATAGTACACTCATTTATAGGAGAAAGAAAGGAATAAAAAAAAATACACATTTTCATCGCGTCAGCAAAAAGTTGTTTGATTCCCGCATTGGCATTTGCTTGCTTCCTTGACAAATCTTTGTATCATCATTTATACAGCGACAAAAACAAAGAATAGATACCCTATTAGGTGGCCGTGGCCATTTAAAGCTGGTTATTCTTTACTATACCATAATGATAATTATGCAATCATCCTCGATGCCTTTTCCTCCGTGAAGGAGGCTGACAGTTCAGAAATGTTCTGGGTATTACTGCGACTCAATAGGGATTTATATAATCAGATCTAATTTTATCACAATGAATGTTTTGAAGATTGGAGTAGCTGGTTCTAACAAGGATGCTCAGAAATCGGCTCAAACAAAACAGAAATCCTCGGTATGGGATTGCGAGAGTAGCCTCTACGATTCATTCGAATTACGAACCTTCCTTGCTCGGCTCAACGAGACACTGGCAGAGGTCTCGAGTTCGACTCTCGATCGCTCCCCACAAGCAGCTCCTGAGTGCATTCGTAGCTTCTCCACCCGAAGGACAGCCGAGCCCCGATTTGTGACAGAGTCGTTGTACTGTAAAATTCACAATACTGTCACCGTTGAAAACGCTGCAAGCTGCTCAGATTTGAGTAGTGGAGGCATTTTATCTAGGCCTGTGAAGAAGTTGTTGATGAGGGTTTTCCACAGGAAAACTGTACAACACAGAGGTCGAGGGATCGAAACCGGCAAGGTCTGTAGGTGTCATCAAGCCGATGTACAGTCCAATTTTGTGCTTCGAAAATGTGCCTCTGAGCGAACGAGTTCTCAAGCGTTCGACGGACTTCGCCGGAAGAAGTGATGTGACAGAAAAGGAGAGATCTATCAGTATGTGAATGCTCCGGTAGATAGATATATTCAATGTGTATGTACAGCGTCTGTATTTTTTCCGTTGAAAATAAAAACGTCGTAGCAGGATAGGAATGTAAACCCTTGTGCGGAAAAATTATAGATCACTTTTAATTTTTAATTTTTTTATTTAATAACGAGTATAGAAGTTTAGAAAGATTGGAAGGGATTTGATTTGTTTAGAGGTTCAATAGTTGGATTTAAGTTCATTACCTTTGTCGTATAATTATCCTTATTTGCATGATGTTTTAAATTAAATCTTTTGAAGTTATTTTTTACATGAATATTAAGGTTAATATTGATAAAATATTTGAGTTCAATGATAATGAAGTTTTCAAAACTTTAATAAGTATTGTGTCTTATGAATATTCATTTAGATCTCCCTTGACTATTTTTATTTAAGTATGGGGTATTTTGTATTCTAGCATATGATATAGCGATTTTGGGATCATCTAGGTAGTGTAAGTCATCAATCTATAACCCATATCCCATGAGTATAGTTGAAACTAACCAATTTCCATGGTTTTATAATAGTCCACTTAGCACTCATTGCATTGGGTGATGCTCATAGGGGTGAAGAAATGGGATTGAGACTAGCAAAATGAATCGCATAGAATCAATCATCACTTAGGAAGCTTGCACCTGGTAATCAGGACTTCTTGGGAGGTCACCCATCCCAAGACTCCTTTAGATCAAGCACGCTTAACTGTGGGTTTTTTTCCCACAATCAAGACTACTTAGCTACTAGCTACCCTATTTGCAAAACCTTTTCTAAACAATTTCTTCGACTGGAAAACCAAAATATACCTAACATAAACTATTTTTGGATTTCCCCTCAGGTTCCTTGGGTTTCCTTCTTCATCAATGCATTTAGAATTTTTGTTGTAGCAATCAAGTTTAATTTTATATGCTTCCAACCAATCCATTCCAATGACTGGATCATAAGAACCAAGTGGAAAAATATCCATATTTTCCCTTGTGAAGAGTCCATCCATTTTTTATGGACATTTCTCCACCATTTCACTCACCTTTCTCTTGATTCTAGTGGCCATCTTGACCAACCATAATTTACTATCCTTGATTTCTCAAGAGCACAAATTCCAACAATTCTACAAGTAATGTAATTGTGACTAGAAATAGGGTTAACTAAAATATAAAAATATTGTTAAGTAATCTTACATTCAACTTCAACCATAGCAAATTATTGTTTGCTTGGTAGTCCTCTAATGTAGCATAAATCATAGGGAAAACCCTTACTACATCCCCATCTTTTGTAGCCTCTTGAATGTTGTGAAAATGCTTAGCATTCCCATTTCTGTGTGAAAAAATTCTAAGCGGAAAATTTCTAAGCAAGTGATCTTCCCTACATCCCCAACATTGAATAAGTACCCTTGGCTTCTCTCATATTAGCTTAGATAGCTTAGCCTTGCCATGTGACGGTTTCCTTTGTTGTTGTTTTTAATTTATGAGGCTTGAATCCTTTATTTCTTTGATCAAAATTCTCCCTATTATTTTACTTCCATGTTTTGTGGATTCTAGCTTGCTTTTGTATTGTTCATAACAATACTTAGCGTTCTCGATGGTCTCATATAGAGATTGGGGTTCATGAAACTCAATTTTGTATTTATAAGACTGAGGTAATCCCTTTAGAAAACATTGGATTGTTACCTTATCTTCTTGGATGTACTAAACATACTTCAACAACTCCAAGAATTTACTTGCATACTCATCTATGGTCATTTTCCCCAATTTCAACTCATGGAATTCTTTCATTTTAACATTATAGTATATGTTATAGAGCTAATTATGCTTGGAGTACTTTTGGAACTACTTCCAAATAATATTTCTCTCATTAATCTTTTTAACTTTCATGAGGTGTTCCCACCAAATTGATGATCTTTCATTTTAATTGAATATGGACACTATGGACTTCATGTTCCCAAACTAATCATGGACTTGGACATATTTCCTTATCCAAAAAATCCAAGTCTTGCCTTCCTATCTAGATTTGACCTCACCATAAAATATAAGATTTTTGTCCTTTCAAAATTCTTCATGTGACTTATCCCTAAAAGGATTCTTTCTCTTACTCGTGTAAGAAGAAGAGATCGAATTGTCTATTGAGTCCTTATAAGTATATGACTCACTAGTAGAGAGTTATAATGGTGTATATGTCCTATATTTGGAATTTCTTCTTGTACTATGGGACCTCTTGTGAGAATGTCTCCTAGAGATATTCCCACTCCTATCATCATTATTTGAATCATGTCCATGATGCACTCTTCTTTGTATATATTTTAGGCTTTGAAGCATATCTACATTCAACTTGTTTTATTCTTCATAAGCTTTAATCAGCCTTTCATTATTTACTCAAAAGCTTTGGAACTCCACTCTTAGAATTCTCATAGTCTATGCAGTATTTAGAGGAGTGACTCAAATCCTACACCCATTTAATTTTGTCTCTACATTTCCAATGTGTATATTTTATCCCATGCCATATGTTTCACCTTCATAAAAGGTTTTATGCATCATACATAATTATAGTTTTCTTAACTCAACCAATACCAAGGCATTTCAAATTCAATTGTCTTGAACTCTAGCCTTTAATTTTCCTTGATATGGATCATTATTTGTAAAAGTGTTCATATAATTACACATTTTAGCTATATTATATTCTTAAAAAAAAAAATTCATGCATTTTAAAAACTACCCATATTGACAAATTTTGTCAAACCAAGGATACAATCTCTTTGTTTGTTCAATTACGGAAATATATAGTACCTTTTTATAACCTAATTATTTACATTTATTCTCGTCTTAATTAAATTTCTAATAGCCATGGTCATGCTCAGTTTTGAGCTTAGGGCTTGTTATCCACTAAGTTTCACTTAGGAAATTTTTCAAGTGACCCACCAAGGATCAGAACAAATCAATTGTTCTTACTCAGTGCTCAGGAAGTTCCATGGTTTCATCGGGGCCAGTTGTGGTCCCTTTTTCTCATGTTCACACCCCCTAAGGGGAATTATAATAAATGACATAGCATAATGGTTTCTTATGTAAAAGGATTGGCCTTCTTAGGACTTGGTCATCAAGGTCATTATCCTTGAGTATTTTTTCCCTTGTTAATTATATGACGATTTTTTAGGCGACATATAATTTTCAAGTTTTTCACTCAAAATCCTCTAAAGTCGGGATGTTGAAGTTGGTGATTATGCATTAGAAAGTTTATTAAATCCTATGATATATGTATTATACCACGTTATTCATAGTCCCAAAGTATTGTGGACATGCACTAGGTCTTTCAAAGGATTTTTTAATTTTTAGATTTTTAATAAAAACATCGATAATGTGTATTTAAATTGTAAAAGTTCAAAAGGTCATAAAATTGGGCCTAGGGAGACAATATGGTTGTGGGGATGCTCATTTTTTAAACCAGAGCCCTAACTTAACCCCTAAACCCACTTTTGAGAGTCAAATTAGTAATTTTCAATTATTAATTTTGATTTTCTCTTCAAAATTACTCAGAGGGTCAAATAAATGGAAAAACTAGAGAAATTCCAATTCCTAAATCAAAGGAAGCTGGTATGGGACATGTCTATGAGGTGTCAGGGTGTTTGAAGAGCTTTCCTAGGGAATTTATGAGCATAGAGGAGCATCTTCATTCATGAAGAGAGAGGCTCCAACTCACCTCCATCAAAAGCGAGCGCATTCTCCTCTTGGAGGGTGCATCTTGTCACACGAATGAAGTGGTTAGAGGAGGTGGAGGCTTCCCAAAACAAGTTGGATGCCTAATTAGAGGTGGAAGCCTCCCCTCCCACGAATTCAAAACCTCATCCCACCATTTCCTCAACCCCTAAAATAACCTCGTCATTTGGAATTGCACACCCTTGGGGTTTGAGCTATTTTTTGCTATAAAAACAGGGTCTTGCTCCTCATTTGGGAGGCTGCATTAAACCTCTACCCATTTTAATCTTGTTTTTGTAAAAAAATTTAATGAAATTTAAGGCTTTGGAGGCTAATATGTGGCATTGTCTTATGAGCTTGCATTTTTGGTGAATTTTGAGGTGAAATCGGGTCAATATTGTACTTTCTTTTTGTCAAATAATGTTGCATAGGTCATGTTTATTTTGAATAACTATTTACAGATGTTAATTTACTTATGTACAATTAATTATCAGAATATCGTAAGATCAATAGACTGTATTTGGTTATACTTATGTTCTCTTGCTTTATGTTGATGAGATTGACTAGATTAACCTTGTTTGTATGAAGAATTGTCAATATTTTGTAGGATCATCTTAGGTAGAAAGGATATTGGAGCTCGATTGCATCCATTTCATTTTTACAACATCAAATTTGTTGTGTTTAACATCTTTGTTTTGCGTATCTTTCTTCTCCTTCATTTCATTCAAGCACGGGCTTGAGGATCTCCCTCTCCTTCCTTAAAATTCAATCTTTATCTTGGTTACCATTTCTTCATGCTTGATAAAATTTAGATACATCAACTTGATATTTGAAATATGCTTTTAATTATTCATATATATCATATCTAGGTTCCTTTTAAAAGTTTCATCTCGAACTATATCCGAAGTGTCTCTCAAAGTGTCATTTTCAATATAAAAAAATTCACAATTTTCGAGCATTTTGAGTAGTGTAAATTATGAATTTTGTTTTTTATGATTTGTGACATTCTAACATTTTTTTATCACTAGTTTTTATCAGCTTTTAATAAAAGGAGAAGGACATACTGCTCAAAAATCAAGTTTCGGGTCACCTGGGGCACCAAAAACTCGTTCTTTCGTCCCCTTCATTTATTTTCTCTCCTTGTAATATTCTAAGCCTTTCAATCCTTTTTCCAATAATCAAAGTGAATTTTACTTCAGCTTTTAATCACATTGTAAATTTCAATAATAAAGAAAGGAAGTGAGCTACACAGCTCCCACACTCCATCCCCTCTGGGGGGATTCGCAGTGTCCTTTTTGGTTTGCTTTTTACTAACCAACACATGCACACAGTCCACATTCTAGAATGTATGAATAGGTTGATTAATTTTTTTGATTTAATCTTAGAATAAAGTAATAATTTCATACCCAACTTGTTGCCACGAAGTATGCTCTCACCACCAACCAAAGGTTTTGTCGATTATTGGAGGATGATTAGAAAGTGACACATAGTTTGTGGTTTCAGTTTGTTATTAGTTTGCTTGCTTTTACAAACTCTTTGGTTTCTTTAATTGGACTAAACATTTTGTCATAAACCTCATGTATGCTCTTTCCCTCTGCAGGATTTGCTTGGTCGTTGGGGAATCAAAAGTGATTTGCGACATTTTCTAATTTCTACACATTAATTTAACAATTCATTAATAAAAGCAACTCCCAATAACATTATGAAAATCCAGCATAACGACATTTGAAAATCGTGGGAAAATTCTTCAAAGGAAGCGAGAACCCCTAAATAGTGACCTTGGGATACTGCCCGACTACACCCTTGTTGGTGTAGTGTTGGACACCTCTCATAGACTTCAATTCAACCCACATTTTTTAGTGAGGAACCACCTTGGTCATATTTTGGACATATTCTCAATACTTTACAGTTTATAGAGAATCCCCTTCCCTTAAATCAACTCAGGTTTCAATAATTAAAAATGACCAAGAGGCATTGCAAAACTTTTTTTTTTAGCAGCATCATTTCTTTATTTTGACTCTATTGGCATTGATCTAATTTTGCAACATTTTACTATCGTTTATCATTAGTTTTTTATTGCTGCTAATATTTATGTGTTGATATATGCTAGTGAAATATTTATTTATATTTGCAACAATCTTCTCTCAGTATTTTACTTCAAAAACTCCTAAAAAACTTAAATCCATCATTAACGACTAAAACACAAGAGTCTTAGTTAAACTCTTTCTTAGGAACCACCCCCCTTTGCTTCATTAGGAGTTTCTCCTAAATGGAGGAGTGAATATCAAGTGACAGTAATTGACTCGAGACTTTCCCCCAAGAACACACCTAGCAGTTTTGAAGATTTATGTTGTGCTTAACCCCCAGGTGTGTGAAAGGCAACAGCTCTTTTTGACATCATTGTTTGGGATAAATCTTTCTATTCCCGAGGTACAAGTTACCCCCTTTTTTTCGTTTTCATTTTCTATCCAATAAATCTTGATTGATCTAGTCGAATAATTTGGAAATCTACTCGGTCCATTTGGAGACTCCATGATTTAAAATCACTTCAGGGTATTATACGAGAAGAAATTTACACAAAGTATTTAAACTTTTTCCTGAACCTGAAAGGGTCTTACGGAAAATATTGCTTAGACTTGAGTCTCGTAGAATCCTTGAAAATCTAGCGGTTGAGTCTATTTCAGACATTCAAATCTTGTTCACAAATTTGAATCCAAAGGCTAATCCCGTTATTCCAATGGATGCTTTCCTTCATCCCCTTAATTCTACTCAGATGGCAGGTCAGCCTCATGGCATACCAGACAAAGCTATAGAGAAACTTCCAACTTTCCAGGGGAGCAATGCCATTACTGCATCAAGTAATCTTAGCAAATTCTCAAAATTTCTCCTTAGTTGGTGTCGAGATACTTCAAGTCAACATAATGATGTATACATGAATCTTTTTGCCTTATCACTTGAAGAAGATGTATGTGATCGGTACATTAATCTTCTTGATAATTTATATAATTTTTGGGATTCCTTCAAAAAGGGATTTTTGGAAATATTTGGTGAAAAGAAGGAGCCTCATTTCTCGTTGAATGCACTCCACTCCATTAAGAGAAATGAAAACGAAACGATGGAGGAATTCAATAAAAAACTCAGAGATCTTATTGCAAGAATGGATGATGAATTCAATCCTCCCAATAAATATATCTTGGTTTATTACATAGAGGCACTCAATAGGGAAATGAGATACCAATTGAGAGACAAGGAACCCTCTGATCTTAAAGTTGCTCA